>JARKIB010000241.1:0-193131 GCA_029378385.1 Mycena metata | reverse complement strand
ACCGGCGGTAGAGAAAATCCGCGGGGCCAGACACTCGAAAGTGGGCACTTCAGGTGGGTTTGCCCGCGCAAGCTGCAATTCTGCACCGATTTTTCTGCCAACATGGCACACATCTTGCCACGCTCCCCATGGACCCATCAGTGTCTCTTATTGCAATATCTGAGCAGCGGTAGAAGATCCGCGGGCCAGACACCCGAAAGTGGGCACTACAGATTACTTTGCTTGCGTGAGGGGCAGTTCCCCCCCGAACGTTCTGCCAACAGTGCACGGGCATTTACCGCGCTCCCCAGGAACCCCTCGGTGTCCTTCATTTCAATATCTGACCGGCGGTAGGAAATCTGCGGGCCAAATGACCAAAAACTGGGCACTTTAGTTTGTTTTTCCTGCATGAGGAGATTATTGTGCCCGCGCAAGCTGCAATTCTGCACCGATTTCTCTGTCAACCTGGCACACGCATTGCCACGCTCCTCAGGGACCCCTCAGTGTCCTCCATTGCGATATCTGACCGGCAGTTGGAAATCCGCGGGCTAAATGACCAAGACTGGGCACTTTAGTTTGTTTTTCCTGCATGAGGAGATCATTGTGCCCGCACAAGCTGCAACTCTGCACCGATTTTTCTACCAACATAGCACACGCCTTGCCGCGCTCCTCAGGGACCCCTCAGTGTCTCTCATTGCAATATCTGACCGGCAGTAGAAAATTCGCGGGCCAGACACCCAAAAGTGGGCACTACAGATTACTTTGCCCGCGTGAGGGGCAGTTCCGCACTGAATTTTCTGCCAACATTGCATGTGTATTGCCGCGCTCCCCAGGGACCCCTCGGTGTCCTTGATTGCGATATCTGCCCGGCGGTAGAAAAGCCGCGGGCCAAATGACCAAAACTGGGCACTTTAGCTTGTTTTTCCTCCATGAGGAGATTATTGTGCCCGTGCAAGCTGCAATTCTGCACCGATTTTTCTACCAACATGGCACACGCCTTGCCGCGCTCCTCAGGAACCCCTCAGTGTCCTTCATTGCAATATCTGACCGGCGGTAGGAAATCCGCGGGCCAGACACCCAAAAGTGGGCACTTCAGATTATTTTGCCCACGTGAGGGGCAGTTCCGCGTTGAATTTTCTGCCAACATTGCACGGGCATTGCCGCGCTCACCAGGACCCCTCAGTGTCCTTCATTGGGATATCTGACCGGCGGTAGAAAATCCGCGGGCCAGACACCCGAAAGTGGGCACTTCCGCTTATTTTACCGGCGTGAGGGGCAGTTCCGGCCCGAATTTTCTGCCAACACTGCACGCGCATTGCCACGCTCCTCAGGGACCCCTCAGTGTCTTTCATTGTGATATCTGACCAGCGGTAGAATATCCGCGGGCCAGACACCTGAAAGTGGGCACTTCAGATTATCGTGCCCGTGTGAGGGGCAGTTCCGCACTGACTTTGCTGCCAACATTGCATGCGTATTGCTGTGCTCCCCAGGGACCCCCTCGGTGTCCTTCATTGCAATATCTGACTGGCGGTAGGAAATCCGCGGGCCACATGACCAAAACTGGGCACATTAGCTTGTTTTTCCTGTATGAGGAGATTATTGTGCCCGCACAAGCTGCAATTCTGCACCGATTTTTCTGCCAACATGGCACACACCTTGCCATGCTCCCCAGGGGACCCTCATTGTCTTTCATTGCGATATCTGACCGGCGGTAGAATATCCGCGGGCCAGACACCCGAAAGTGGGCACTACAGATTGTTTTGCCCGCGTGAGGGGCAGTTCGGCATCGAATTTTCTGCCAACATTGCACGGGCATTGCCGCGCTCCCCAGGAACCCCTCGGTGTCCTTTATTGCAATATCTGACCGGCGGCAGAAAATCCGTGGGCCAGACACCCAAAAGTGGGCACTTCAGATTATTTTGCCCGCATGAGGGGCAGTTCCGCACCGTATTCTCTGCCAACATTGCATGTGTATTGCCGCGCTCCCCAGGGACCCCTCGGTGTCCTTGATTGCGATATCTGCCCGGCGGTAGAAAAGCCGCGGGCCAAATGACCAAAACTGGGCACTTTAGCTTGTTTTTCCTCCATGAGGAGATTATTGTGCCCGTGCAAGCTGCAATTCTGCACCGATTTTTCTGCCAACATGGTACATGCCTTGCCACGCTCCCCAGGGACCTTTCAGTGTCCTCTATTGCAATATCTGGCCAGCAGTACAAAATCCGCGGGCCAGACCCCCAAAAGTGGGCACTACAGATTGTTTTGCCCCGCGTGAGGGGCAGTTCCGCATCGAATGTTCTGCCAACATTGCATGCGCATTGCCGCACTCCCCAGGGACCCCGCAGTGTCCTTCATTGCGATATCTGACCGGCGGTAGAAAATCAGCGGCCAGACACCCGAAAGTAGGCACTTCAGATTATTTTGCCCGCATGAGGGGCAGTTCCACCCCGAATTTTCTGCCAACATTGCACGGGCATTGCCGCGCTCCCCAGGAACCCCTCGGTGTCCTTCATTGCAATATCTGACCGGCGGTAGAAAATCCGCGGGCCAGACACCCGAAAGTGGGCACTTCAGATTATTTTGCCCGCGTGAGGGGCAGTTCCGCACCGAATTTTCTGCCAACATTGCATGCACATTGTGGCACTCCCCAGCGACCCCTCGGTGTCCTTCATTGCGATATCTGACCAGCAGTAGAAAATCCGTGGGCCAGACACTCGAAAGTGGGCACTTCAGGTGGGTTTGCCCGTGCAAGCTGCAATTCTGCAGCGGCTTTTCTGCCAACCTGGGGAGCGTAGCAATGCGCCTGCCATGTTGGCAGAAAATTCGGTGCCGAACTGCCCCTCACGTGGGCAAGATAATCTCCTCATGCAGAGAAAGCAAGCTAAAGTGCCCAGTTTTTGTAGTTTGGACCGCGGATTTTCTGCCATAGGTCAGATATTGCAAAAAGGCCCTGATGGGTCCCCGGGGAGCATAACAATGGGCGTCCCATTCTGGCAGAAAAATCGCTGCAGGATTGCAGCTTGCATGGGCAAACCCATGTGAAGTGCCCACTTTCAGGTGTCTGACCCGCGGATTTTCTACCGCTGGTCAGGTATCACAATGAAGGCCACTGAAGGGTCCCTGGGGAGCACAGCAATGTGTGCCATGTTGGCAGAAAGATCGGTGCAGAATTGCAGCTTGTGCGGGCAAACCCACCTGAAGTGCCCACTTTCGGGTGGCTGACCCGCGGATTTTCTACCGCTGGTCAGATATCGCAATGAGAGACACTGAGGGATCCCTGGGGATCGTAGCGATGCGCATGGCATATTGGCAGAAAAGTCGGTGCAGTACTGCCCCTCACGCGGGCAAAATAATCTGAAGCACCCACTTTCGGGTGCCTGGCCCGCGGATTTGCTACTGCGGGTCAGATATCGCAAAGGGAGGCCCTAATGGGTCCCTGGGGAGCATAGCAATGCAGGTCCCATCTTGGCAGAAAAATCGGGACAGAACTGCAGCTTGGGCGGGCAAACCAATCTGAAGTGCCCACTTTCGGGTGTCTGACCCACAGATTTCCTACCGCCGCTCAGATATCGCAATGAAAGACACTGAAGGGCCCCTGGGCAGCGTGGCAATGTGTGTGCAATGTTGGCAGAAAGTTCGGTGCGGAACTGCCCCTCACGTGGGCAAAATAATCTGTAGTGCCCACTTTTGGGGGTCTGGCCCGCGGATTTTGTACTGCTGGCCAGATATTGCAATAGAGGACACTGAAAGGTCCCTGGGGAGCGTGGCAAGGCATGTACCATGTTGGCAGAAAAATCGGTGCAGAATTGCAGCTTGCACGGGCACAATAATCTCCTCATGGAGGAAAAACAAGCTAAAGTGCCCAGTTTTGGTCATTTGGCCCGCGGCTTTTCTACCGCCGGGCAGATATCGCAATCAAGGACACCGAGGGGTCCCTGGGGAGCGCGGCAATACACATGCAATGTTGGCAGAGAATACGGTGCGGAACTGCCCCTCATGCGGGCAAAATAATCTGAAGTGCCCACTTTTGGGTGTCTGGCCCACGGATTTTCTGCCGCCGGTCAGATATTGCAATAAAGGACACCGAGGGGTTCCTGGGGAGCGCGGCAATGCCCGTGCAATGTTGGCAGAAAATTCGATGCGGAACTGCCCCTCACGTGGGTAAAATAATCTGAAGTGCCCACTTTCAGGTGTCTGGCCCGCGGATTTCCTACCGCTGCTCAGATATCGCAATAAAAGACACTGAGGGGTCCTTGGGGAGCGTAGCAAAGCATGTGCAATGTTGGCAAAAAAATCGGTGTGGAACTGCCGAAATGCCTCTCCTGCAGGCAAAACAGTCTGAAGTGCCCAGTTTTGGTTATTTGGCTGGCAGATTTTCAACGGCAGGTCAGTTATTGCAGACAGAGGTCCCACTGGGTCCGTGGGGGGCGTAGATGCAGGCCAAACAATCCAAAGTGGCCGGATCTTGTTATCGTCCTTACAAATTTTCTGCTGCAGATATGCAGTGGTATGGCAGTCACATTGCATATTTACTATTCTGACCTTTTCTTTTCACCTTTTCACCCTTTTTCCCGATTTTCAACTTTCTTTACCAATCAGTAAAGACATGACCTACCATAGAAAATCTGCCACCTGAATGCCCAAAACTGGGCACTTCAGATTGTTTTGCCTGGGCAAGAGGCAATTCCGCACTGAATTTTCCGCCAACATACCACCCGCATTGGCATCTGTCCCGCAGACTCGCACATACCTTCCCCCATGACATATGACCTGCTGCGGATCTGCAGCAGAAAATCCGCCAGCTAAATACCTGAAACTGGGCACTTCAGACTGTTCTGCCTGCCAATTCCGTACCGAACTTTTTGCCAACATACCACCCACATTGCTACGCTGCCCATGGACCCAGCAGTGCCTCTGTCTGCAATATCTGACCTGCCGTAGAAAATCTGCCAGCCAAATGACCAAAACTGTGCACTTTACCTTGTTTTGCCTGCACAAGAGGCAATTCCGCACCGAATTTTCTCCCATTGTTATGCTCCCCCAGACCCAGCAGTGCCTCTCTTTGCGATCTCTGACCTGCCGTAGAAAATCTCCCAGCCAAATGACCGAAACTGGGCACTTCAGATTGTTTTGCCTGCGCAAGAGGCAATTCCGCACCGGATTTTCTGCCACCATGCCCACCGAATTTTCTTCCAATATCCCATTGTTGTTCTTATGTTCCTACATATGGCGGTCACATTGCACATTTATTATGCAACCGACCGCAATCACCTTCGGCCATCAAGAGTGTTTAACCCTAATGTAGGGCAGTGTTCAAAACCACTGTCCTCCCTAGGTCTTGTTCATAAAGTTGTCATTCCAGCACATTGAATGAATACTAATCTGTGTCATGGGAAGAAAAGAATAGCAGAATGAAAACACCCAAAAAAAAAGTATGGAAAGTTAAAGACCCGAAAAAAAGGTGGAAAAGTGGGAAAAAACCCCGGAATAATAAATGTGCGAAGTGAGCGCCATACCTACAAACCCAGGGACACTTTCACCAACGTATTTGACCTGTCACAGATCTCCAGCAGAAAGCTTGCTCACCGAATAACAAACTTCAATTAGTTCCAAAACATGTGCACTCCCATCATATCTACAAGTTTGTCTCCTTATATCTTGTACTTTTGAAACAGTTTAAAACCATTTCTATTCAGAAGAGCTAAAGCCACTGGAAGAGGTAGTCACAAGGAACATACAGTCGCTGACCACCAACATACATGTGCTGCTCTACCCCAATTCTTCGGCTGCAACCTCCCAAACTATGTGACACACTTAAGGGAAAACTGGAGAAGAGAAAAGCAAGTGACATTTTCAGCCAACCAGGTTTCAAGTTTTTCACCAATATTTTCACCTGAAAAACTGGTGAATTTTGAGGTGGAAATTTCGAAATAATAAAAATTCACAATTTTTCACCGAAAAACTTGAATTCAAATATTTCAAGTTTTTCACCTCAGTTCCAAGTGAAAAATCTCTGAAAAATGTTTTAACTTTTTCAGTCATATTCTTGGTGTAAAATGGGGTGAAAAAAAACATGTATATTTCATTACATTTTTCACCAAAAATTACAGTAGAAAACAATGTGAAAAATATGTGAAAAATATGTGAAAAATGTGAACCCCAGTTTCAAATTTTTCACCGCTTTCTTTATCACTTTTTTCACGAATTTTTCAGCACTTTTTCCGCTGAATATTGTTGTGAATAAAGTTTTACATTTTCCACCCCAATTTCCGGGTGGCAATAGAGGTGAATCTTGAGGTGTAAAACTCATAAATTTTGTTTCAAGTTTTTCACCTTAAATTCCACTGGAAATAGTGGTGAAAAAAGTTTTAAATTTTTCACCTCGTTTCTCACTGAAAAATGTGTTTTGGGTGAATAGTTGGTGTAAAACTTATAAATTTTGTTTCAAGTTTTTCACCCTGAATTCCACTTGAAATAGTGGTGAAAAAAGTTTTAAATTTTTCACCTTGTTTCTCAGTGAAAAATGCGTAAAAATCCGCTGAATTTTGGGTGAATAGTTGGTGTAAAACTCATAAATTTTGTTTCAAGTTTTTCACCTTGAATTCCACCTGAATAGTGGTGTAAAAAGTTTAATTTTTTCACCTCTTTTCTCAGTGAAAAATGTGTAAAAATCCCGCTGAAGTTTAGGTGAATAGTTGGTGTAAAATATTATGAGTTTTGTTTCAAGTTTTTCACCCTGAATTCCACTTGAAATAGTGGTGAAAAAGTTTTAAATTTTTCACCTCTTTTTTCGGTGAAAAATGTCTGAAAAACCCGCTGAATTTTGGGTGAATAGTTGGTGTAAAACATTATGAGTTTTGTTTCAAGTTTTTCACCTTGAATTCCACTTGAAATAGTGGTGAAAAAGTTTTAAATTTTTCACCTCTTTTTTCGGTGAAAAATGTCTGAAAAACAAAGAACATTTTTCACCGTAAATTGAGGTGAAAAATTTGAATCTCCCAACCAGTGCAGTTCTCAATTTCTTTGGACTATCCACAGCCCGCCACGAGTCGGAGCAACTTCAATTATCTTCCTTTTGGTAGTGGTCTAGCACGCGGCTTGGACTGGCTCACAACCTACCTTTGTCATTCAACTCCTCTACCTTCTAGATTTTGATACATGGCCTCCGATGTCCTTCACCTCTCATTCTTTGATTACCGGACTTGAGATTCAACAATCAGGTAAAAAATGACAAGCCCTTTCCTCTTGCCATATATGTGTATATAAAGGGGTGAAGGTTTAAACTACCCGGGCCCATCGCCTGCGCATTTGGCGAGGGCAATAATAAACTCATCCGGCACTAAGCTGTGAACCAAAACCTCCGAATCGTCGGCCTCAGTAGACCTGTCCATTCTAATCTTTCATTAATTCTGGACTCCTGACACCACAATCCGAAGGGTTTTTATAAACAGCATGCTCTTGATGTGTACCCTGAAACTTGGATGTGAAATTACAGTGCTTTTCATTATGTATTTTCCTATCAATAGAAGTTACTTTCACTAGGGTTTTAATCAAGCCTAAAAGAATTCCATTCTGGGTGTGCACAGTCTGATCTTGTTCGTTCTGCCATTTCTGCGGGAGTTCTAAGGTTTACTGGAAGGAAGTATCATATTTTGAATGAAGATAGTTCTACCACATCCAGTTTGGACATAATTTCGGAATATGGAGGGAAAGGGAGCCAAAGCCCACCTTCGGGCACAAATTGACTGTCCCGGAAAACCACGCAGTGCAGGAGCACTTACTTTTGCATTCAGGTATTTCCCTATCACCCCTATGCCCCGCGAGTTCCACCCTATCCACCCACTGACGATATGCATTGCCTTCGCTGTCAACAGCCCCATTGCGTGATGGTGAGATTTAGTGTTTGGGCCAGGTTTGGAAGTAAAAGATGAGACAGGAGCCAGAGGTGTTCTATGATGGTAGGATGGGTAGTACAGTGTAAGCTGGGCCCAAAAGGGTCCCAACAGGAACTTGTGTCGACGAAAAAAGGTTCACAACGCGGGAAATGTGACCGCAACCAAGCATTCGAGGTTCAAGCTCTTGAGTGGGTTTCAGTTGCTCCGGAAATGTTGCCGGCATATCAGAAAGGCATGTCCAGAGGTAAACCAGGCTGCAGTACGGAGAATAACATAAAGGAAGAGAGCGAAGAGAGCTTAAGCGCCCAACCAAATTGGGCCAAACATTCGGAAAAAAAAATCAGTTTTCCGCAGACTAATGAAAAGCGCTGTAATTTCACATCCAAGTTTCAGGGTACACATCAAGAGCATGCCGTTTATAAAAACCCTTCGGATTGTGGTGTCAGGAGTCCAGAATTAAGGAAAGATCAGAATGGACAGGTCTACTGAGGCTGACGATTCGGAGGTTTTGGTTCACAGCTTAGTGCCGGATGAGTTTATTATTGCCCTCGCCAAATGCGCAGGCGATGGGCCCGGGTAGTTTAAACCTTCACCCCTATATATACACATATATGGCAAGAGGAAAGGGCTTGTCATTTTTTACCTGATTGTTGAATCTGCGTCAAGTCCGGTAATCAAAGAATGAGAGGTGAAGGACATCGGAGGCCATGTATCAAAATCTAGAAGGTAGAGGAGTTGAATGACACAGGTAGGTTGTGAGCCAGTCAAAGCCGCGTGCTAGACCACTACCAAAAGGGAGATAATTGAAGTTGCTCCGACTCTGTGGATAGTCCAAAAAGAATTGAGAACTGGCAGTGGCACCGCTTGGAGACAGACGAAAGTAACTATTAAGTTAACAGCTTCAAAGTCTGGCGGGCACGAGATTTCTTGATCCTTTAATTGAGTTGGTGCCGAAATTCTGAACAGATTCGGGGGGACCGGCGCCCATGGAAGGTGTGGCTGTTGACAATGAGTGTGGGAAACTGAAGGGCAAACGGGTGTCCGGTGGCGAACATGTTCGTTTATGGTAAACCTCTGTAGGAAGAGTTGAATTTGAGTCAATCATTGGAGTGTTATAGAGTTTTTGAATCTCTAACTTGAGGTGCAGTCAGGGTTGTGGAGAACAGACCAATATTTCTGTGGGAACTTCAACTTGAAGCTGTGGTCTGGTTCCAACGAATTCATCGGTCCGTACCAGTGACGTCCTTCCCAAGGAGAATATCCGAAGATTGAGTGGGAACCCAAGAAGCGAGACGGATGCGAAACCGTGGAGGGTGATGTTCGGTCGATGTGGTTGCTTGGGGCAGCAAGACTTGATGATAAGATAGGATCAGAGTTGCTGAAGGTAAGATGGGAGACATGTATGGGCTGTAGAGCGGCAGATTGCCGACAGATCTTGTTCTGTTCTGCTTGAGTTCTGGAGTGCATATGTGCTTGCTGGAAGGAAGTATGGGAGGGAGGGACGGCAAGATTTTTGCGGTTGGTTTGATTTTACCAAGTGGTTGGTTTACTTTTGATCAGTGGGAAAGGTAAGCTGTTGAGCTGGATGGATATATACGAGAAGTAGAGCGAGTCAGAGCTGTCCCTTCTGCCTCTGCCTCCGTCCGCAGATACAGTGCCTGCAGTCCATAATGCCTAGAGCTTGGGCCCCCTACGTATGATTAATCCCTAGAGTTTAGGGGGCTCCGAATTCCGCCGGATTTTCGGCCGAATCCTAGACATGTGAGCAATAATAATATCTCAATAATATTCTGTGGCCCAAGACTTTAGCATTGGGCCCATTCTGCCCTAGGGCTACTACCCGGGCTACCATGAGGTAGGTGTGGGTATGTTAATATTTCAACGCCTACATACTAGGACTCAGCCGACCGGTACCAAAATATTTACCTAGCCATGAAGCCAGGAATGGGCCGACCACCAGTAATAATATTGTTGCACCTTGGGCAATGTGTTCAGCTGATAGGTTCCATAATATTCTGAGCCCAGCATAATGGGACCTGGCCCATCAGCCCCCTGGGGGCCCAAAATATTATTCACCTTCACAGTTTTGGGTTCAGCTGACCACCAACAATAATATTATTTGGCCTGCGCATTACTGTTGGGCAGATACTCTGAATAATATTTTGAGCCCAGGACGCCGGGACTCAGCTGATGTCTCTTTGAAGGACAATAATAATATTATACCTACTGACCTTAGCATCAGCCGATCACTTCAATAATATTATTCCATCTGAGCACCAGTACTCAGCCGATGTTCCTGATAATATTTTATGCCTAGGAGAGTGAGGGTCGGCCCATCCATATTCTGGAAGCTATAATATCATTATACCTAGCAGCACTGAGTTCAGCTGACCACTGGCAATAATATTCGCACACCAGGGTACCACTGTTCAGCCGATCAGTCCAATAATATTTCTCACCTAGGAGAGTACGGGTCAGCCCATCCATATTCTGGAAGCTATAATATTATCATACCTAGCAACGCTGGGTTCAGCCAACCAGTGACAATAATATTATCATACCAGTGTACCACTGCTCAGCCGATCAGTCTAATAATATTTTGGGCCTAAAATAGTGAGGGTCAGCTCATTGGTGTTTTCGCAGAAGATAATATTATTGCACCCAGGAGTCGTAGGACCAGCTGACCACCATATGAATATTATTCTACCTGGGCACCGGTGTTCAGCCGATGTGGTAGATAATATTTTCAGCCCAGAATGTTGATGGTCAGCTGTTCAATATTTCCGCACACCATAATATTATCACACCTAGTGACAAAGGATCAGCCGACCCCTAGCAGAATATTATTTCGCCTAGTTTACAGCTTGCAGGTTATGACCATAGCCACTGATTAGATCAACAATATCCACCTCCTTTGTCCTGAAAAGGAAATTAAATTGGGGATGCTGGTTTATGGGCAGGTTTCAGATATTGTGCAGCCAAAACTTCTTTAAGGTTTCTGTACCAGTTTGAAAAGCATGTGTTCTGATCTCCTGGCCCTCCTAGGAGGCTACCAGGTGAATAACCAAAGTTTCTACACCTGATTTTTGGCCCACACTCATCAAAACTTTGTGAATATCATCCCCATCTTGATAATACAATGTGTATAAAGCCTGAAACCTTTCTTATTCAAAAGGTAAGGGATTATGACTCATTTCAGTTGCTACATACTCGGATTTCAGTGGTGTGACCAGCTGATCAATGTGACACCTCCATAAAAAGGCAACAGGTGTTTACACTATATCTTGGCACTGAATTGCCTATTCCAAGGTAATGGCCCTCCGGGCGGAGCCTGGATACTCTCGTGGACAATTGAATCTTACAGCCGTTTCCATAAGTTTGTACCACTTCCGTAAAAGTGTGGTGCTCGATTTCTGCTTACCGTTGTTTGGCGTTGTGAGTGAAATGCCGTTATCTTTTGGAGCCAGCGCGCATCACTGGACCCACAGGCACTCCACCGACCATGCAGCCTTCACCGCGTCTCTGCAACCACCATGGGCACGAACCAACACATTTCCAACGACACGAAGAAGCTTGTGATCCATCTGCGCGAGAATCGAGGCCGAAAACCCGCAGAAATCAGTGCCGACCTCAACATATGCCTTAGCTCTGTCCGAAAGATCCTGCGACGGTATCGGCTGGACAACCAAGGCGTCTATGCTCAGCCCACGTACCGGGTTATGGGCCGGCCGCAAATCCTCCAAACGGCGGACGTAGACGTACGCAAACCGATAGACTTGCGCAATAATGCCCGACTCATACTCTCATCTCAGTTTTTAATCGCGTTGGTTGAGAGGACACCCGATATCTACCTCGTAGAGATGCAGGCAGAACTGCGGGATGTCTGCAATGTCGAGACCTCTCTGCTCACTATCTGGCGGGCTCTCAGGCGTCGGGGATTCACTAGGAAGCGGGTGCGTGCTCAGAAGGTCGAGTATACCGCCCCAGTCTAACTACAGCTCCTTAGGTTTCTCGCGTCGCTGCTCAATGTGACGAGGAGGCACGAATGAACTTCGAAATCTACATGACAACGACCTACACCGCGGACCAGCTCGTTTTTGTGGACGAAGCCGCCTGCAACCGCAACACCGCAAAACGCGGCTGGGCTTGGGCACCTGTTGGTGAAGCGGCACGGAGACACGACATTTACATCCGGGGAGTCAAGTACGTCCCTTTATTGCCCTTTCGTGCGCACCTGAGATTTCTGCTAACGATTCCTTGAGGTATTCGGTCCTCCCCGCTCTTTCGCTCAGCGGCGTTCTGCATCTCGACGTCCTTGCAGGCTCCTACAACACCGTTAAATTCAACAGTTTCGTCGATGGTCTGCTCGATAACATGAACCCATTCCCCGGATCGAACTCCGTCCTCGTCATGGACAATGCTAGCATTCACAAGTCCCAGGAGCTTTGTACAATGATCGAGCAGCGGTATGTTATTCATCTACTTCCCTTCTTTCGCCGCATGACCCTTCCGTAGTGGAATGCGCCTGGAGTTCTTACCCCCCTATTCGCCCGACTACGACCCCATCGAAGAAGGGTTCTCGGCCATGAAGGCGTGGATACGGGCACATCGCGACTACACCGATGGCGCGCTGGCAGGTGGACCAAACACTGATTCACCGTACGCGATGATCTGGCGGGCCGTTGATAAGCCAGCACAGCGACTGGGCGTGAAATCTTTCAATTTTGATCGATACGCAATAAAACCTACTTAGAAATAAGTAATGATATCTATCATCCAGGTTTGACATCTAGCTCGGATGGTCAATCAAGGACAGTAACGTTAGAGCTTCTACAGCATACTTGGTCAATCCACTGGAAGGCAGTCTACGGCCGGAAAGTCAGTTGTCGAGTTTTAGCTAGAAGTCAACTTGCCTTTAATCAGCCCTTAGGGTTCATACTGGCAGGGTGTTCACCTACACACAGAGCGACGAGGAGTATATCATCCATCCATGATCGCTATTTTGAGTTTGGAACCAACACTGAAGCGTCGAGCGGGCTTTGGTTAGAACTATCACAGTTAAAGCCAAAGAATGCCGAGGCGGAACACGGCAACGGCGATTAACCGATGGGTGACGGCTGAACGGCTTAACGGCAACGCGGGTAACCGGCTAAACCGGCTAACCACGGAACCACGGAATGGCTGATCCGCCCTGTGCCTGAATGACGTGGGACAGTCACAACTGTCAAACTATGCGAGGGCTCGCGCGCTCTTTCCCTTCTTGGATTCCAGGAAGGGGTTGGGCTGTGTAGAATGACTCAACGAGCAACGTTCGTGGAGCAAGCTCGACCAGATTAGGGAATCGACGTATAAACGTATCGGTCCGGATATCAACGATACGACTGCGAGGGTTCGCATTTTTAGAAGAACGTGCACATCAACGGACGATTACCACGTTCCTGTACAAATACTATACGGAACATTTCCTTTTAGAGATATATCTGTAACAACAACTGTACTTTATTATTTAACAAGACGTACGTAGCCAATGGGACGCGTCGGACTGAGGTTTTATCTAGATAGTTTTAGCTAATTGTCACAATGTATTCTGTCACGTAGAAAACAGTATATAAGTAGGTAGTCGGCCTCTGAAGAAGCCAGTGGATCATACCCTTCTTGCTAGGAGCACAGCATAACACGTGCATCCGTCCGGGAAGCTTCTGAATCCATTCGGTGTACTCTTTAGTGTCGAGAGATACTTGTAGCCTACACCATCAATCGAGATATTAGTTTGTTGGATTATATTTGAGAACAAACCGTTTCGTCAGCGTTACATCGGACAGCGGCAGCGGACAGCGTCAGCGGACAGCGAACAGCGTTACAGCGGCAGCGACATCGAATAAGCGGACATCGGCAGCGTTTTAGTGGACAGCGTACAAACGTTTTCCGCAAGTCAAAGAAAATATCTTCAGCGGATTAAGGTTCTGAGTCGGTCGGCCATTAAAAGCTACGTCTCAAAGTCGATTGAGGAATCAAACAGCGTTCAACTTGTGTTATTCCAAACCTCGGTGTTCATCACCAAAAACACTTGTTATATACATATAAAAACCCAAACTCTTCCTGAGAGCCAATTAGTGTCGCATTTGCGCTCAATAGGTCTGAGAAAGTCAGTTGTCTAGTATTAGCTAGAACTCGTCCCACTCCCCCTACTATTGCAACAGCCGTTGTGATGCGGACTACGGTTCTGTAACCTGCCTGACCCGGGGTGGGTATAGTCAAGTAGTGTTTTACAGAATTCAATTCGTCCTCTAGGGGGAAATTGCTCTTTCGCGGAGCTGCGTAGTTTTAAGGTAGGCTAATGCGTGATATATAATTTGTGGTGCGTGTGTGTGTACAGTTCTCTCCGTTTGGATTGAACGCTTTGCCAGGTTCCTCGAAGATTTAGTTCTTCGTTGGGGGCTGGCCTTCCGAAGGTACCACGGATGGATAGTTTTCTACACTTGCTCGAAGGGTACGCTCCGCAATGCGAATGCTGTTCCGTTCCGGAGTACTCGGGTTATCTGTTATGCTTTATCCACCCGTCTCGAACGTATCGGACGGCAGGTCTCTTCAGTACAGTGCAACACTATACGGATGGCTATAGCGATTCCCTTCGTAGCCTAGTTTCTCCGTTGGTGAACGCCTTGAAACGGAATCACTTCCGTTTCGAAGACTCGGGGGTGAAGTGTGCGAATTGAATGGGGGAAATGGTATGATCGCGTAGGATAGGCCTTCCGTGTACGATGGGGTGGGTTCCTCGCAAGGATATGCGCTCGAACTCCGAAAAGGAACGGTTGCATGAAGCCAAGTTAGGCGACTGGCCGTTTGGTGATGTGCCGCGTTAATCTACTACCGCGCGCTTTCAACTCCGGATTGACTATATTTCCCCCGTATCGATTTATCGAAACGGAGGTGAGACGGACGGGGTTTCTTGACAAGCCCTGGCCTTCTAGGTGACCTTGATTTGTCCTACTATTGGGCGGCACGACCCGTAGCGGAGTGTATTTTAATTTAGTTCCCCACCCTGGTGTACTTCAGGGGGAGTAGCTTTAGGTAAATGCAGTGGGAGGTAATAAGATGCTCATTCCGTATCTTACAGCTGGCTTTTATACTGTACTCTGTCCGATACTCGCGCGCGTATTTATCCCTTTAATTGGAAACGGACGTTCCACCTTTTCAGTTCTGACTCGCCTCTGTGATCGCCCACGCGTTCCCGATTCCGAAGGGGTTAGAAATTGACTCGGAGCAGCCTCGTGTCGCATCCGTTTCCCGTTTCAGCCACCCTGTTTCCCAAGAACCGCCTCAGTTCTCCGTTTAGTCGCCCCGTTTCCCATAGCGCAACCACTTCGTCTCCGTCTGCCCCCCCATTTCCTTCCCTAGTACCGGCCAGGTGGCGGAACGGCAACGCATGCGAGACAAATAAGAGAGCCTGTAACGTTTCCTCGCAAGGTCTCCGTTCGATTCGGGGTCTGGCCTTGATAAACCACCAAGAAACTTTTGCCTCCGTTTCGTTTTTGAGTGAATGCGCGTCGAGTTTTTGAGTGAACGCATTGAACGGCCAGATAGCTCTATCAATATTTTCCTGCTTGCTTGTGGGTTTCCTATTGATTCGGAGTCTGATGTTCGGCCAGGTGGCGGAATGGTAACGTGCGCGAGACGAATACACAGACTCCCATAACGTTGGGGTCTGGCCTTGCTGACGCAGAGGATCCTTTTTGCTTGTGGTCTCGGTGAGTACTCGCGGTCAGATAGTGTAACGGTAACACGCTTGGACTCGATACATTGGGATGGAGTGATTCTCCAAGAGAACCCTGTTCGATTCGGGGTCTGGCCCTGGTGGTGGTGTATCCGATGCTTTTTATTGATACGGAGTCGCTGTCGTGAGTATGATTTTCCTCCCGTTTGGCCGCGTTCAGAGCGCATCACAAAGTGACGGCTCACACCGTAATACTTCGGTTGGAACCCAACGAACGATCTTGCGAAAGGTTGTGTGTTGTTAAAGAGACTAAGGAGTTGATTTGTGTTGTGGTTTTGTGTGGTTGGGACGTTTAGCTTATTGGTTAGCCCAAGAGTCCAGTCTCCAAACGCACCTTTCCCAGTGCAGGTTATCTAGCGGTCCGTCATCGGTGCTGCCTCCTGTTACCACTAAGGGTCTCCTGCCCAGCGCCCGGCCAGCCGTATCACCGTGCATGAGTCGATGACGCCCGAGAAGGCAATCAGATGGTACTCGCACTCGGGGTACCTTTGACATAAGACATGTATTAAATATAAATACATATTTGAACATTCTATCGTACAGTTCTGCGTCCCGCCGTATATCGTAGTAATACATTGATTTCGTTCGTATCAGAGATGTTTAGTGATTCAGAGGAGTGCTTTGCCCTTGCCCTTGTGGGTGTGTTCAATAGCTGCAATTGCCTCCGCAACGAAGTGCTCCGCAAGCTCGATGGGCATGTGAATTTGATCGACGTAGAATTGTGCCTCGACGACAGGAACCTGGTCCGCACGAGTGATCTCGCACTCGTGAAGGTAATCAGCAAAAATCACAACCGGAAACTGGAGTGCGGTGGACTCCGCAAAGTCGCCGGAATCATCGATGGCTTGCAGGATGTCGGTAACGGACGGATAGCGCATGGAGCCGCTGTTGTCGCGCACGCTACCGGACGGCAAAGAATGCCCGAAGTTCTCATCCCCGAACGTGCGGAGATCTACGGAGGAGGAAGTGCCAGGGAAAGCGGGGCCACTGAACGGCGAATCGGAGAAGGCAAGGCACGTGATATTTGCGGTGTTCTCAGCTGCCGCTGTGATGGTACCCAAAGGGGCGCGAGTCGGCGATGAACGAGTCCGCGGAGACGCGGGAGCGCCCCCAGTATTCACGGTGACGTGGATCGCGGGCATGTTCTGATTGGCAGGGGCGGCCGGGACGGTATGCTGAGTACGCCTCATCCGCTTCGCGTCTCGAACCCAACAGTACGAGTTTTTGTGGGTGGTGCAGCTGAGGTGCCGTTTGAGCTCCGGATGCTGGTCCGTGAAGTCGAATGTTGATCTGCCGTTGGAGGAGGATGCCGATTCCTCCCCGGCTTTGTGTTTCTTCCCTTTTGTCGCAACGGCGGCGGTGTTCTCGGGCGGGTTCTAACACGGCAGATGTGAGTATGTACGCGGCAGAGACAAGAAGTTCACGCACTAGATTCTGGATCAAACACCGAACTTTGCGGATCCGCGCTCGCTCCGTCTGCCCGATCCCGCTCTCCAGGCAGTCGTTCCAGTCTTCACTGGTCACCAACGCATGAAGGGGTGCCACGGCCTTCTCGTTGTCCCACTTGTAGCCAATTTGCGCCGTGGAGGGATGAAGACCCATGGCATCGCACATCTGGATGAAGGCCGTGTGGAAAGGAAAGCCGCGGCCGTATTTCTTGGCCCGAGTGGTCTCCTTGGCCCCAATTATGTTGGCGTCGGTTGGGACATCGAACATGAGCTGAGTTCCTTCTGAGTTGATTCAGTAAGGACAATTACAAGTAGAACGATGGAAATACCATTGACAGCCGCGTGGGGAACAGGGGCAGTCGCGACGGGTGCATGTGCAACCTGAGGCGCCTCAGGAGTATATGGGGGAGGCAGTCCTGGGTTCTCAGGTAGGCGGGGAGGTTCCGGGTTGGCTGGCGGGGCCAAAACCGTCCAGCCGTCCTGCTGGATGGTATGCTCGCCGTAGTGATTGTTTTGCATGGGAAGGTGTGAGATTGGGAGAGTATCCATGCATAGGTGCACAATATATGTACCGCGCAGCAAGCGAGCAAAAGTGGAGCAAAGGTGGAGTCACAACACCGTGTTGCGGAGATGACGCAAGAGGTGGAGCGACGACAACCCCAAACACGGGTAAGCAGAAATTGAGCACCACACTTTTACGGAAGTGGTACAAACTTATGGAAACGGTGTTATATCCAGGTTCGGAGGGAGCAGGGATATGGGCCAGTCGCCAGCGGACACAGCGGAGCAAGACCGAAGACTTCCGGTAGGGGACCGAAGACTCCGGTATTCCGGAGTGGTAGGGAGACGACCGGAGTAACACTACGTCACAGTACAGAGGACGAGCGCACTACCCGCGCTACCAGAGGGACGAGCGAACAGAGGGGAGTATTCCGGTATTCGGAGACCGGGGAGAACCCAGAAGCAACTACAGGGCGCAGAAGCAACTCAATAATTAAACTGAAGAACAGGAGTGTAGTCTAGGGGATTAAATAGTAAAGTACTCTATTGTAAAGGTATAAGGAGATAGATAAGGGACCATGTGGTGGTGTTCTAAAGCATGTGGAAAGAAGTAGCAACCATATGCTCGACTCCAGACACATGGTAAGTCATTCAGTTCAACGCACGTTGCAAAGATAACGAGTCACCGAGGACTCCGGTTGTCTCCGGGATTCCGGTAACTCCGGAGACACCGGAGACTCCGGAGTGTTCGGTGTTGACTCCGGAATGCTTCCATGTTATGCGCGCACAGATATAACAAACGGCTGTAAAGTATTTCAATTAAAACAATTCTAAGATGACCGCCTTTGCACTTGATGCAACTCTGCAAAAAGCGGAGGTCAACCAGAGACAAGTCGTACGGCCGAAGCAACCTTCCAGCTATGATGAGGAGGGCTCTCTAAACAACAAGGCGGTGAAGTTGACTAGTAGCTCCAAAAGAGGTCTAGACATCAGAGGAAAAAAAAATCATCTCACCAGCTCGGTGGGAACGGACGCAAATGCATCGGTGGGAAATCTACGAGCAATGTGACTATGTAAGTGCCAGCACAATGTGACGCACAGCAGTAAACAAAGGCTGGCTCACCAAGACATTCTCCCGGTTGAGTTTGAAGGAAGGGAGAGATCAGGTGATAGTCTGGCTCAGATGAAAGTCACTGTGTGTAAAGCTCCTCCAGAGACAACCAACGAATACAATGTTCTAAGGCGAGACTGGACATACAATACCAAGAAGCTCTGCAGATGTCAGGACTCCATCTGGAAAACACCCCCTTGCTAGGTAGGCCAGTATAGGCTCCAGTAGGCCAGTAGACTCATAGTTACCCCCCCCCCCCCTTATATGTCAGTTTATATAGCTTGGCATTTTCTATGGTAGAGGCCATAAGGCAGTAGAGATGTAGAGTTGTAGGCTCCGATAGACCCGCATAGGCTCCCATAGACTCGGGCTGGACTTAATTCGCCGCACATCGTTGATCGTTTGATTGTGCATTTGTCGCTTCGCATACAGTAGCAAATATTATTCGGTTGCATTCACGCTTCGAGTGTGCACAGAAAGAGCAGGAAGCAATGAATGTATTTTTATAGTACAATACATGAAAAGGAATATGATGAGAGAACACCAACTGGCCCCGGCTAGCTCAAGGCCAGCTAAAAGTGTGTTGCTCGCCGCCGGCCCACTGATCGATGTAACAGTTTAACGGGTTGAGCACCGGCACGCAGAGAGGCTTGAAACTTGAAGAGGACTTCACTGGTTTTTGACCAGCTGAACTTGATTTGTGGGGAAGCTGATTTCAAATGGCTTGACGTGGCATGAATCCATGTAACAATTTTGACAGAGAGGCTTGAAGCTTGAAGGTTTGGAAGACTCGAAGGCTTGAGGAGGGTTTAGATCCGGTGGCCGAAGTTCATTCGAGAGGAGCTCCAGTCTGAATGGCTTGACGTTGTCTTTGTGCCAGTGTGTTGTCTTGAAGTCGGCAAGATCAAACTTTGAGAGGCAATCCAGCAATTTGAGGCCGGGGAAGTCATTATTGAGGCGCAATAACCAGCCTGAGCACAGATGGCGATGATAGAGGACTTAGAAAGGCGCGGGTAGGTGGGGGGAAAGGAAGAGGGGATGACAGGAAGATTTTGATGGAGTCTCGATATTTAAGTCAGGTTCGGTTGGCGGCGCAGCTGCACACGGAAGAAGATCGGATATAGAAATGCAGAACCACTGTAGAGCAAGCTAGAGACCGCAGGACTATGGTAGATGTGCAAGTCTATGGAGATCACCAACATCTATCAGGATCTACGGCGTGACATCAGATCCATCGGCACTAGTGTTGCCGCGACTTAGACTTGGTGTCCCTTAAGTCGACTTGGCTGATGCGACTTGAGTCAAGTTAAGTCGAGTCAGAATTGAGACTTGACTTGACTTGCAAGTCGGTGCAAGTCGACATGAGTCACTTGAGTAGACTTAAGTCGGGTCTCAGAACTAAGAATCTCCTAGAACCTTGTACTAACTCTGCAGCCAATTTACAGCAGCAGAATGTGCCACATATGCAACCGAGGATGGCCGTTCAAGTAATTTGATAGTGATGTGATCCAACGGTGTGAGGGTGCTTTGTAAATGGTTAGCATACCTTGAAAAAAAATGGGAACAGTCAGGAACAGGTATAGAATGCCCTGAAATTGACTGCCCGAAATGCCACACATTTTAATATGGCGGAGTACGGTGTTGGGATCAAAAGATCCAATGTTCACATCGTTGTTTTCGCGAGGGTCATGGGGGTACTTCGGTGATGGTAGGCATACCTCAGAAAGTTTTAAGAGAACTTAAGGAAGGTATAAAACTGGAGGCATGAAACACCACACTTTTAATGTGATGGAGCGCAGTTTTAGAGATCAAACACCCTCTAACTTTGATCTCTGTAACAATGAAAGAAATTCATGCATCTATCCACACTTCCAAGTTTTGCAATGCTTACAGCCCTAACACCGAAATGCACACAACAAAGGAAATTTATGGATACATGGGCGGTGCAATAATATTCAATTTACAGCCTTTACAGGAGTTCAGTCCGGGAGTTAATGGGTAATTTGAATGCTTGCCTGGCTCGAATAGGTGTTCCCAGTTCTCCAGTGAACATCTAAAAGTGCGAGAAAACAAGAGTCAATTGGAAGGAAAGTGGTAAATTGAATATGCACATTGATTTGCGAAGATGCCGAATTTTGGACCTTGAGATTGAGCAAGTGTGCAGCACAGGTGAGACAAGTGGTCCAGCGGGTGTTGTAGGATGATATATGACCTTGAAAGAATTTTTGAGGTGCCATATTGTTGCTAGCGTTGTTGGAAATAATGGCCCGAAGTCCGTAACCGTAAGATTACCGCCGAGGGTTGATGCAGTACGGCTCCGTGACCCGGAAACCCATAACCATATACAGCTCTGTACGGTTACGGTGCCGATCCCTACTCAGCAAGTCTCCCCAGAGAACACCCAGTGGCATGTTAATGGTGGCTTTGCAGATGCTCAAGTTTAATTACAAGAAATCGAGGCTCAACTTCATGTCTGACTGGCAGACTGTCGCCGCTGCAGATGACGATGAAGATTGGCTTCAAACTTTGGCAGAAACAGAGGGCAAAGATAGGGACATAATTTGGTGCGAGATCGTTGACAGTTGCGACGCAGCAGACGGCATTATATTTACAGAGATGCCAGAGGAGAATGACGAATGACTGAATCTGTATCTCATTACAGTTTGACTGATATTTAATGTACCAAGTGTCGTTCATCCTCTTGAACCAATAGTGTTGTACCTAAGCCGACTTGAGTCGACTTAAGTGACTTGAAGTGACTTGAGCTGACTTGAGCTGTCAAAGTCAAGTCGAACGTTCCCGTAAGTCGACTTAACCAAGTCGACTTCCGACTTAACAAGTCGCGGCAACACTAATTGGCACCTACCACCCTTACGTCGCTTAAATCACCCGGTGACCACAATTTGCACCTTGTGACCGCGATTTGGCACTGGGAAAAAAAAACTCTAATGGGAAATTCCCCGCGTAAGACAGTTTACCCCATTTGTAGAAAATTCCCATAAAAGGGGTAACTTGCGGTACTGAAGACCTCAGATACTAAAAGTATCCAGGCACTGCATCTCGGATGCTCCGGATATGGAAGGGGGACACCATGTGTACCCCATTGAGGTGTGGATGCAGCGGTCTGGGTCATAATCAGGTCTGTTTATTAGCTGAGAACTGAAGTAAGTGACAGCACAAGATCTTGGGATGTAATGGAAGATCTCTTTCCTTCTCATAGATTATACATCACTATGTATACATCCTACTATAGCAGAGGTATCAGTGCACTGCTATACTTTGGTAACTCTCTGCAAAATTCTCAAGTATATTCATTCCTGGATCAATCAGCTTGTGGCATGTGAAAGGGTGGATAGTGGCTGTTTTTTCATGCTCTAAAATTCAGGTATGCCTGTCGGTATATCATATGTGAAATGCTCGGAGATCTAGGAAATTTTATTATTTGACTCAATTCCGCCAAATCCTAAACTTTTCCAAGCAAGACTGAGCACCACCTTCAGTCTCTCAGCATAGATGCTCCTCAAAATTTTTGTTAAGTCTCTGCATACATCCTAGCAACCTTTCCACTCTGTTCAGTTTGTGTTCCTGAGCTCACATTCCCCTCATTTCACTGTTTAACACTGGCCTTGTTCATGAACCTGTTCTTCCGGCAAAAAAACAGGTATTGCACAAGGTAAAGAAGGCTATTGACGGAGATTGTAGGTTAAAGAGGTTGAAGGATCTGCTAGGTATCTGGAAAAAAATACCTGGGCACTTGAACCCCAGCAGAACATGTTCAGTGAGGTCTTTTATACAATTCCTAGAACTGCGGGCCGGCTGGGCCGGCCTTCTCCGCTGTATCAAATGTCTTCTCTTTCTGCTTTTTTGTTTTCACTGAAGGATCTTTTGAGATTGGGAGGAGACTAATTACACCAAATAGTAATGTAGCTTGAGTCTGGGCCCAAGCACCCACTACAAGATAGCAACAATATGCAGCAGAACATACTATTTCACCAGTCCTACCACATCTCAAGTGTTACAGATATCAGACTTTGAGGTATTAAACATTGGTGGTATACATGGATGACAGACAACCACTGCGTTCCCTGGGTCTCTAGTCGAAGCGGGATTAGCCGCGACGATCTGTGATTAGCGACCTAATCAAAGTCTGATTAGATCACCTAATCAAAGTTTTGTCTAGCTGCGACTTACTACGACTCGGTGAGCTAGTCGCACTGTGAATCCTTACCTCGACAGAGCTCGTCAGACCCAACCCCAGCCCTGACTAGGTCCCCATGTTTTTACGAGAGTGCTGTAAGAGTAACGACGAGAACGGTGGGACTCGGCTAACCTCGCTTATAGCCTCGCTTAACGTCGGCTAACGACCTGTCAGTGCTCGTTGGATAAACACGGAGAGTGAAACTCGCCCGTCGCGGCCATCACTGAATCAAGATGTGGATGGCACTCCGAATAAGCAGTAACAAATTAAACCTGTTGCAAATTTGGGAGAGCTCCACGCAGTGAGCCCCGCGGCGGGTGAGAGACGAGGGTGATTTCTACCAAATCACGTACAATCGATCAAATCAACGGTCCAGCCAAATAAATTAAAATCAAGAACGCAAACTAGTAGCATTACTCAACGCCTGGTATGGCATCACATATTTGAACAGGTACAAGTCAGACCTAGGTAGCATAATGGTACCTAACCCAACTCTGACTAGGGCCAACTCTGACTAGGTGTGATTTGCCGCCTAGTCAAACCCTGTGATTAGCGGGGCACGGAACGCAGTGAACCCATGGTATGTGATTTGACACTGCTATTTGTGTGAGTGATAGTTCTCGCTGCGGGCTTTGATTAAGCAATCTTTTCGGGTATATTTCTCTCACAAATTGACTCTTTGGGGTGTGGCTAGAATGTAGAATGCAGGAAAACATGATTGCACTTCAAACTGAGGCTGAGAAGACAGTAATGTTGAAAATTGCCATTTTTGGAATCGGGAGTTGAATATAACTGATCCAATCAGTGGCTGTGCAGAGCGGCTAAACCTAGCTGCCCAGATAAAATAATATTTCATTTTGGAGGCATATCGGAGCAAATATTGATATGCTAGCTCTCGGACTAAAGAGGATCCCACCCCTGCAGTGTTGGACAGCAAATATTATCTACCCATCAGCTGGACACCGGTGCCCAGGTAGAATAATATTCATATGGTGGTCAGCTGGTCCTACGACTCCTGGGTGCAATAATATTATCTTCTGCGAAAACACCAATGAGCTGACCCTCACTATTTTAGGCCCAAAATATTATTAGACTGATCGGCTGAGCAGTGGTATACTGGTATGATAATATTATTGTCACTGGTCGGCTGAACCCAGCGTTGCTAGGTATGATAATATTATAGCTTCCAGAATATGGATGGGTTGACCCGTACTCTCCTAGGTGAGAAATATTATTGGACTGATCGGCTGAACAGTGGTACCCTGGTGTGCGAATATTATTGCCAGTGGTCAGCTGAACTCAGTGCTGCTAGGTATAATGATATTATAGCTTCCAGAATATGGATGGGCCGACCCTCACTCTCCTAGGCATAAAATATTATCAGGAACATCGGCTGAGTACTGGTGCTCAGATGGAATAATATTATTGAAGTGATCGGCTGATGCTAAGGTCAGTAGGTATAATAATATTATTGTTCTTCAAAGATAGATCAGCTGAGTCCCAGTGTCCTGGGCTCAAAATATTATTCAGAATATCTGCCCAACAGTAATGTGTAGGCCAAATAATATTATTGTTGGTGGTCAGCCGACCCCAAAGATGTGAAGGTGAATAATATTTTGGGACCCCAGGGGGCTGATGGGCCAAGTTCCATTATGCTGGGCTCAGAATATTATGGAACCTATCAGCTGAATACAGTGCCCAAGGTGCAACAATATTATTACTGGTGGTCGGCCCATTCCTGGCTTCATGGCTAGGTAAGTATTTTGGTACCGGTCGGCTGAGTCCTAGTATGTAAGCATTAAAATACTAACATACCTGCACCTACCCCATGGTAGCCCAGGTAGTGACCCTAGGGCAGAATGGGCCCAATGCTAAAGTCTTAGCCCACAGAATATTATTGAGATATTATTATTGCTCACATGTCTAGAATTCAGCCGAAAATCCGGCGGAATTCGGAGCCCCCTACACTCTAGGGACTAATCATACGTAGGGGGCCTAAGCTCTAGGGAATTATGGACTGCATATTGTGACTTAACTCCTACTGTCCGCATGTACTTGAGTTATCACATCAGAATTGTCACAGGTTAGATGACAATCTTACAGCTAAAGTCAGAACCGAAGGCGCGGATGAAAATTTCTTGTTTTGTAATGTTTTCAAATAATTGTGAATATCTCAGTCAGTTTTGCACCAATTTACATAGAAACAAGATAGATGTACTCAGCGAATTCATGCGCAATTAGTGACAGAGAGGAATTTTCGAAAATATTATGTGTTAGGTAATCTATATTTTCAGGGTATTTTCACGCAAAATACCGTTTTTGTATGCCTAGAACATGTCACAAGGGCCTAAGATTTTACGAGGACCGATATTTATACCGAGGGAAGGATGTGATAGAGCCATAAATACACATAATCTTATTCCAGCTCTTCTAGCCGCATTGAAGGCATTCAGTATTTTCTTGCATCTGAAGATCCTGTGAGAATCACACTTATCCGAGCATTCCATGCGGTTTTGGCTCTGCCACATAGTCACCTAAGTACATATGTTATTCCGCACAAAATATTGGGCCCCTAGGACATGTTCTAGACATATAAAAACGGTGATTTGTGTGAAAATGCCCTGAAAACACAGATTACCTAATACATAATATTTTCGAAATTCCTCTCTATCACTAATTGCTCATGAATTCACTGAGTATATCTATCTGGTTTCTATGCAAATCGGAGCAAAACTGACCGAGATATTTACAATTATTTGCAAAACTTTCCAAAACAAGAAATTTTCATCCGTGCCTTCGGTTCTGACTTAAGCTTTAACTCAAACTTGCTCAGGGTAGCCAAGGCCGGCGATGGTTATGGTTGAATTTGAAATTCAACTCAAATCACCTGTAATTGACACAGAGTAAGGCTTAAGAGGATGCTATATAGGCTGTCCCAACGTTTGAATGTTAACATATCAATGAAGACTTATGATTTAACGGCTCGAAATCTGAACTCGACTTGCCGAGACTGATTGACAGCCCAGCAACTTCGCAGTTGACTTTTCAAGTTCACGTCGAATCGGCGCGCACAGAGGAATTTAGTGCAGAGGAGGGTTGGCAGCACATTATTGGCTCTGAGGGTGTTTGAAGCAGGAAGGATGCGGCAGAACTTTTGCCGAACAACGTTGAATTTGACTTCGAGGTCTTACCCGCCCGTGGCAACAACAATCATTACTTGTGATGCATTGAATGTTGAATCAGGAGTCCAGAATTAATGAAAGATGGGAATGGACAGGTCTATTGAGGTCGAAGATTCGGAGGTTTTGGCGAACAGCTTAGTGCCGGATGAGTTTATTATTGCCCTCGCCAAATGTGCAGGCGATGGGCCTGGGTAATTTAAACCTTCACCCTATTTATACACATATACGGCAAGAGGAAAGGGTTTGTCATTTTTTGCCTGATTGTTGAATCTGCGTCAAGTTCGGTACTCAAAGAATGAGAGGTGAAGGACATCGGAGGCCATGTATCAAAATATAGAAGGTAGAGGAGTTAGATGAGACAGGTGGATTGTGAACCGGTCCAAGCCGCGTGCCAGACCACTACCAAAATGGAAATAATTGAAGTTGCTCCGACTCTGTGGATAGTCCAAAAAAAATTGAGAACTGGCAGTGGCACCGCTTGGAGACAGACGAAAGTAACTATTAAGTTAACAGCTTCAAAGTCTGGCGGGCATGAAATTTCTTGATCCTTTAATTGAGTTGGTGCCGAAATTCTGAACAGATCCGGGGGGACAGGCACCCATGGAAGGTGTGGCCGTTGACAAGGAGTGTGGGGAAATGAAGGGTAAATAGGTGTCCGGTGGCGAACATGTTCGTTTATAGTAAACCTCTTTAGGAAGACATCAGACTTTTGACACGTCAGGTTGTCAGGTTGTACAACCCACCAAAATCGGCGCAACCTCAACACAACCTGCAACCTTGCAACCCTATGTAATTCTCCTGAACAACCTCGCGAGTTCGACCCCATCGAAGGGCAATATCTTTTTTGTCGAAAGATGCACCGGGAAATTGACTACATGGGAGATGTATTTGAGTCTCTAGCTTCCATCTCACCTTGTTTCTGAAGCCATTCTTCATCATGCTGAGCAGGAATTTTATGCACTTTGATGTTGTGAGGTTGCGGCAACCTGACAACGTCAAACAACCGGCAACCAAAATGTCGAAAGGCTGATGCGAGTTGAATTTGAGTCAATCATTGGAGTGTTATAGAGTTCTTGAAGCCTTCGAGTTGGCGCTGGAGGTAAGTCGATGTTAGTGTTGACGAGTCAGAGTACAGGCGCGCAATTAGGTTGCATGTTGAACGCACATTTAGGTTTAACAGCACGGTTCAGGCTGACGCACCATGACACTGATTTTCAGTCCGATCTCAATTTACGGAAGAACGGAACGGCGTCAATCCTCGTCAAACTACCTCTGCACCGGGAGGCTGTCAAAGGAGACTCTCCAAGTTGAGTCGCAGTCAGGGTTCTGGAGAACAGACCAATATTTCTGTGGGAACTTGAAGCTGGTGGTAGAGTCACACAAAGGAACCCCGCAGACACCGTTGTTTCAACGCCATAGAGCCAGGTTTTCGAGGTTTTCAAGCTGACACCCTCACGTGCGTGCGAATTTTATTTTTGTACAAACGAACCGTCATACGGTCCGGTTCCAACGAATTCATTGAGCCCGTACCAGTGACGTCCTTCCCAAGGAGAATATCCGAAGATTGAGTGGGAGCCCAAGAAGCGAGGTGGATGCGAAACCGTGGAGGGCGATGTTCGGTCAATGTGGTTGCTTGGGGTAGAAAGACTCGATGATAAGATAGGATCAGAGTTGCTGAAGGTAAGATCATAGATGGGAGACACGTATGGGCTGTGGAGCGACAGATTGCCGACAGATCTTGTCCTGTTCTGCTCGAGTTCTGGAGTGCATGCATGCTTGCTGGAAGGAAGTACGGGAGGGAGGGATGGGAAGATTGTTGCGGTTGGTTTCATTTTGCCAAGTGGTTGGTTTACTTTTGACCAGTGGGAAAGGTAAGCCGTTGAGTTGGATGGATAGATACGAGAAGGAGAGCGAGTCAGAGTCGTTCCGTATTGACTGAAGGAGATCCAGTGGGAAGAATGGTTGATAAAACCTGTGGAAGATAGATGAAGGCTCCCCGTACACCCGAGTGCGAGGTGGAGTGCGAGGTGGCGTGAGAGGGGTATAAGAATCTGGGGTCGGTAGATATCGAGATCTTTACTTGGATTTTTTTCGAGTTCTCGAGTTTAGTGCTCGGTGTGCGCTTGACTGCTGAAAAGGAGGGAAGAGTATATGGATTGTACATGTGGTGGCTTTTTTTTAGACTAGCGCACAAGCAAGGTATTTGAGCTGGATGGGTACGAGCTGGAGAAGTAGCAGGAGAGTCTGAGCTCTTGAGCGCGTCGATGATCGCGTGGAGGGGCGCCGTTAGCGATGGCAGATGAAACAGGAATTTAGGGTTCACAGCATTTACTGAGTCAAACTGACACAGCTCATACTGTTTTCTGCTGGATTTCTGATTTCGGTCCGAGACTAGGGTGGCAGACGGAACGACGGCCTCAATTCATCTCCGACACCCTCAGGAAAAAGACATTCCGGGAAAGAGACTCGAAGGAGATTCAGTGAGAATCGGGGGAAAGAGACTGGGGAGGCCCGGAAACCTCACACTTATAGTACATACTGGCCGAGTGAGAATTGAAGCCGAAAATTAATATTATGGAAGATATTCGTGTGGGAGAAGGCCGTTGAGGATTTATCTCTGCACCGGCCTGCAGGACATCCCTTCCAGGAAAGCGACTCGAAAGAGATTCGGTGCCAGAAAAAGTCCCAGAGTGAGATGCCAGATGCCAGATTCGATAACATTGAGGACCAGCCTCAGGCTCTGAGATACGGCAGCGTGAGCGTTGGGGATAAAGGCGAGATATGAGAACGTTTTTAGGCGAGGGTGTAAAATTTTCGACCAAGGAAGGACCAGCGTAGACGAAGTTTTTCACCTCGAGTTTTTGAGCGCGTGTGTGCGGCTGTAAAAGGAAGGGAGTGAAATTAATTGCAGCTGGTTTGGTTTTGTCGAGGAGTAGTGCGCAAAGTAAGCTAGCTGTTGAGCTGTGGATGGTTACGAGCAGTCGAAGTAGACATAGATCAAACCAGGAAGGAGAGTCAGCGCTGTTCGATTATTGATCACTGCGTTGTTGGGGCGCGTAGTTATTAATAGCGGTTAGTCGAACGGGAATTTACTATAGGTTTCACAGCAAGAGTCAGACTGACGCTGCGTGATGCTAGTGATTTCGGTCCGAGCCAATTTTTGGCTTGAGGATAATGTGCGGCAGGCGGAACAGAACGGGGTGCAGTATGACATTGAGATTCCGAGGAAAAAGACTGGGGTTGACGCCAGGATTCTGGAGAACGCCTCAAGAAAGTGCTAGGCAGACACAACGGAATGGCGTCGTGAATCCATCTCCGTACATCCCTGGAAAGTGTTGGGCAGACGTAACGGCGTATATATAAGGCAGTTACCTGACAAAACACTTGAAGGAGATGGCTTGGGAATCGCAGAAGCAGAAGTATGGAAAAGATGGAGCAGAAGATTGACACTATTAAGTGAAAGCGTGAGTGTGGAGGCTATAGGGCCGCATCGTACAGTATTTCGGCGCGTTGCCGCACAGAGCCTTGGAGTTGACGCCGAAGATGGATATGGGCCCGGGCGCCAATTCAACTCGCTGACATAAGGGTAACCGCGGAAGGAGACTTGACCAAGCAGAGCATTCGGACAGCGGAGGACGACATCGGAGGTTTTAGTGGACGGGACGACATGCAATCCCATCCCGGACGACGGGAAGGTGATGTCTTGAAAACTTGAAATTGGCTCTGCTCACATATTGACCCCAGTTGGAAACATATTGACCCAGTTGGATTCATTTTGTCGCCAATATGAAGCATAAGTAAAGGACGGAGGAGATGAGCGCTAATAGCAAGAGGTAAGTAGTAGAAACACCGGGCGGGCCCGCCACCCAATCACGCAGCTCGATAGCCGCGTAGTTACGGCAACCGGGCCGAAAGCGCTTGACTGCACACTGTGCACGCGTACTGCTTAAGTACTGCTTCTCCGTCCTGTGCTGCTGCGACCTGCGACACCTTTGCTTTGGACTGCGACTCGGACAACTTGGCGACAACTCATCGATGCACTCATCTCCAATATCCGCCATTTTCCTCGAAACCTCGTCGAATAACCACTTCACTCCAAACAACCACGAAGAAAGCAAGCCCATGGACGCCCTCCGCTTGCTCGTCTAGTCGCTCGTTCTCGGCGACACCGTCGAGACTATCCGCAGAGTGAGCAGCTCCGCCTACAATCACTTCGTTAATTGTGAGCCTCTTCGCCACTTTCTTCCTTGTACATATCCTTCTTCCCACTTTATAACCCATTATTCTACTTCACTCTCCTTTGATTCTACTCCTTTGAATACGATGCGAATTTTATTGCAAAGTGCTGATATGTTCTAGGATTCTTCCTTACGGCGCACTTCTCGGACTGGCTCGTGTTGTGGCTTTCGAGATGGTGCGCGGCGTCCTCTTTTTCTTTACACCCTCCACTTTCCCTGTCCCCACCTGTACCGCACGTACAGCTTCTACCATCTGCGCCATACACCTCTTCGCCTCGCGGCGCACACCCGCGCTGGCTGCTGCTTCCACATGCCACATTCACACGTTCTGCCCCGTACACCATTTACACTCTTTCTCGCGCATCCGCGCCGCCCTCCCGCGCACCGGCTTGCGTCGTGCTTTCTTCTCCCACGTTGTTCCTTCCTCCTTTTCCATTTGCTCTGCGGCCTCCTTCCGGCCTTGCCTCCCATTTCCTTCCCACATTTACACGTGCCTTCCCCGTCTTTATCCTTCCACCTGCTCCGTCTTTGCTTGTTTACCCCAGAATTGTGCTGATATCCTTCTCGTCCTCGCAGCCCCGAATGGCAGCGCTCCCGCGAATTCAAAACCACCCGCACCGCGCACGCTGACGCCTCGTCCGCGTCCGGCTAGGAGGACGACCCCGCGCTGAACAGATGGGGCGGCGGCACGGGTGGGGAGGGGGAGGCGGAAGAGGGGGTGAGTGGGTTTCTCGCTTTGGCTTTGGTGGATTTGAAGGAGGGGCAAGTGGCGTTTTGGCGGTATCGGGGGCGCGCGGCGATTGGCGGTGTTGCATCCGCGCGTCGTGCGCTGTGCGCCGTCGCGGAGGGCGTAGAGGCCGCGTCGCAGACCATATTGGGGCCCGCGCTGCGTATACGGTGTGGCGGACTGGCGCGCTCGTTCCTCCCCGCCGAGTGCCGTATTATTTCCGACGCGGCGTGGGGATGCGTGCGTGGGGGCGATACGCCCAATCCTTTCTCTTCGCGCGGGGTATGCGTATGGGCGCAGGCTCGACTATCGGAATGCCACGCTCCTTCCTCTTCCCCGCCGGCGGCGGCGTGCGTCGTGGTCGGTGCGCAACTTGCCTCCGCCGCCGCCCGCGCAACGACTCGTCTGTGCGCTTGCGCCGCAAGATTGCCTTGCATCGCGTCCCTGCCGCAGCCTCGCGGAGTACGCGCGTCGGCTTCATCGTTGGCAAGAATTGCACTCGCAAACATCCGCGCTTGCGACGTGGGGCGTTGTTTGCGTCGCTCGGGGAGTACGCCTCTAGTACGCCTTCGTCCGCGCTTGCAGCGTTTCAATTGTTGCTTCTACCCTTTTACTTTTGCTTGTTTGCTTGTTTCCTCCCTTCCTTCTTCTTTACTCCCGTCCCGTTCTTGGGCCTTATACTAATTTCCCTCGCAGCACCCTCACAAACCTGCATCATCTTCCAGCCCGCCTTCGACTCTACGCACATCATCTACGGCAGCATTGGGTCCGCGTGCGGCGCGGGAGGGGGAGGGGGGGAGGAAGTGCTGAGTGTTAGGTGAGTCGGCGGGAGGCCAGAGTTATTTTATTTTACTTTTGGAGGGAGAAGGGGGTGGACGCTGATGCGCCGGACTGTTGCGGGGGCGCGAGGCGGAGACGTATGCGTGCGCGATGTACGCTGCGGACGCGCGTCGTGCGGGAGACGGGCAGGCGGGGCGACCTGGGCAGGTGCGGCAGTGTACGTCGCGATGGTCGCCCGCGCGTGCGAGACGGGGACTGTGTGTGGGCTTGGCGTGTTTGTGCGCATATGCGGCGGCGGCGGCGGCGGGTGTGGGGGCGATGCGAATTGGATGGAATGTTTTCGTGTTCGGCGGTGGACGTGCGCCGGGACCTGGGCGCAGCGCGGTGTACGCCGGGGATGGTGTTGTCTACGGCGCTGACGGTGGGCGGCGGGGGAGCACTGGTGACTAGAACGAGGAGGTTGCTGAGTGGCGTGTTTCCGAGTCGCTGCTCACGAGGACGAGGGCGAGTAGGTCCTCCAGGGGGATTTGGCGCTGAGGGTGACGTCGAGGTCGTGCGCGCGTGCAAGCGGTATGTGCTTGGCGCGCATATATCGGCGGTGATGCTACTTGCAGCGGCGGGCAGCGGGACGCCGCAGACGTTTGGGACGGGCCATTGGGGTGGAATGGACGTGTCGGCGCTATGGGGAAGCGCATCGGAGACGTTTGCGTGCGGTCTGCGTGTTGTAGGGTGCGAGGAGTGTTAACAGGGGTGGATCCAACACGCGGGCTTCGCGCCAGGTGAAGCTGCAGTCGCCAATGCTTTACGTATTGAGGAGCGTGTCGTATGCAATTCGAGGCGTCCGCTGCAGGATAGACCGAGAGCTCATCAAACGGCGCTGCTGTCGATGATGATTAGCATGGTCGTGTCGATTCGGTGGCGCACGTACGCGATTTGTTCTTTTTTATTTATTTTTGAGCTCTTGCTGAAGGAAGGAATCGAGTGTGTTGGTTTGATTTTTGTCAAGTAATATTGCGCGAGGTGGGCTGTTGAGCTGCACGGATGGTAGAAGTAGATATAGATTGAGTCAAGAAGGAGTGAACGCCGGTAATGAATCACTGATTCTCGATTAAAATCGGCGCAGTTAGCTTGGATGTTGAGCCATCTGCTGATTCACTTCGAACAGAGATACCCACCCACCGACAGACATTTCCTGATGCTGATTTTTGGGCTAAGTTTCACAGACGGAAGGGAACGGCGTCAATTCATCGCCGCACCGGCAGGCTATCCGGACGTCCTTCCGAGGTCAAAGAGCTGGGAAGCCTGGGAGACTGACATATACTGTACAGTACTCGCAGAGACAGAGTGATGCGAGTTGACACCGAAGTTACTGGATACCAGAGTTGAAGGAGATTCAGTGGGGATCCAGACACGAGAAGCAAGAAGCGAGATGAATGTGGAACCGCGGAGAGTTCGATGTGGTTGTTCGTCGGAATAAGAGAAAGATCAAGTTTGATCAAGGTTAAGATGGAAGTCGGGCCACTACGGATTAGAGTGAGAGTGGCAGGGATCCTAGACAATTTTTTCGCATTCTTGAGTTGTGCTTGAGTTTAGCATGACGTACTCCGTGCGTGGGTGCTGAAGATTAGTTGCGTTGGTTTGGTCTTCGCCAAGTACGAGTGCGCAAGCAAATGGGCGCGAACGGAAAGAACACCGTAGTACTTGAGCGCCCTGAATCGATATTATTGCCTCCGCCTGCGGGCAGCAGTTAGCTTGAAGGTTGAAGGTTCGATGATCTTCATCACAAGAATTAAAGTTTCAACAGCTTTCGATGGAGGTGCCCAGAGTTAGACTGACATTGCTGATCCTTCTTTCGGTCGGAATCAAGTTCTGACTTGAGGGCAACGTTCCACAATGGCGGCGCAACGAATTCATCTCCGCACCGGCAGGAGATGCGGTGAGAAAGGGACTGGAAAGAGCCTTGAAGGAGATGTGGTGGAAAGGGACTGGAAGAGAACCTTGACGTAGTACTCGCAGACCCAGGGCCGCCGAGATTCTGGAAAATACGCAAGGAAAACGTTGGGCAGATGTAATGGCGTACACTGGCAGATAAGGCAGTCATCTACGATAGGAAAAAGCCTCGAAGCAGATCCGAAGGAAGGAAGAAGGATAGAATCAAAGACGATTGTCATCGTAAGTGAAGCGCCGAGCGGAGGTTATTGCAAGTGTGTGATGCAGGGAAGGGCCGACGTACGGTATTGGAGGGACACCGTATTCCGGAGAGATCAGTTGATAAGGGATGCGGCAAGGGTGGCAGTCTGCCTCAAGGAGATCGGTGAACCAAGCGGAAAACCAAGGAAACGACACCCACCCGTGGATGAAATGCATGAAAGGGTTACAGGCCGACGTACAATATTTCGGCGCAGCCGCGTTGACGCCCAGAGTCTTCGAGTTAACGCCCACGGTGAACGCGAAGATGCATATACAAGTGTGACTTGTACGGGCAACCCGGAAACAAGACTTGTAATATCTAGTTTTTTTTTTGACCAAAAAGGGGATTCGGATCGCGGAGGACGAAGGGATAGCGGAGGTTGTAGTACGACGGCCACAGTAGGAGGTTGAGATGCCACTGACAAGTGCGTCCGAAAGATATGCTGACCCAGTTACAAACATGTTGACCCATTGCATCGCCAGTCCTCCGAGTTCATGAGCAATAAGTAGAACGGAGATGAACATTAACAGCAAAAGGCAAACGCACCCGCCGCGAGCCGGCCCTCCACCCAATCAAGCAGCTCCCTAGCCGCTTTGGGTATACTGCTCCCGGTGACCCCAGTCCGGAGCCACTCTCTGCTTGACCCACGCACAACGCCCTTGCTGCAGACGCGCGCGCAGCGGAGGATACGGAGGACTACTGCGATGTGCTACTGCTGGATACTTCCCGCGACACCTTGGCGATAACTCACTTCGAATAATTGCCACTTCCCAACAACGTCGTCAAACAACCACTTCGCGCCACTTTATTCGCGCCGAATACTCAAGAATAAGACGACACGATGGACACCCTTCGCTCGTCGAGCCGCTCGTCATCGACAGCATGAAGCTCGTTGTCCTCGGCGGAACGATCGAGACCACCCGCAGCCCGGCGTGGAATCATTTCGTCGATTGTGCGTACTGCTCCTACTTGCTTTACATCCCTCTTCTGCCTTCTCCTCTATTTCTAATTTATACGGTTATAATATCATGGTATGAACGCTAATCGTTGTGCAGTATTCTGCCTGACGGCGCACTTTTCCGAAGAGGACCACCCGTACGGCTGGCTTACGTTGGGGCTTTCGAGACGGTGCGTACACGTCCTACCTTTCCATTTACTTCCTGCTCCTTTGGCTCGTACACCTCTATCCGCCTTCCCATTCCGTTTCGCGAACACTCGCGCCGTCCTCCCGTACCACCCACATTTTTCCGCCACCCTCCGCATTCCACCTCGTACACCTTCCTCGTACACCTTCCTCGTACACCTTCCCGCACTTCCCACCTACCATCCCAATTCTCTGCGCCCTCCTTCTCGCGCGCACTCTCCGCGCCTGCCGCTTCCCACTGGCCACCTTCACCCCGCGTCCCTCCTTGCGCACACCCTTCCACCGTATAGCGTTCCCGTACTCCCCTTTCTATGCGTTCCTCCCTCCACTTCCCCCTCTCGTGCGCACACCCGCGCCGCCCTCCCACTTTCCTTCCCTCCCCTGCTTTCCCACACCCATCCCTCCTTCCTTCCACCTCCTCCCTCTTCCTCCTCTTCCACTCTCCCTTCTCCCTCCGCCCTCTCTAATTTCTGCAGTTCCGCTTCCCGTCCTCGTTTATACTAACATCTTTCGCCAGTCCCGCATAGCAATGCTCCCGCGAATTCAAAATCACCTGCACACGCGCACGCGTCCGCCGCGTCCAGCTGGGAGGACGATCCTGTGCTTAATGAGTTAGGCGGCGCGGGTGGGGAGGGGGAAGGGGAAGAGGGGGTAAGTGGGTTTTTCGCTTTGGCTTTTATGTGTGGATTTGTGGCGCGCGGATGGATCATCCATACGGACGCGAGGAAATCCTGCTGCTCGATAGTGTGTGCAGCAGGCTGTACACCCCCTGCGCGCAGACCCACGATACGCTGCGCATTCCTCTGCTCCGCGCCGCAGCATCGTATTGTTTGCGTCGGTATCCGCAGCTCGGGGAGTACGCGCGTCGTCGACGTCGGGGCGGAGACTGCGCGCGTTGTCGTTGTGCGCGCTGCGTACCGCCGCAGCGTTGTCCGCGTCTGCGTGCGTAACTGAGGGAGCGCGTCGTCGTCCTCGGGCGCGTTTGCACCGGCCCCTCCAGCTCGTCGAGCTCACCCCGTTTCCGTCCTTCAGTCCTTGGCTCCTAGCTCCAGCGGGAACGGAGGCGACGTCCGCTGTTGCCTGCGTGTTCTCCATGATGCCGCCAATGTGCGAAGTCGTCGCGGCTCGGGTGGGGGGCGTCTCTCAGCAGCTCGGGAAGTACGCTCGTCGGCGGGGAGTGCGCGCGTTGGGCGAGGCGCGCGCTTTGTCGTCTGCGTCCGCGTGTGTTCGCGCTGCTTCTCCTTCCTCTCCCCATCTTCCTTCCCCTCGCCATCCTCCCCACCGTCTTATACTCACCCTCCTTCCTCCTCTCCTTCTCTTTTTACACCCTATTAACACTTCTTTTCGCGCAGCCCCCTAGAAACGCGCGCAATCTTCCAGCCCACCTTCGAATCTACTGGCGCCAACGCTGCTCGAGGGTGAGGAGGGGGAGGGGGATCGGGGGAAGGTGTTGAGTGGTAGGTGAGTCGGGCTTTGCGTGTTTATGAGGGTGTGGGTTTCGCGGTGATAATCGGGGCGCGCGAGCTCGATGCTTGCAGGTGCAGGTCGGGGTCCGCGCCATAGAGGTGTCGCTAGGGTGCAAGCGCGCGCGGCGCGGGGCGGATGCTGGAGACGGCAGTACGTACCGGCGCACGTGGCGGGCGCGAAGGGGATGGGCGGCGGGTGTATGCCTCCAGCGGTGTGGGGGGGGATGTGTGCGCGAGCGCGGGGGCGATCTGGGCAGGATGCCATGACGGGGCGGGCATGCACGTACCGGCTGGGATGCGGGGCGCTACGGGGCAATGCGTGCGCGATGTCGCGGCGTCATCGACTCGAATCAGAGCAGCGGTGAAATCTTGACATTTACCGGATCGATGTACGTCGGCCTCGGTCGAAATCGGCAGCGCGAAGAGTGCTGACGCGCGTCCTGCGAGAGAGGGTGGTGTTGGACGAGAGCACGCGCGAGACGGCGGCGGGCGTACTGGCGCAGGAGATAGGTGTGCGCGGCTTGCGGGGGGACGAGGATCTACGTCGAGTCGGGGACTGTTTGTGGTCGGTGCCCGTCGAGATAGTCAGCGGTGTGCGCGGTGCGGGAGTTGGTGCATTTTGGCGTTGCCCAAGGCGGAGAGGGACGTCGTGTACGTCGGCCTCGGTCGAGATGGTCGGCGCGCGCGGATGTACTCGGCGCTAGTCCGTGGATGCGCTCGGTGCTGGTGCAGGTGATAGCGGGTCTGCGGCTGCGAGTCGCTGACGAGGATGAGGACGAGGAGGTCCTCCTACGGGTTTTGACGCTGAGAGTGACGTCGAGGTCGTGCGCACGCGCAAGCGGTATGTACTTGGCGCGCATATATCGGCGGCGGCGATGCTACTTGCAGCGGCGCGCAGCGGGACGCCGCAGACGTTTGGGACGGGCCATTGGGTGGAATGGACGCGTCGGCGCTGTGGGGAAGCGCATCGGAGACGTTTGCGTGCGGTCTGCGCGTCTGTACGGTGCGAGGGGTGGATGCTGTGAGACCTGCGCGACACGCGAGCTTCGCGGGCGCGGTGAAGCTGCAGTCGCCAATGCTTTACGCGTTGGAGAGCGTGTGGTATGCAGCTCGAGGCGTCCGCTACAGAATGGACCGAGAGCTCGTCGAGCGGCGCTGCGGCGGATAATCAATCAGCACGGTCACCCCGCGGAGCGGCACATGTACGCGTTCTCACTCTGTGCGGTCGAGTCACGGTGCGCCTTCCGGTGCGATGGCTTCGCGCGCACTCGATGCTGCTCTTTTTTGCCCCGTGCCGCTCTCTTTCTCCCTTCTCCTTGCTTTGACTTCACTTCCCTCCCGATCCCTCGCACATACTCACCTGTTTCCGCAGCGTCGTCGCCCGCTCCAACACGATCTACAAGCAGCTCGTGCTGCAGGCGAAGGGCGAGTGCTAGGTCGACGCGGTGCATCGGATTCAGGTCTATGGGTCGCATATCCCTTCGTTTGAGCTTTGAAGGCGCCCTAGAAGGGGAATTGAAGGGTTTTTTTCCGAGAGCGGGAGGCGCGTCTACGAGGGCGGGAACGGGTGTCACCCGTTGGCGTCGATGCAGATGGGGGGGAGGGGACCTCCTCGTCGTCGTATCTTGGTGCTCGACGGGCGATCTGCATCCTCCGTTTAGCGCGTTCTCACCCGTCGGCATCGACGTAGGCGGGGGAGAGAAAAACTTGTAGTCCTTCTCGTATTCGGTGATCCAGGGGCGCTGCGGTGCGCCCGACCGATCCTGGGTATCCTCCATGGCGGTTTTGGCTCGTCGAACGACGGGGGGGAGAGAGTATCGACGCAGAAATCGCCTTGACTCGTGCGGCAGTGGGTATGACCACCGCGATGTGCAGAGTTGACGCAGAGCACGACAATGGCGGCATGCGGCGCGCCGTTGCTGTGCTGCGGTACAGAGTTATCACACAGGTCTTCGAGGGCGTACAATACTGTTGAGATTTGATTACTTTTCTCCTCTTTTTTTTTCGAATTCCTGCATGCTCGATCGATGTTAGTTTAACGGCTTGGCGCTGTGGATTCTACGTACGTGTGGGGACATCCCGGTCGTGTGCATGCGCGAGTCGGTGCAAACCCACGACTTAAGATACCAAAGTACTTCTTAGATACGTACTTACAAATAGTTGACCGCGATATAATCTCTCATTCTCTTTTCTTTTCTTCTACATATACATGATACAAAACCAACCACCAGTAGAGATATACATACACAGTTAGAGTACTGCTGTCATAGCCATTATCGGCCCACCTATGGCGAAATAAAAGGACTAATGATGGCTACCGGGGCAATGGCGCCGACTTAGACTGGTGACTGATGGTACCCAGCATGTGCAGCGCATCCCATACGAGGCGCCACGTCCTTATCTCCCACCACTATGGCAGAAAACTACTCCCTCCTCAGTGAGTTTAGAAACGGTAGTTACTGTGGTTCTACTAAGTTTCCTCTAGTTGAAAGTGCAGATCAGATCGTGTGGGACTCTTGCATGTGGCACCGAAAGCCAAAGCTTTATGCTACAGTCACACTTGATCTAGATGACAATCCCGTCTCTCAGACCCCAGTCTTCAAACGGAGCCTAGAGCCCAAGTGGAACTTCAACTCCAATTTGTGAGTAATTCAACAGACCTTGACGGCTGGTTCAAATGCTCAATAATCTGGAGGTTGTGTCACTTGACATCTACCATTACACTGCAGCTTCACCATCACACATTCTTTTCCCGTCCAGACGATCCTGTTGTTGGGCAGTGTAGGATAGGCATCAAAGAGTTGTTGGATCAATGCAGCTCAGGCAAAGGTAATGTTCGCTGTGGATCCTTCCTTAACTTCAATATCTCATGCACAGCATAGTCATACACCTCGAGATTAAAGCAGACGGCAACGTCTCCGGTCGGCTCTCTGTACTTCTTGAAGAATCAAAAGTTGCTGCAGGAAGGGCCAAAGGTAGGATGGAAAGTGCCCTTGTCACCCTGACCACGACTGGACCCAATCTTGACCGGATTACTGCCGCTGTAGAAGCGGGGGGTTCTCACAATGATTTGGCAACTGCACTCGGGACATGTCTTGATCATATTGACATTGTTGTCAAGATGGGAGACAAACTTGCTCAGGCTTGTGACAACCTTCTTGAGTGATCATCTTGCTGATTTCCTTTGGGCCAATAGGTTCACCCATACGTGTCTGCAGCTTGGACTATCTTGTCCTCTGTCTATCAGGTACACATCAACATCTCTGTCTGAGGGATTAAATACCCTAACCAAACCTTAGGCTGTGAAGCAGCAGCGTGAAATGGACGACAAAGTGGTCAAACTTGTTAGAGACATAGTTGAACTTTACTCATTCAAGGATGACATCCACTTTGTGGTGGCAAAAATTCAAATCCTCGAGGATACTTTGATCAAAATTGCAAAGCATACTTTAGTCTGCGCAAACTTTCTAGCAGAGTACAGTCAACCCAAATTTTCCGGTCAGTTGTGTATCGGCAGATGTATTTCATGCACTGACATATAATCAGAGCGAGCCATTCGGACAGCATTTGTGAATGACAACCAGAGGAGGATTGATAACCTATCCGATGAGCTAGTGAAACTCAAAGAATCATTCACACATGCATTGAGGATCCAGAGTCTGTTGCTCACAACGGAAGTACATGGGACTGTTGCAAAATTAGGTTGGCTTTAACATTTTCTATGTCCACTAGTTGCTTACCCCAGGAATGTAGACAAGTCTGAGGAGCTGAAGAAACTCAGGCATATCTCTTATGATGCATCACTGCGCACAGGATGCCTTCCAGGGACCCGTGAATACATTTTGGCTGATATTTCCAACTGGTTGACGACACCGTCAAGTCACAGCAATGTTCTATGGCTCTCTGGTGTTGCAGGCTCAGGGAAAAGTTCCATTGCAACAACCCTATCTCAGCGCCTCCGTGAAGCAGACCATCTTGGTGCATTCCTATTTTTCACACGGAATAATCTAGTCCAGAGTAACCCAACGGCGGTCCTTCACACTATTGCATACAGATTGGCACAGTTCAATGCTCACATCCGGGAGGCACTCTGCACAGTGATTGCACAGGAGATTCTTGATGCTCCCATTCATCACCAATTTGAAGCATTGCTCCGAGGACCCCTTCTCTCTGCAGAGCCTACTACGGAGAGACCAGTCATAATCATTTTGGATGCCTTGGACGAGTGCTCCAACAATGATTGGCACAAAAGCCTCATCACACTCATTACTGATGACCTTTCGACGTTGCCTGGTGCCTACCGCTTTCTGATTACCAGCCGATCAGATGCAAACATTACTGGAGCATTCCGCCGTGCACAGGACAAAATTTCAGAAAAGATTCTGAGAGTGTCGACAGCGGACCTCGGAAGTGATGTAGCTGTGTACATTGAATCAAGGTTAGAACAGATTCGGACCACAAAGGCCAACATACCCACAACATGGCCTGGATCAATTGCTATAAATGACCTTGTAGTTCGCTCAGGTGGTCTGTTTATCTGGGCAACAACAGCCTGCAACTTTATTGAAGACTTTGATCCTAGGGAGAGGTTGGAGAAGCTGCTTGCTCACAAGTTTACGGATGAAGGCCAACTTGATGAAATGTACACTATTGCACTCCAGAGCTCTGGTCCCTGGACAAGCAATGATAACTTTGCAATAAAGGCGTCCAAGGTCTTTGGTTGCCTTGTCCTTAGCAGAGCACCTCTGGATGACAAAGCCATGGACTCACTCCTTGCATTTGAGCCAGGTACTACATCTGAAATCCTGGAATATGTGGGCTGTGTTATTCATCGTGCCAGTGATGGAAGGGCACGAGTTCTTCATGCGTCTTTCAGTGACTACCTCAGGGACTCTACTCGATCTGGCAATCATCCTTGCACTATTGAGGGCAGAATCCATCAGCAATCCATGGCACTAGGGTGCTTCCATGTTCTTGGTCTTGAGCTTCAGTTCAATATTTGTCACCTTGAAGACTCCCACCTATTGAATGCTGAGGTGCTGGACTTGCCCACCCGCTTGGAGACATATCTGTCACCTGAGCTACGTTATGCCAGCCAATACTGGGAAAATCACCTTGATGAAGCTGAACCAACAAAAGTCATTCTTGATCAACTGCGGGAGTTGCTTGCGAAGCATTTCCTGTATTGGCTGGAGGTGGTCAGTCTATGGGGACAAATGCGGGGTGTGAATGAGGCACTTGCAATTGCACGCAACTATGTGGCAAAGGTGAGCCTCCAGTGAAAGATGATATGAAGTGCTGAACAGAGAGCTGTTAGTCAGGCAGTGATGACCTTAATTTTGCCCTACATGATGCACAGAGGTTTGTTGATGGATTTGCACCAGTCATAGCTCAAAGCACACCACACATCTACGTCTCCGCCTTGCCTCTTGCACCAAAAGGATCACTCGTGCAAAGGAATTTTGGGGCCAGATTTCCAGATCTCCTTAAGTATAGTTCACCAGAGAGCAGCTGGCCCAGTCTTCAGAAGACACTGACTGGCCATAGTGCCTCAGTTCAGTCTGGTGCCTTCTCTCCTGATGGGAGGTGGATTGTCTCATGCTCAGGTGACAACACAGTCCGCATCTGGGATTCAGAGACTGGGGCTGCAGTCGGTGCACCACTGAATGGCCATAGTGGCACAGTTTACTCTGTTGCCTTCTCTCCTGATGGGAGGCAAATTGTCTCAGGTTCCAATGACAACACAGTCCGCCTCTGGGATTCAGAAACTGGGGCCGCAGTTGGTGCACCACTGACTGGCCACAGCAGCACAGTTAACTCTGTTGCCTTCTCTCCTGATGGGATGCAAATTGTCTCAGGTTCCGATGACCACACAGTCCGCATCTGGGATTCAGAGACTGGGGCTGCAGTCGGTGCACCACTGACTGGCCATAGTGGCACAGTTTTGTCTGTTGCCTTCCCCCCGGATGGCAGGCACATTGTCTCAGGCTCAAATGACAACACAGTCCGTATCTGGCATTCAGAGACTGAGGCAGCCATTCGTGAACAACACTTGTCCAGCATCCTGAATGATAATGTTGTAACTCCACAACAGGTGTGGTCTTCCTAGTTTGTATTTACTAGGTGCTAATTAACTTAGATCACTACTTCAGAAATGTCGGCTGATGGGTGGGTGATTGATTCACTCTCCCACCGCCTTATATGGGTCCCAGCTTGGCTACGTGCTCATTTCTGTCACCCTCCGACTTTACTTATTATTGCTCCCAATGGAGCAACAACACTTGCCCTCACGAACTTTGTTCATGGCAAGGACTGGGCGAAGTGTATTAATGTTCCAGCCATGGTTTCCACATAGCATACGGTTTCACCTATATCTCTCCAATTCTTGTCTCAATATCTTTTAATGTGAGTTTGGCACTTAACCCCCACGGTCTGCATGCACTTGTGCTATCACATCAAAATTGATACAGGTTAGACAACAATCTGAACTCAAACTTGCTGAGGGTTGCCAGGGCCGGCGATGGTTATGGTTGAATTTGAGGTTCAACTCAAATCACGTGCAATTGACACGGAGTAAGGCTTAAAATGACGCCGTATAGGCTCTCTCAACGTTTGAATGTTAACATATCAATGAAGACTTATGTTTTAACAGCTCGAAATCTGAACTCGACTTGCTGAGACTCATCGTTGATTGACAGCCCGGCAACTTCGCAGTTGACTTTTCAACTTCAAGTCGAATCGGCGTGGACAGAGGAATTTAGCGCAGAGGAGGGTTGGCAGCACATTATTCACTCCGAGGGTGTTGGAAGCAGGAAGGATGCGGCAGAACTTTTGCCGAGCAACATTGAATTTGACTTCGAGGTCTTACCCGCCTGCGCCAACAACAATCATTACTTGTGATGTTGAAGTTAATTTCACATCCAAGTTTCGGGGTACACATCAAGAGCATGCAGCTTATAAAAACCCTTCGGATTGTGGTGTCAGGAGTCCAGAATTAATGAAAGATTGGAAGGGATAGGTCTATTGAGGCCGAAGATTTAGAGGTTTTGGCGAACAGCTTAGTGCCGGATGAGTTTATTATTGCCCTCGCCAAATGCGCAGGCGATGGGCCCGGGTAGTTTAAACCTTCACCCCTATGTATACACATATATGGCAAGAGGAAAGGGCTTGTCATTTTTTACCTGATTGTTGAATCTGCGTCAAGTCCGGTGAAACGGGTGCTCGGGGAACAGACCAGAATGCTAAACTAATGCTAAAACTGACAAGCAAGATGCTTTGCTGCTTAAGCCAAATCCGTGGATAAGGCCTTCACAACTAACAACTACTAACCAAAACTAACACCAAAACACCCCTTTCAAGGTCTATCGCCAACGAGTAAAGATGCTTGTCCAAGATTACACGAATGTACTTCCAAGGACGAGGACCAAGTACCGAGATGGCTTAAGTAGTCTTTTTATGAATTGCGCCGGTTAAGCGTGAAAACACCGTTTGTTCGCCTTGTCAAGTGCAGAACCAATGTCCTGAACGCCTGAGTTGACTTGTAGATATTACGGCTTCTCAGCTTCGATTGTGATTCTCTTTTAAGTAACCAATTCGGACAAAGTCCCACTTCGTGCACAATAAATCCTGTGTTCTCTCGCCGTTTTAACTTTGTCTGGAGCCCGTTGTATAGTATCACTTTGTCTGGTAACCACAATTCCGTAACTCGGTCCGTTTGGTTTAAGGGTTTCGCAAATTAATGCCAGTCAACTTGTTATATTCGAGCTACTCCGTGGAGGTAGTCTTAGCGAACAAGCCCTAGTCTCCCTTGGTGCGCGGGCGCTGGTAGCTGCCGGCTCTCTTGGGGGAGATTTCGTGCTGTCCTACTAAACTATGGCTCCCTTATATACATTCCCTACATACTAGTTACATACGCGCTATTACCATGCAGCGGCTATTATCCGAGCTTTAGTCGGTCCATTACAGTCATTCTATTCAGTCGGAAAGCTATCCGACCCCTTTGTTGCATTTAAAAGCGGACCAAGGTTTCACTTGGTGCCTAAGTCGATCGATCACTTAGTAAGTCGCTTTGTACCACCTTGCACTCGAGGTGGCCGTTTATCCCTTAAGCAAGGATCCCTTGGTTGAACTCAGCCAATTAATAGCTCTCTGTAGACACCAACATGTTTGTGGTTCTGAACATGTAGTTCACATCATCAATAGCAATCTTGTTTTAGAAGGTATTGATCGGTTCCTTGGCAGGCCGGGCAGCTGCGCCTGACTATGAAACTCGCTAGGATATGCCTAGGGAATGCGCACTAAATGCAACAAACCACTAACACACACAACTAACACAACTTCACTTTATACTCCCAAGAACTGGCGCACTCCTTGGTTGAGTTCGGGTCCGAGCCGTAGTATGCGACTACTGGTTTTGGATTCCTAGGGGCAAACGAAAAGGTATCGATTTCTGTTCTGCTACTGACACTGGTCCTACTCTCTGGTCTGTTCTTTGGTACTACCACAATCCTTGACTCGAAACGCTGCACACCGACTGGTGATTTGTGAACGGGTTTGGGGGGGGGGTAGGGTACTAGGGTTACCGAAGTAGCTCCTAGGCAAAGTTTGTAAAGTTTCCGTCTGAAAATCCCAATAGGGCTATGCTGCTTCCACAAGTACTGCCTCTCAACAAGACTAGGCCAGATAACCGCCTTGCTGGACTCGCGTTTCCTGTACTAACGCGAGAACATTTCCGTACGCTTTGGCTTTTTGGGGCCTAGGGACAACTAGCTCTGTTCACTGCGATCTACCGGTTCAATCTTCCACTGCGCTCAACCAAAGCGTTCTACCTAGCTAGCGCCTAACTTGGTGTTTAGGTCGAAACTAGCGCAGCCTCTGCGTTGCCAATGCGAAGTAACCGCGCAGCCAATGCAACGGATAAGTCTTCCTTCCTAGCGCGTGTGGCCCTCGTAGATTTTATACGTGGAGCAACGAACCGCCTCTTGTTCCAACGCGAAACTTAGTTGTTTATACTTGCGCTGGTTCTCAGAGATATTCAACTTAAATGTCACTCCGAAAATAGCCAATCAAAAAACCAAGATTCGATTCTACAGACAATACAGATACAGAGGAAAAATATGTTATTCTCTCCGCAGATCGCCCGAGGACACCCACACCGTTCTACGATGAGCGGGGATGAACTGAGCTATAGCGGCTTTTTCTGGTTCTTTTTATACTACTGAGTCCTTTGAGATGAGATAAGATGAAATGAGTAATGGAGTGGTGGTGTTTGGTCGTTCGGCAAGCAAGAAAACACTGCCGAGGTGATTCGTAATTGCGGCCAGATGAAACAGTCAGCGTGGCTGATGCTTTCCTTGGCCTAGGTGGGTCTGGTATTTGCAATGACTGGCTGCCGACTGCAGCCGATCATGCGTCATTCTTCCGAGGCGGTTCCGCGTCGCCTAGCACACTCATTCATGTCTTGTCATCCTCCGATAACGTCCGTTCGTTCGCGGTCTGAACTTCTTAGCAAGGTGACATCTCCCCATCGTTGCCAATCGTCTCCATTTGGCTTTCCCAGGGGCCGTTAGGCTAGTCCTGCTAAAATAGTCAGGTATAATCCATCCCTAGGTACTGTGCGTTCTTTCCTAGGAGACTGGCTATCGTTTCCAATCCGTCTTCCTTGGTAGCAATTGCGTAACCAATGGCCCTAGGACCCTCGTCCTTGGCATCGACTTGGTTATTGCCGAGTTCTGTCCTCCTAGGCAAATGCCTGGTTCCTCTTTGTGCAGTCATTGGCTCTATATTTATAGATCCCTTGTTGTACTCCGTTCCTAGGCAGGAATATCCTCCTTGATAATGTACTTCAGAGCCTGGTATCGCTTGTAACTGCGTGCCTCAGTCTCGTTCATACTACAACCAGCAGTCGGAGCTCGCTCTGGTTCTCCTTTGTACCACCTGACAGAGTTCTGTTGATACAGAAGCCACCTTTGTCTTCCTAGGAACACTAGTGTAACTAGTGGCTTAAAAAGCGCAAAGTTTAGCTAGATGACAGTGCCTTGGTGTGGCGCCGTTTCAGCGTCACAGCGAACAACTAAAACACAACACCTCGAAAAGTCGGCTTAAGGTAGTTTCCCCTTTTAGCCCAATATTAGACAGAGTGGATATGTACTAATCCCTTGATCAACTAGACCCTGCGGTGGCTTCTGAACCGTTTATCCAGCCATGCCTAAGTCATGCTCGACGTCAAACCCCTTAAGCAGTATGTGAATATTCTGCTTAAGCGGGTCGCGCACGAACTGTGATTACCACAGTAAGCCTTTTAACTAACCGTGCAGGATGACACGTTAGCCCTTGTTTTAGGCTATGTGTGTGCTTTAAATTGATAAACAACGCGATTTCTGCGTGTTCCAATACACGGCTTATCACCGGTACTCAAAGAAGGAGAGGTGAAGGGCATCGGAGGCCATGTATCAAAATATAGAAGGTAGAGGAGCTGGATGACACAGGTAGGTTGTGAGCCGGTCCAAGCCGCATGCTAGATCACTACCAAAAGGGAGATAATCGAAGTTGCTCTGACTCTGTGGATAGTCCAAAAAAAATTAAGACCTGGCAGTGGCACCGCTTGGAGACAGACGAAAGTAACTATTAAATTAACAGCTTCAAAGTCTGGCGGGCATGAAATTTCTTGATCCTTTAATTGAGTTGGTGCCGAAATTCTGAACAGATCCGGGGGGACAGATGCCCAAGGAAGGTGTGGCCGTTGACAAGGAGTGTGGGAAAATGAAGGGCAAACAGGTGTCCGGTGGCGAACATGTTCGTTTATGGTAAACCTCTTTAGGAAGAGTTGAATTTGAGTCAATCATTGGAGTGTTATAGAGGTTTTGAATCTCTAAGTTGAGGTGCAGTCCGGGTTCTGGAGAACAGACCAATATTTCTGTGGGAACTTCAACTTGAAGCTGTGGTCTGGGTCCAACAAATCCATTGAGTCCGTACCAGTGACATCCTTCCCAGGGAGAATATCCGAAGATTGAGTGGAAGCCCAAGAAATGGGGAGTTGCTGAAGGTAAGATGGGAGGCATGTATGGGCTGTAGAGCGGCAGATTGCCGACAGATCTTGTTCTGTTCTGCTTGAGTTCTGGCGCACGTGCATGCTTGCTGAAAAAAAGTGCGGAGAGGGAAGGACAGAAGTGGTTGGTTTACCTTTGACCAGTGGGAAAGGTAAGCCGTTGAGTTGGATGGATAGATACGAGAAGTCGAGCGAGTCAGAGCTGTTCCCCTCTGCCTCTGCCTCCGTCCGCAGATAGGCAGGCGCACATAACTCGAATATTAATCTCAACAGCTTTGAACAAAGTCAGACTGATACTCCTTTTGGTCCGAGCCTCGCTTGAGGTGGCAGACGGAACGGAACGGGGTCCAGGCTCCAGCCTGACTCTGGTTATCCGAGGAAAAGACTTGGTTGACGGCGGGATTCTGGAAATGGTGTTAATTCACCGAAGTTGGGCTCGGCGGTCAGGACTCCCAGGAAAGAGACTTGAAGCAGAATGGGAAGGAAGGCGTCACTACAGTGAGTTGATACCGAAATTCATGAAAATAAGTAGACCGACATTCGTGGTGCAGAGGGAACATGCAGGATGTATGTGTGATAGCTAGAAAAAAAACTTGAGAGAATCCCGGAAGAAGGACAGTTGATAAGACCTGTGGAAACGCTCCCCGTACACCTGAGTGCGAAGTGGCGTGAGAGGGGAATGGGAACCTGGGGTAGGTAGATATCAAGAACATTACTTGAACTTTTTTCGAGTTCCGCTTTAGTTCTCGAGTTCAGTACTCGATGTGCGCTTGACTGCTGAAAAGGAGGGAAGAGTATATGGATTGTGGTGGTCTTTTTTTTTCTTTCTTTTTTTCATGGACTAGCGTGCAAGCAAAGAAAGGTATTTGAGCTGGATGGGTACGAGCAGGAGAAGTAGTAGAGGAAGTAGCGGGAGAAATAAGTAGCAGGAGAGTCAGAGCTGTTGAGCGCGTCGATGACCGAGTTAGCGCTGGCAGACAGGGAGAACAGGAATTTGGGGTTCACAGCAGCCCCGAGTCAAACTGACGCAGTTCATGCTGTTTTCTGCCGGATTTCTGGTTTTGGTCCGAGACTAAGGTGACAGACGGAACGACGGCCTCAATTAATCTCCGACACTGCCAGGAAAAAGACGTCCCGGGAACGAGACTCGAAGGAGATTCAGTGAGAATTCGCGGAAGGAGACTCGGGAGGCCCGGAAACCTGATACTTATAGTATTCGCAGAGTCAGGATTGACGCCGAAAATTATGGAAGATATTCACGTGGGAAAAGACCGTTGAGGATTCATCTCTGCACCGGCCGGCAGGACATCCCTTGCAGGAATTGAAAGAGACTCGAAGGAGATTCGGTGCCAGAAAAAATCCCAGAGTAACATTGAGGATCAGCCTCGGGCTCCGAGATACGGTAGCGTGAGCGGTCGGGATGAAGTGAGATATAAGAGCGTTTTGGGGCTGGGATGCGAAATTGTGGACCAAGGAAGGACCAGCCACGACAAAGTTTTTCCCCCCCTCGAGTTTTTGAGCGCGTGTGCGGGACTGCAGAAACAAGGGAGTGAAATTAATTACGGTTGGTTTGGTTTTGTCGAGGAGTAGTGCGCAAGGCAGGCCAGCTGTTGAGCTGAATGGATGAGTCCGAGCTGTCGAAGTAATCTAGCCAAAATAGAGACAGGAAGGAGCGTCAGCGGTGTTGGATTATTGATGATTGGGTTGTTGGGGCGGTCAGTCGAACGAGAATTTAGCTATAGGTTTCAGAGCAAGAGTCAGACTGACGCACCCCTGGCGATTTCGGTGGGAGCCAGGTTCTGGCTTAAGGATAATGTACGGCAGACGTGACATCGAGATTCCGAGGGAAAAGCCTTGGGTTGACGCGGAAATTTCGGAGAACACCTCAGTAAAGTGCTAGGCAGACGGAACGCAACGGAGCCAATTCATCTCCGCACATCCCTGGTAGGAGAGAGACTGGAGGGAGATTGCTTGGGAGAAGAAGATGGAAGTCAGATGATGATATGAGTGAACGCGGAGGCTGTCAATGTTGAATGTGATGCAGGGAAGGGCCACAGGCCGACATACAGTATTTCGGCGCAGCCTCTTTGAGTTGACGCCAGAGATGCATATGGGCGTCAGTTTGCTTTACACGGGCGACCCAGGAAGGAGATCTGTAATGTCAGAAGAGATGGAGAACGGCGGAGGTTGTAGGGGACGACACCCGATCCCATCCCGGACGACGAGAAGGGAAGATGATGTATCCATTAAAATTGCCATGTTGACCTTGTGTTGACCTAATTAAAAACATATTAACCCAGTCGGATTCTTCTGTCGCCAGTCCAAAGCAAGAAGTAAACGGAGATGCATCGGCGTTGCGGAGATGAGCGCTAACAGCAAAAGGTGGAAACACCGGGCCGGCCCAATAGCCGCGTAGTTACGGCAGCAAGCGCTTGGCTGCAGCCACGCGTACTGCCTCTATGCTGCTACGACCACTGCGATTACTCAGTACTGCGACACCTTTGCTTTGGATTGCGACAACTCGGCAATAACCTATCTCGAATATCCGCCATTTTCCTCAAACTCGTCGAATAACCCACCAAACGGCTCCAAATTGACCCTCGTCGAATAACCACTTCACAGTGTGCTATGAAGTGGGAAGAAGGATACAAGGAAGAAAGTGGCGAAGAGGTTCACAATTAAGAAAGGGATTGCACGCAGAGCTGCTCACTCTGCGGGCGGTCTCGACGGTGCCGCCGAGCGCCGAGGACGAGAGGCTGGAAGAGCAAGCGGAGGGCGCCTATCGGCTTGCTTTCTTCGTGGTTGTTTGGAATGAAGTGGTTATTCGACGAGGGTCAATTTGGAGCCGTTTGGTGGGTTATTCGACGAGTTTGAGGAAAATGGCGGATATTCGAGATAGGTTATTGCCGAGTTGTCGCAATCCAAAGCAAAGGTGTCGCAGTACTGAGTAATCGCAGTGGTCGTAGCAGCATAGAGGCAGTACGCGTGGCTGCAGCCAAGCGCTTGCTGCCGTAACTACGCGGCTATTGGGCCGGCCCGGTGTTTCCACCTTTTGCTGTTAGCGCTCATCTCCGCAACGCCGATGCATCTCCGTTTACTTCTTGCTTTGGACTGGCGACAGAAGAATCCGACTGGGTTAATATGTTTTTAATTAGGTCAACACAAGGTCAACATGGCAATTTTAATGGATACATCATCTTCCCTTCTCGTCGTCCGGGATGGGATCGGGTGTCGTCCCCTACAACCTCCGCCGTTCTCCATCTCTTCTGACATTACAGATCTCCTTCCTGGGTCGCCCGTGTAAAGCAAACTGACGCCCATATGCATCTCTGGCGTCAACTCAAAGAGGCTGCGCCGAAATACTGTATGTCGGCCTGTGGCCCTTCCCTGCATCACATTCAACATTGACAGCCTCCGCGTTCACTCATATCATCATCTGACTTCCATCTTCTTCTCCCAAGCAATCTCCCTCCAGTCTCTCTCCTACCAGGGATGTGCGGAGATGAATTGGCTCCGTTGCGTTCCGTCTGCCTAGCACTTTACTGAGGTGTTCTCCGAAATTTCCGCGTCAACCCAAGGCTTTTCCCTCGGAATCTCGATGTCACGTCTGCCGTACATTATCCTTAAGCCAGAACCTGGCTCCCACCGAAATCGCCAGGGGTGCGTCAGTCTGACTCTTGCTCTGAAACCTATAGCTAAATTCTCGTTCGACTGACCGCCCCAACAACCCAATCATCAATAATCCAACACCGCTGACGCTCCTTCCTGTCTCTATTTTGGCTAGATTACTTCGACAGCTCGGACTCATCCATTCAGCTCAACAGCTGGCCTGCCTTGCGCACTACTCCTCGACAAAACCAAACCAACCGTAATTAATTTCACTCCCTTGTTTCTGCAGTCCCGCACACGCGCTCAAAAACTCGAGGGGGGGAAAAACTTTGTCGTGGCTGGTCCTTCCTTGGTCCACAATTTCGCATCCCAGCCCCAAAACGCTCTTATATCTCACTTCATCCCGACCGCTCACGCTACCGTATCTCGGAGCCCGAGGCTGATCCTCAATGTTACTCTGGGATTTTTTCTGGCACCGAATCTCCTTCGAGTCTCTTTCAATTCCTGCAAGGGATGTCCTGCCGGCCGGTGCAGAGATGAATCCTCAACGGTCTTTTCCCACGTGAATATCTTCCATAATTTTCGGCGTCAATCCTGACTCTGCGAATACTATAAGTATCAGGTTTCCGGGCCTCCCGAGTCTCCTTCCGCGAATTCTCACTGAATCTCCTTCGAGTCTCGTTCCCGGGACGTCTTTTTCCTGGCAGTGTCGGAGATTAATTGAGGCCGTCGTTCCGTCTGTCACCTTAGTCTCGGACCAAAACCAGAAATCCGGCAGAAAACAGCATGAACTGCGTCAGTTTGACTCGGGGCTGCTGTGAACCCCAAATTCCTGTTCTCCCTGTCTGCCAGCGCTAACTCGGTCATCGACGCGCTCAACAGCTCTGACTCTCCTGCTACTTATTTCTCCCGCTACTTCCTCTACTACTTCTCCTGCTCGTACCCATCCAGCTCAAATACCTTTCTTTGCTTGCACGCTAGTCCATGAAAAAAAGAAAGAAAAAAAAAGACCACCACAATCCATATACTCTTCCCTCCTTTTCAGCAGTCAAGCGCACATCGAGTACTGAACTCGAGAACTAAAGCGGAACTCGAAAAAAGTTCAAGTAATGTTCTTGATATCTACCTACCCCAGGTTCCCATTCCCCTCTCACGCCACTTCGCACTCAGGTGTACGGGGAGCGTTTCCACAGGTCTTATCAACTGTCCTTCTTCCGGGATTCTCTCAAGTTTTTTTTCTAGCTATCACACATACATCCTGCATGTTCCCTCTGCACCACGAATGTCGGTCTACTTATTTTCATGAATTTCGGTATCAACTCACTGTAGTGACGCCTTCCTTCCCATTCTGCTTCAAGTCTCTTTCCTGGGAGTCCTGACCGCCGAGCCCAACTTCGGTGAATTAACACCATTTCCAGAATCCCGCCGTCAACCAAGTCTTTTCCTCGGATAACCAGAGTCAGGCTGGAGCCTGGACCCCGTTCCGTTCCGTCTGCCACCTCAAGCGAGGCTCGGACCAAAAGGAGTATCAGTCTGACTTTGTTCAAAGCTGTTGAGATTAATATTCGAGTTATGTGCGCCTGCCTATCTGCGGACGGAGGCAGAGGCAGAGGGGAACAGCTCTGACTCGCTCGACTTCTCGTATCTATCCATCCAACTCAACGGCTTACCTTTCCCACTGGTCAAAGGTAAACCAACCACTTCTGTCCTTCCCTCTCCGCACTTTTTTTCAGCAAGCATGCACGTGCGCCAGAACTCAAGCAGAACAGAACAAGATCTGTCGGCAATCTGCCGCTCTACAGCCCATACATGCCTCCCATCTTACCTTCAGCAACTCCCCATTTCTTGGGCTTCCACTCAATCTTCGGATATTCTCCCTGGGAAGGATGTCACTGGTACGGACTCAATGGATTTGTTGGACCCAGACCACAGCTTCAAGTTGAAGTTCCCACAGAAATATTGGTCTGTTCTCCAGAACCCGGACTGCACCTCAACTTAGAGATTCAAAACCTCTATAACACTCCAATGATTGACTCAAATTCAACTCTTCCTAAAGAGGTTTACCATAAACGAACATGTTCGCCACCGGACACCTGTTTGCCCTTCATTTTCCCACACTCCTTGTCAACGGCCACACCTTCCTTGGGCATCTGTCCCCCCGGATCTGTTCAGAATTTCGGCACCAACTCAATTAAAGGATCAAGAAATTTCATGCCCGCCAGACTTTGAAGCTGTTAATTTAATAGTTACTTTCGTCTGTCTCCAAGCGGTGCCACTGCCAGGTCTTAATTTTTTTTGGACTATCCACAGAGTCAGAGCAACTTCGATTATCTCCCTTTTGGTAGTGATCTAGCATGCGGCTTGGACCGGCTCACAACCTACCTGTGTCATCCAGCTCCTCTACCTTCTATATTTTGATACATGGCCTCCGATGCCCTTCACCTCTCCTTCTTTGAGTACCGGTGATAAGCCGTGTATTGGAACACGCAGAAATCGCGTTGTTTATCAATTTAAAGCACACACATAGCCTAAAACAAGGGCTAACGTGTCATCCTGCACGGTTAGTTAAAAGGCTTACTGTGGTAATCACAGTTCGTGCGCGACCCGCTTAAGCAGAATATTCACATACTGCTTAAGGGGTTTGACGTCGAGCATGACTTAGGCATGGCTGGATAAACGGTTCAGAAGCCACCGCAGGGTCTAGTTGATCAAGGGATTAGTACATATCCACTCTGTCTAATATTGGGCTAAAAGGGGAAACTACCTTAAGCCGACTTTTCGAGGTGTTGTGTTTTAGTTGTTCGCTGTGACGCTGAAACGGCGCCACACCAAGGCACTGTCATCTAGCTAAACTTTGCGCTTTTTAAGCCACTAGTTACACTAGTGTTCCTAGGAAGACAAAGGTGGCTTCTGTATCAACAGAACTCTGTCAGGTGGTACAAAGGAGAACCAGAGCGAGCTCCGACTGCTGGTTGTAGTATGAACGAGACTGAGGCACGCAGTTACAAGCGATACCAGGCTCTGAAGTACATTATCAAGGAGGATATTCCTGCCTAGGAACGGAGTACAACAAGGGATCTATAAATATAGAGCCAATGACTGCACAAAGAGGAACCAGGCATTTGCCTAGGAGGACAGAACTCGGCAATAACCAAGTCGATGCCAAGGACGAGGGTCCTAGGGCCATTGGTTACGCAATTGCTACCAAGGAAGACGGATTGGAAACGATAGCCAGTCTCCTAGGAAAGAACGCACAGTACCTAGGGATGGATTATACCTGACTATTTTAGCAGGACTAGCCTAACGGCCCCTGGGAAAGCCAAATGGAGACGATTGGCAACGATGGGGAGATGTCACCTTGCTAAGAAGTTCAGACCGCGAACGAACGGACGTTATCGGAGGATGACAAGACATGAATGAGTGTGCTAGGCGACGCGGAACCGCCTCGGAAGAATGACGCATGATCGGCTGCAGTCGGCAGCCAGTCATTGCAAATACCAGACCCACCTAGGCCAAGGAAAGCATCAGCCACGCTGACTGTTTCATCTGGCCGCAATTACGAATCACCTCGGCAGTGTTTTCTTGCTTGCCGAACGACCAAACACCACCACTCCATTACTCATTGAATAATGTGGCACATTATTCAACTTCACTCTCCTCTACTTTAATTCCACTCCTTTGAATACGATGCGAATTTTATTGGAATGTGTGCTGATATATGTTCTAGCATTTCCGAGACAGGCTCGACGCGAGGTACGAGCGGCTTGAGCTTGTCGGAGGATAGGGTAAGAGTGCGGGATGAGCGGGGAAGTCGTGACGCTCGGTGTGACACGTCACTTCTCGCTTCCTCCGCGCGTCGACGACGCTTGCGCTCTCCCGCCGTTTTCTCGCTCGCCGCCGCCTACGGCGTACTTGTGCTACATACCATCGTTACATACAATACTCCGGGATTCTGTACAAAGCCTCAGAACGCGCGGGACAGCGCCAAAAGCCATTTTCGCCACATACGAGTCGGACCTCTCTACGCGTCGCCGTCGATCATACGGACTTCGAAAATCATACCCAACCACTCAAAAGTGTTGAAATCGCGCCACAGGACACCGAGAGCGCCCTGGAACGGCCCCATGACACGGTCGACGCGCCCGAATGCCGCCACGTCAGCCAGCAATATACGGCCATACTCTGAGACTTGACGCGCCAATCGACACACTTACCCGACGTATGGATCATGGGCGACATTGCGAAGCACTCGGGTCGACGCGGAGGACAAGCATAAGCGCTTTGGGTCTCGCCAGTGAGCTTTCCACCTTTTTGTGGCAGCCCTTCCATTCGGTTTCTATCTCCCGCATACGAGACGACCCCGGGCAGCAGACATGCCGGCGCCGCTAGCGTTTGTCATCTTTTTCGGCCTTCGTGGCGTGTTGCCACTGTACCCTTTCCCTCCCTTTCCCAATGTCTTCGAGGCAGCGCGTACGGGACGTTACGTGCCTTTTGAATGCCTAGGAGAACGAGATCAGCACCGTTGGGCGCCTGATCGGACCGTTCTTTTTACGCTGCCAGGGTTGTGCCAGGGACGTGGGCAAGTGTTTGCCTGGGGTTGGCCTTGGTCGACGCGCTCGCGCTCGTCTCTCTTCTTCCCTCGCATCCGGGCTGATGGGCCAGCCCGCGCGTCGCCGCGCGGACCTGCAGTCGCGGGGCTGAGGCCCGCATCACATTGCGTCTGCCCGATACTTGGATAAACACCCAGCTTCTTTGTTCCTCCCGTATGCCATTTGCGCAGTTCGTCGCCCCCTTTTATCTTTTTTTTTGCATCCCATTTCTTTACGGGGCCTGTCTGTGCGGCGCCGCCGTCTGCGGGCTTCCATACGGTCGCGTACATTTTCGCGCTCGATCGATTCGGCGCTCACTGCCCTCATGTACTACCGGCTCGCGGTGCGAACGCCCAGCGAGCTCGGTCCCGGGTTACGCCGCTCTTCGGCACACCGTAATGGCAGGGGCCGCCGTCGTCTGCGTACTGGGACAGCCGATCTCCACATCCTTCTGTGGCATTCCAGTATTGACATGGGGCTGCCGCGTCCGCTTCGCGGGCCTCTTACTTGCTATCCTCTGCATTCCCCCCCTTTTTCCTTCCCATACACTTTGTGCCGGTGTATGCACAGGTAACACTCCTTGTCCTGTCCAGCGGGTCAAGGCCTGGGGGTTCGCGCTCGTCGCGTTTTCGTGCTGTTTTCGTGCTCCACTGCCTTCAATGTTGCATCGGTCGCGTTCGTGTTTCACCATGGTGATAGAACCCGCTACCCCCCGTACCGCGCTTATGGTTCGCACCCTGCGCCTGTCCTGTCATCGCGCATGAAGGGGGAATGTTCCCTATCCATAAACGAGGTCTCGGCGTTCTAGAGAGTACGCACACAGTTCTAATCTAGCGCGGGTGTACACCCCTCGCGCCTCTTTTCTCGTCGCTGGGTTCGTGGGCCCTTTGGCGAAATGATTCAAGCTCCTCACGTCTATCTTCTTCGTCCACCGTCACATCCGTAGCGGGCACGGCATGCTCCTTCCCTTCATCGCTAGGGATTCACCGGCGGCGGCCCTGGCCCAGTCCAGCGTGTTCCCGGCCCAGTGCAGCGCATTCCCGCGTCGATATCGGGACATCCTTTCTTGTCATACAACCTCATGATCATGTTTCCATGCCTCGTGCCCTCGTTCTCGTCCCAGCGAACCTCACGGCCTCCCGGAAAATTGTGAGGCTTACCTCGTCATCCTTACATGCGCGCGTACTCGTATATTGGCTACACTACCACCCCGCGATGTTTCCGCGCGGCGTACCCACTTACCCTTACCTCGTCTTACCCCGCGCCCTACTATGCCCCGCGTCGTACCCGTATTCATCCCTACCCCCGCGCGTATTCGTTCTTACCCATGCTAGTCCCTACCGTCCCTTACTCCTTCACAGATCACCTGCCGCCGGGCACACAGGCCATGGGATCTTCATCACAGCCAATCCGACCCGCCCGACCACACCAGTTGGTTCGTCGTGCGGGCCGCGTCGTTACTCTCGTCGAGTACACATATCATACACTCATCATGTCCTTCCGCTTGACGGGGCGCGTACACATACATTCCACTTAATAACCTTGTTCCACCATACTCGCCGGATCTACGGGATACAATCGCACCTCACCGGTGACTAGTACGTCCTTTAGCTTTCTCTTCTCTTTCTTTCACTCTTTCCCTTTCCCTCCTTCCTCCTTCCGAATGTGTGGAGTCTCTCGCGGTTCCTGTCCCGTTCGGGGCACTTTGCCTTCCCCCTCGTTTAGGCCGGATTTGGCCGCGTTTGTTTGCGTCCAGCTTACGGACCCGGGGTCGTTGCTCCTGGGTGCGCTTAGAGGCAAGCATGGCTTGCATTGCTTGAATTGTATACCTCATGTGCACCTTATTCCCTCTTCGGCTGTCTTTCCATTTTGTGTTTTGGTCTGAGGCACAATCACCGTCCCCGTCTCTGTTCCTGTCATTTCACGCAGTCGTACCCCCGTGCTGCAGCGTGTTTGCTTGCACCCGCGGCTCCCTTCGGTTTTCCATTTCAACGTTAACCCGAGCACTCGTACTGAGGGTCTTGTGCTGGGCCCGCTGAAGATTTTATTCACTTTCTCCACATTCTCCGGCATTTGGGGTCTTCAATCACGACCAGTGTGTTATTTTTCTTTCCGTGTCATATTATTGTTTCGCCACTTTATGCTTCAACCCCATTTTCGCTCATATCGGGGGCCCCGATTTGATCACCGTCCTCAGCAGCCGGGGACTCCATCCTGGCCGAATTAGCTGCATCTTTCATGGATGTTCCTTTACGGGCGCGCCCTTATTCGTTCTCCGTTTCTCGATGCATTTCTCTTTTGCTCTTGCCGTTCCCGTATTCTTTCTTTCGCATTGCATCCTCCTTTACCCCCGATCGGGTTTCTTGCGGGCTTATTGCCGCGCTCGCTGCACTATAGCACTATGGCTATGGCCAATTCTCGCGGGCCGCGGGTGCTGGGATTTAAAATAGCTGGGTGCCCAGCCACTAAATGCATTCCACGACGATGGTGCACGCACATATATTCATTGCTTTCCGACATTCTTCCGACATCCTTTTCACACTTTCCCTTTCTGCTTTGGCCGCCCTTCAAGGCTTGTATTTTCCTCTTTGCGGCGGGGCCTGGTCGTTCATTTGGCATATTTTTCTGGTCACACTGCTGAACCTGCACCATATCCCCACGCCTCCAGGGGCCGTGGGCTTTTGCCAGGCACTTTTTGGCCTTCGAGCGTCCTTTCTACCTCCTGGTTTCCCTTGTATTTTTGGTTCCATCCACGCCTCCCTTGTTACGGTTGAGGCCCCCCCTCTTTCGGCGCCTCTCGTTCTCAGCGGCGTCCCAGAATGCCCTCAGAGGCTCGAATCCTATTCCTTTCTGACTCTACCGGAGAACACCGTCATACCCAGTCGAAGAGCGCTCCGTAAACCCAGCTCATACCCCACCCTACCGAAGTCGTGCTCATCGGCCGCCTCTCGTTCTCACCGGTTGACATTTCTTAACCTACCGCGGTCCCATTACATGCATAGGGCTCTGGATCTTATCAGGAAGCCCGCTTACAGACCTTTCATTTTTCGGCGTCCTTTGTTTTTGCCTCCCAATCGTGATTTATGAGGGCTACACAGGGTCTCCGGCAACCTACTCGATCCCGTCCCGGGCCGATCTTCCAATCTTGGTCTTTCTCGCTACTTCGTCACCTAGCTCTATTTCGGATCTCGGGGATTGACCCGCCATAACCTTCACTCGGGGCCCATTCACTCTCTTCGATTAGGAAGTCCGACTCGGCGCCGCCCCCCTTTTGTGTCGACTTGACCCAGATTTGCCCTTCGGTCCCAACTTACGCCGGCTGCCTCCGCAACAGCATACATGACTTGCTGCCTCATAGCTCTCCGCATCTCCTCTTTCGTGGATTAACATTCGACTGCGCCAACCATCTGCGTTTCATCACCTAATTCCCGCCAAGACCTTGTTTTTTAACTCCTTGCTGTGGACTCTTTCAATACTTCCGTGCGCGAACCATGGTCGTTATATTCTACTTGTGCTGGTTGCCTCTCCCGTGTTCGCACCAATCTCGACCCTTGCTGGTGCCAGGCTCCTTCAAGCCTGCCCCCATACTGCCGGCATCAAGGCCGTGCTGCCTTCCTCGCGCATCTTATTCAGTACCGACTCTACTTCATGCTGGCTTTGGTCTTTCAGTGGCCCATGCATCCTATCGGGACCTGTACTCATAACCTGGCCCGCCTGTGCTCATATGCCGCTCCTTCTTCCTTCTCAGAGGTCATGCCCGGGTGCTGCCTCCCCCTGTCCCTTGGCATTCTCGACTTCACACCTTTGGGTGCCACTTGGGGCTAATTCCGTGCAAATCTTCTTACCCACACCCGAATCCATACATCCCTCCTCCTTACTCTCGTCGGGCCCTTCGCGTAGCTCTGTGTGGGGTGGAGCCGGCTTCGCGCCTCTGGCGCAACCCATCTCGGGGTGAGCTCCGCTCTGGGTGGTAGAGTTGGGTTGCGCGCTTTGCGCGCTCGCCGTTTGCACCCACTTCTCTCGTTCCAGCCACGCGCTCAGAGCCGTCCGCCGCTCGACACGTTTCGGGTTTCGTTGAGGCGTTGAGGCGGTCGCGCACGAAGCGCGCCCTCACCCTCACGTCCCAGCAGCCGCCCAAAGGGCGGCCGAGCGACGGAGCCTTACGGCTCTTCCCCCACACCCCGTCACCTTGTGTTCGCACGAGATTACGGATCTCCTTACTCGTATCGATGCTGCCCGTTCACGCGGGTAGCTCTGACTGCCTTACCCTATTCCGAGACAGGCTCGACGCGAGGTACGAGCGGCTTGAGCTTGTCGGAGGATAGGGTAAGAGTGCGGGATGAGCGGGGAAGTCGTGACGCTCGGTGTGACACGTCACTTCTCGCTTCCTCCGCGCGTCGACGACGCTTGCGCTCTCCCGCCGTTTTCTCGCCCACCCTACCGCTTCCCTCTTTTTTATGTTTCTTGTCTTTGGTGTGTGGTAGAGTTGGGTTGCGCGCTTTGCGCGCTCGCCGTTTGCACCCACTTCTCTCGTTCCAGCCACGCGCTCAGAGCCGTCCGCCGCTCGACACGTTTCGGGTTTCGTTGAGGCGTTGAGGCGGTCGCGCACGAAGCGCGCCCTCACCCTCACGTCCCAGCAGCCGCCCAAAGGGCGGCCGAGCGACGGAGCCTTACGGCTCTTCCCCCACACCCCGTCATCTTGTGTTCGCACGAGATTACGGATCTCCTTACTCGTATCGATGCTGCCCGTTCACGCGGGTAGCTCTGACTGCCTTACCCTATCTTTACGGCGCACTTCTCGGAAGAAGACCACCCGTACGCGTTGTGGCTTTCAAGACGGTGCGTGCGCGTCCCTCTGTATCCACTTTGTTATTTCCTGTATTCCTACTTCCTTCCGCCTTCTCATACCTTCACATCTTCACGCTGACCCGCGCCGCCGCCCACCCTTCACCCTTCCTGCGCGTCCACTTCCCACTTGCCTCCTTCCCGCGCGCCGTACACCCTTACATCTTCGTACCACACCCTTCGCACTTCCTCTTCACTCTATTTCTCGCGCACACCCGCGCGTCGGCTTCCTATTTGCCACTTCCACCCTCTCCGTCTTTGCTCATGATCACTTCCTTCTTGCACATACCCGCGCCACCCTTCCGCGCGTTTCCATCACTTTCCTCTTTCCGTTTGCACTACCCACCTTCCCTTTACTCCCTTCAAATCTTCCCCCGCTTCAATTGCGATTGATTGAATCAATTATTGGGATTTTATGCTAATACCTCCTCGCAGCCCCGAATGGCAACGCTCCCGCGAATTCGAAACCACCACCCGCACCGCGCACGCGCACGCCTCGTCCGCGTCCGGCTGGGAGGACGACCCGGCACTTAATGGGCGGCGCGGCGCGGGTGGGAAGGGGGAAGAAGGGGGCGAGTGCCAGTTTTTCTTGTTTGTGGTTTTTGGCGTGGAAGGGGAAGGGTACCCGATGCGAACGCAGGGAGTGTACGCCAGACTGTACAGCGTCTGCGCGCTGAATACCGGCGCCGGCGAAACGACTCGCGTCGTGAGTATCGCCGCAGCATTGTGCGCGTCCGCCTCCCTTTCCGCCGGAGATTTCGCGCGTCATTGTCTAGCGCGGGCCTCGTCGTCGTGCGTGCTTGTGGTGTTGCTGACTCTCACCCTTCACGCGCGGAGCACGCGCGTGCGTATACAAGCCGCGTTATGGCGTACCCCGCCTCCACGGCACCATTGCGCCTACACTTGATGCTCGCGCAGTAGCACGAACATCATCGCTTTTCATTTACTTGTGTTTTTCTGCCTCTTCTGCTTGTCTCCTCCCCCCTCCCATCCGTTTCTTCCCCGCCTTCCCTCCTCTTCTTCTCCTTCCCATTTTACCCTTACTAATTTCCTTCCCAGCCCCCTCAAAAACCCGCGTCATTTTCCAGCCCATCTCCGACTCAACGCACATCATCTACTATCACCAGAACTGGCTCCGCGTACGAAGGGGGAGCGGGAGCGGGAGCGGGGGAGCGGGGGGAGGATGTGTTTGTTGAGTAGGTGAGGCGGGTTTTGCGTGTTTTCAGAGTCATTTTTTCGGTGGTGGGGGTTTCTTTTTCCAATTCCTTCTTGGTGGTCGATACCGTCGGGCTGTGTGGGGGCGCGAGGCGGAGACGCATGCGTGCGCGGTGTACGTCGCGATGGTCGCCCGCGCGCGAGACGAGGACTGTGTGGGCTTGGCGTATTTGTGCGCATATACGGCGGCGGCGGCGGGTGTGGGGGCGATGTGAATTGGATGAAATGTTTTCGTGCTCGGCGGTGGACGTGCGCCGGGACCTGGGCGCAGCGCGGTGTACGCCGGGGATGGTGTTGTCTACGGCGCTGACGGTGGGCGGCGGGGGAGCACTGGTGACTAGAACGAGGAGGTCGCTGAGTGGCGTGTTTCCGAGTCGCTGCTCACGAGGACGAGGGCGAGTAGGTCCTCCAGCGGGATTTGGCGCTGAGGGTGACGTCGAGGTCGTGCGCGCGCGCGAGCGGTATGTGCTTGGCGCGCATATATTGGCGGCGATGCTACTTGCAGCGGCGCGCAGCGGGACGCCGCAGACGTTTGGGACGGGCCATTGGGGTGGAATGGACGTGTCGGCGCTATGGGGAAGCGCATCGGAGATGTTTGCGTGCGGTCTGCGTGTTGTAGGGTGCGAGGAGTGTTAACAGGGGTGGATGCTGTGAGACCTGCGCAACACGCGGGCTTTGCGCCAGGTGAAGCTGCAGTTGCCAATGCTTTACGTGTGGAGGAGCGTGTTGTATGCAATTCGAGGCGTCCGCTGCAGGATAGACCGAGAGCTCATCGAACGGCGCTACTGTCGATATGATTAGCATGGTCGTGTCGATCTGGTGGCGCACGTACACGATTTGTTCTTTTTTATTTATTTTTGAGCTCTTGCTGGAAAGGAAGGAATCGAGTGTGTTGGTTTGATTTTTGCCAAGTAATATTGCGCGAGGTGGGCTGTTAAACTGCATGGATGGGTGCAAGGGGTGGAAGTTCAAGAAGGAGTAAATGGGTAGTGGATCATCGATTCTCGATTACGCAGTTAGCTTGAACGTTGAGCCATCTGCTGATTCACTTCGAACAGAGAAGCCCACTCAGAATTTTTTCTCGGGCTGATTTTCAATCCAAGTTTGGCAAACAGAACAGAATCGTGTCAGCTTGACATATATATAGCTTACAGAGCCAGAGTGATGTGAGTTGATGCCGAAGTTCTGGATGCCAGACCGACGTTCATGTGGAAACGTAGAAAGCCATCGAGGATTTATGCGTTAATGTTCATGTCCGGAATCCAGAAAAAACGTGAGCCGGGAAGTATACTAAGGGCCATATACTTCAAGATATTTGAGAGGTTTGATATACTTTCGGCTACTTCCGGTATACACCGGATATACATTCAGTCTGCTTACCTGAACACTACATCCTGTACACTCTGTATACTCCGTATACTTGCAAAGTCGCGAACTTTTAAATCGAACCGGCCGGCACACGCTGTGCCGTATCGCCATCAAGTGGCTGTGGCTGTCAGAATTCAAAGTCCGCGACGCGTCAATTATCATACCATTCTCCATCCTGACGCGGCGTGAACCGCCGCAGCCAGCATGTGGACAACCTCAACGAGATATATGCCACTCTCAGCGCTGTTCCCGGGCTCTGTGACTCTACTGGGATGGAAAAAGGAATGACCTTCGTTTTGCCTTCGTTCGACTCGCCGGCCGACTGAAAGACGCGATTACTGTTGCTCAACCACCCACTTAGACTCACAATGCCGCAGACGCCCCCGAGCACCGTCCGGGCGGTATCCGAACATTTCTCGGCAGCGCAAGATCAGGCCTTCGTGGTCTCGGACGACAGAGCCACGACAGCGCAGGGCGGCAGGAATTTGACGCTGGCACTTGGAACAGAGGACATAAGCCATGGCAGGGAGCAACTTTCACGCTGGGCGGGGAGCGGACGACGCGTATACGAGGCAGCATGGTGGTGGTAAGGAGAAGAGACCGAGCCGTCACAAACGCGTGACGCACGGTGAGTCTGCCGAAATCGGGCCGGTGCTACCTCTGCCGAAATTGGCCGAGATATATGAGAGTGTACGATGTGTACGTGGGTATACAGGGTGTACAATGTCTCAAAAATTCCCGGTGGTATACGAAAGTGTACGAAAGTATATCCGGTGTACCAGAATATACAATATATACCGTATACTTCTGTACACTTTCCTATTCACGTTTGTTCTCCCGGAATCGAGGCCGGAGAACCCACAGAGTTGAAGGAGATTCAGTGTGCGAGATGAACATGGAACCGCGGAGAGTTCGATGTGGTTGTTCATCGAAGTGAGAGAAAGATCAGGACGCGAAGTCGGGCCAGTACGGTTAGAGTGAGAGTGGGAATAAGCGGCAGGGATCCCACATATTTTTTTTCGAATTCTTGAGTTGTACCTGAGTTTAGCATGACATAGTGCTTGCTGGAGGAAGAGAAGAGAAGATTAGTTGCGGTTGGTTTTGGTTTTGTCTTCGCCAAGTACTAGTGCCCAAGCAAAGGGGTACGATCAGAAAGAACGGGAACGTTACAAGCAACTTGAAGATCAGAGACGTAGTACTTAAGCGCCCCGAATCGATGTTATTGCCTCCACCTGCGGGTAGCAGTTAGCTTGAGTTATCTTCATCACAAGAATTGAAAGGTTCAACAGCTTTCGATGGAGGCGCCCAGAGTCAGACTGACGGAACCAAGTTCTGACTTGAGGGCAACGGAACGCAACGGTGCAACGAATTAATCTCCGCACCGGCAGGAGATGCGGTAAGAAGGAACTGGAAGAGATCGGAAAGCTTGGAAGCTTGGTGTAGTACTCGCAGACCCAGGGCCGCCGAGATTCTGGAAAATACGCAAGGGAAGCGTTGGGCAGATGTAACGGCGTATATCTCAGGCAGTCATCCCTGGCAGGAAAAATATTTGAAGCAAGGGAAAAGGATGGAAAGAAGGGAAGGGCGATGATTGACATCGTCGAGTGAAGGCGCCGAGCGGAGGTTTTTAATGCCGTGTTTGATACACAGGGACTGGGCCGAAATTCGTTATTTCGGCGTATGCAGTGACACCGGATTCCGGGGAGCTGAGTTGTGATGAAGGATGCGGCAAGGGCGGTCGGCCGAGTCAAGGTCCAAGGAGATTGGGAAGTTCCATGGAAACCAAGCGGAAAACCAAGAGAACGACACCCGCCCGTACGAAAGAGTACAGGCCGACGTACGGTATTTCAGCACAGCCGCGTTGAAACTTGACGCCCAGATTCTTCGAGTTAACGCCCACAGAGTCTTCCAGTTGACGCCGAAGATGCATATGGGTGTGACTTACACGGGCAACCCGGGAACAAGACTTGTAATAGTTTTTTTTGACCAAGAAGCGGATTCGGATAACGAAGGACCAGGGGACAGCCGACGTTGAGTACGACGTGTCTCCATGCGTTGAGATGCTGGCAAGTGCGCCCAAAAGATATGTGGACCCAGTTAGAGTTTACTCAGTTGGATTCATTGCATCGCCAGTCCTCCGAGTTCATGAACAATAAGTAGAAATAGAGATGAGCGTTAACAGCAAAAGGCAAACGGCCGGCCCTCCACCCAATCAGGCAGCTCCCTAGCCGCTTTGGGTATACTGCTCCCGGTGACTCTGTTGACCGCAACCACGCACGTACATACCCACACAAGACCTTGTTGTAGACGCGCGACAGTGGAGTATACGGAGGGACTGCGACTAGGCCTGCGCCACCCACGTCTTTACTTTGGACTACTTTCGAAACTCCCCTCGAATAACCTCACTTCCAACGACGTCGTCAAATAACCACTTCGCGCCACTTTATTCGCTCCGAATACTCAAGAATAAGATGACACGATGGACACCCTCCGCTCATCAACGGCTCCTCCGTCATCGACGGCATGAAGGTCATCGTCCTCTGCGGAGCGATCGAGACCGCCCGCAGAGTGAGCAGCTCGGCGTGGAATCATTTATTTAATTGTGCGTACTTCTTCTACTTGCTTTACATCCCTTCTACCTTCTATTTTCTAATTTATATGGTTATAATATTGTGGCATGAATGCTAATCGTTGTGCAGTGGCACACTTCTCTGAAGAGCACCACCCGCGGCCGTACGGCTGGCCTACGCTATGGCTTTCACAAGACGGTGCGTACGCGTCCCACCTTTCCATTTACTTCCTGTCTATATCCCACTACCTCGTACACCTCCGCTTTCCCATTTCGCGAACACCCGCGCCGTCCTCCCGTACCACCCGCCCGCGCGCCGGTTTGCGCGGTGCTTTCCCGACATTTTTTCGCCACCTTTTGCATTCCCGTACACCTTCCCGCGCCACCCTACCCTCCCGCGCTGCAACTTCCCACCTACCATCCCAATTCTCTGCGCCCTCCTTCTCGCGCGCTCTCCGCGCCTGCCGCTTCCCACTGGCCACATTCACCCCGTGTCCCTCCTTGCGCACACCTTTTCCTTCCACCCTATAGCCTTCCTGTATCCCCCTTTTCTCTGCATTCCTTCTCCACTTCCGCCTCTCCCGCGCACACCCGCGCGATCCTCCCACTTTCCTTCCCTCCCCTGCTTTCCCACACCCATCCTCCCTTCCTTCCCTTCCACCTCCTCCCTCTCCCTCCTCTTCCACTCCACCTTCTCCCTTCGGCCTCTCTAATTTCTCCAATCCCTCTTCCCGTCCTCGTCTATACTAATACGCGTTTGCAGCCCCGAATGGCAGCCCCGCCGCGAATTCAAACCTCGCACACGCGCACGCGTGCGCATCGTCCGCGTCCGGCTGGGAGGACGACCCGGCACTTAATGGGTGGGGCGGCGCGGGTGGGGAGGAGGGGGAGACGGATGAGGGGGTGAGTGGGTTTTTCTTGTTTTGTGGTGGGAGGGAGGGGAGTGGGCGGAGGGAGCACGCAGCGATTGGCGGTGTTGCGAGCACTCGGTAGTGCAGTATATACGTGCGCGCTCTTGTCGCCCGTACTGCAGTCTTACTGCGTGCTGGGAGTGTGGAAGGGTGCGCGAGTGCGCGCGCGCCGTACATCTGCCCGCGGTGGACGAGCGAGGCTGACGGCCTCATCTTCACGCGCTGGACGTGCGCCGCACTGGACGGGTTTTCAGTCCGCTGCGGGGTGATGATAACCGCACCTCCTTCCGCCGCGAGCGGGATGAAGTGACTCGTGTCCTGCGTCGTGTCCGTGCTGCAGCCTCGGGGAGTATGCGCGTCGTCGGCGTCGCGCGCAGGCTTCGTCGTCGTGCGCGCTTGCGGCGTCCTCCACCTGGACAATATCCAGCCGACTCTCGCCCTTCACGCGCGGAGTACGGCTACGCGTACTATCCGTATGCGGGCTGGGCTACGGCGTACACTGTCTGCCCAGCTGCACCTATTGCTCGCGCGAGTGGCCTCGGCTACTCTCGTCTTGTCGTCTACGCTGCTTCTCTTCCCCCACCCCATCGCATTCTTCCCCCGCCTTTCCCCTCCCTCTCTTCCTCTCCCAACTCCCCATTTACTTTTTACTAACGCCCTTCTTTGTTCGCAGTCCCGTCAAAGGCGCGCTTAATCTTCCAGTCCACCTTTGACTCCACGCATAGCATCTACTGGTGGCAGCACTGGCTCCGCATAAGGAGGGGGAGGGGGAGTCGGTGTTGAGCGTTAGGTGAGTCGGGTTTTGCGTGTTTATGAGAGAGGGGGGGGAGCTGGGAGGGTGTAACTCGAGGCTTGCACGTGGCGAGTAGAGGTGTTGCTGGGGTGCTGAAGTCCGCAGGACGTCCCGGCGCGCGTGGCGGGCGCGATGGGAGACCGGCGTCGGGCGTCGGTGTGCAGGGGATGCGTGGGTGGGCGCGGGATGTCGTAACGGGGCGGGCATGCGTGTACCGGCCGGGATGTGGAGCCGTACGTGGTGATGCGTGCGGTATGCGCCCTCGGTCGAGTCGGCGGTGGATCGAATCGAATCGAGCAGGAGTGGGTGTTGGCGGCACGGACGCGAGACGGGTGCCCGGTACACTTCGTCGGCGCGGCGGCGGGGCGGGTGCGCGATGGTAACGAGGACGGGGGAGACGTGCATTGCATGCCAGCAATGTCGCGGCGTCCTCGAGATGACGGGGTCCTCGAGTCATGTCGAATGAATCAATGCGACTCGCGACGGGCGCGTCGGAGAGTGGGTGCTCGGCGCTGATGGCGGACGCGGCGTAGGCTGAATGAAGGTGGTGCTGGCGATCGTCCAGTCGAGTCGAGTCGAATCGCAGCGGCGTGCGTACCTGCGGCGAGGACGTGCATACGTGGCAGCAGCGGCAGCTCTGAATTTGTAGGGATGACCAGGTCGAGTTGAGTCTCGGTGCGATCTGCGTCTGTGCGTCGGCGCCGCGGTTGGGGAAGCGCGTGCGGGATGGGGTTGGGGCGAAGGTCCTCTTCCGCGCGTGAATGGCATGAAGGCTTCGGGCGCGGGCACGGTGAAGATATCTTTGGACGCCTCGGGGTGTGTCGTCGAGCGGCGCTGCTGTGGATGATGAGCACCATCTCGGTATCGATCAGAAGGGCGAAACTGGGCGTACTCGGTGATATGCTGCTCTGGACCTATCGCAGTCGGGCGACATTCATGCGGTTCTCTCTTGCCCCGCTCGCACGGGAAGCACTACTCTGTTTCTCCCTCCCGCTCTTCCTTCCCTCCTTCCCCTTTCTCTTTACTCCGCTCAAAATACTTCGCGATTAATCATTCCGTTTACACAGCGTCGTTGCCCGCTCCAACACGATCCTCAAGCAGCTCGTCCTGCAGGCGACGCGCGAGTGCGAGGCCGACGGGTGCATCGGATTCAGGTGGGTCTTCAAGTTTACATGAGACGGAGAGTGGGAGGTAGCCTGGAGACGTAGAGAGGGAAGTGGTGTCGTCCGTGGGGGTTGATGTAGATGGGGATGTAGATTGGGGAAAGCGCTTGAGCTAGTCGCCGTATCTTCGTTGATCCATGGGGATGCGGTCGCGTTCGCCCGGCTGGCTTGCTCATCGCCCGGGGAGAGGAGATCCGGGAGACCCGGCCCGAAGCGTCGACTGTGTATCTTGGCGGCACTTTGGCTCGCCGAGCGACGCGGGCGACGCGGGGGAGAGCATCGACGCAGAAACCGCCTTGACTCGCACAGTAGTGGGTGATATAAGGCGCGCCGCGATGCGCGGAGTCGACGCAAAGCGCGACAGTGGTGACATGCAGCGCGCCGTTTGTGTACTACAAACGTCTTCGAGGACGTGCAATACCCATTACTGACCTTATTTTTCGTTCTTTTCCTTTCGGATTGCTTCTTGCTCGATCGGTGCCAGTTTAACGGCTCGGCGCTAGGGAAGCGCAGGTACGGTGACGTCGAGTTCGTCGGCGCCGGGGATGGGGATGACAATGGGGCGAGGCGGTCCCCCACGTCTTTTTATTCTCGTTCACACACGAACGTTCACGCCTTGGGTTCCTCGCACCGTCGCGAACACTGCTTTGTGTATGGTGACGATGAGCTGCTCTCGAGCGAGTGGACCGCAGTATCCAAGTTCGGGTGATGGATGCAGCGTCATCGAAGATGCTGATGACTAGCGCCCTAGGCCTCTCGTGGGGATGGCACGTATATGCGTAGTTTCCTTTGTTTACTGTGGTCTTCGTGCTACCGCCCGAGCTGTCCAGTCCAGATTTAATGGGTAGACTAGGATGCAAAATAGATTTGCCGTTGAAAATTCACATCCTCCGGCATGCACAACAATTTATTTCCTTTCACTCGGTGTGTGATTTTATCGCTCAACGCCTCCGCTGGCTCAACCTCATTGATGCAAATCTTCCAAGTCTCATCATAACCGCTGGAGCCGACTGTGAATCGGACATTAAAGTGCCAGCCAGATCTTTTTAACCACCGGTGAGACCACCGTGCACTGCAACCCCACGTTCACACGTAAAATGTCAGCTGCAAAGTCCGTGAACAAAAACGGATCGTTGGCTTTCAGCGCTCATCTGAATAAAACTTGGGTCATCTTGTGGTGGACCAGCGACTCCCTTAGTTCTGGTCAGTGAGAGAACCTCTCGCATACTTATTGCGTAATGCTGTAATTGGAGGGCAACGGGGTCGATTGCACCGACAGGATGGATGAATGATGGAACTGAGCTTCTACGATGCACTTAACACGAGGCACCACGACCTTGCCTCCTACCGCTAAAACTACTCACTCCTCGGTCTGCAGTTGAAAGCACAGATCAGATTGTGTGGGACTCTCACATCTGGCACCGAAAACCACAGCTTTATGCTAGTCGCGGCATTTTTCTCCAAACACTCCCCACCGACTCGGCGACTCACATGCCCACATCCTGTCAATGTTCGTAACTTTCAAGCGGAATATCCCAAAGTTTGGCACCCTATAATTAGAGAACAATGCATGCAGCCGCGTGCCTGCTATCTCTGTCAGCGAGCTGTCAGTTGTCCGCTCTTGCACTTTCACCTCCATCTCTATTGCACTGCACCAATCTACACTCTACTTGAGTCACTACAGATTGCCACTGCAATGTCTCACTGGGCCCGTGAATTCAACACAGTTACTCAGAACATCTATGGTGCGCAGCAAAATTAGCAGGCCAATAATTATTACTTATCTTTCCCAGGCGGTGTAGGGGGCCCGGGCGGGGCAGGTGGCATGCAAGGTGGTGATGGGGGTTATGGGGAGGGTGCCAGGGTGTCATACCCCGGTATCAAGACGAACCACTTGATTGTGAATAATATGTATGTTCATCTATCCTCTCCCAAATACTGTTTCTCAAGAATGGTAGTGATACTGTACACATGAACTGTAAGTGTTGGATACTACAGTGAAGGTGATTGGCAGAAAAGCTGATGGTATTGCCATCATAGCCAGAACGAGAGACATCACCATGGGAAAACTTAGGCATATTTCTTATGATGCATCACTACGCTCAAGCTGCCTCTCTGGGACCCGTGAAGACATTCTAAAGGATATTTCTGACTGGTTGACTACACCATTGGGTTTCAACAATATTCTCTGGCTCTCTGGGGTAGCTGGGTCAGGTAAAAGCTCTATTGCAATGAGCCTAGCCCAGCAATTCCGTGATCAGAAATGTCTGGGTGCATTTTTGTTTTTCACTCGGAACAATTTGGCCAACAGCAACCCAACGACTGTGCTCCACACCATCGCATACAGACTGGCACAGTTCAATGCTCACATTCAGGATGCACTCTGCTCAGTAATAGAGCAGAACCCTGACATTCTTGAGGCTCCCATCCACAGCCAGTTTGAAGCATTATTGCAGGGCCCCCTTCTATCTGCAATGCCTTACATGGAGAAGCCAGTTGTTGTCATTCTGGATGCCTTGGACGAGTGCTCCAACAATGATTGGCGCAAAAGTCTCATCTCCCTCATTACTGATGACCTTTCGAGCCTGCCCATTGCCTACCGCTTTCTTATCACGAGCCGACCAGATGCAAACATTACTGGAGCATTCTGTCGTGCACAAGACCAAATTACAGAAAGAAATCTGAGGGTGTCAACAGCGGACCTTGGAGGTGATGTGGCAGTGTACATTGAATCACGGTTGGAACAGATTCAGACCACAAAGGCCAACATACCCAGAACATGGCCTGGATCAATTGCTATAAATGACCTTGTAGTCCGCTCGGGTGGTCTATTTATCTGGGCAGCGACAGCTTGCAACTTTATTGAAGACTTTGATCCTGAGGAGAGGTTGGAGAAGCTGCTCGCTCACAAGTTCAGAGATGAAGACCAGCTTGATGAAATGTACACTATTGCACTTCAGGGCTCCGGTCCTTGGACCAGCAATGACAACTTTGCATTCAAGGCTTCTAAGGTCCTTGGTTGCATTGTTCTCAGTAGAGCACCTCTGGATGACAAAGCCATGGACTCCCTCCTTTTGTTCAAGGCAGGGACCACATCTGAAATCCTAGAATATGTGGGCTGTGTTATTCATCGTGCCAGTGATGGAAGTGCACGGGTTCTTCATACATCCTTTAGTGACTACCTCATGGACTTAGCTCGTTCTGGCAATCATCCTTGGACTATCCAGAGCAAGATCCATCATCAATCTTTAGCACTTGGTTGCTTTCATGTCCTTAAAAGCCAGCTTCAATTCAATATTTGTCACCTTGAAGACTCACACCTCTTGAATGCCCAGGTCTCAGACCTTTCCACCCGTTTAGAGACATATTTGTCATCTGAGCTACGTTATGCAAGCCAATACTGGGCAAATCACCTTGATGAAGCTGAACCAACAAAAGACCTTCTTGATAAACTGCAGGAGTTACTTGAACAACACTTCCTTTATTGGCTAGAGGTGGTCAGTTTATGTGAACAGATGCGGGGTGCAAATGAGACACTTGCAATTGCACACAACTATGTGGCGAAGGTGAGCCTCCGGGGAAGATGATATAAAATACTGAATAGAGTTGTTAGGCATCCAGAGATAATCTTGAATTCTTACTACATGATGCACAAAGATTTATGGGTGGATTCACACCAGTCATATCACAAAGCACACCACATATTTATATTTCTGCCTTGCCCCTTACACCCAAGGCATCACTAGTACAGAGAAATTTTGGGGCAAGATTTCCAGGTGTTCTCAGGTATAGTTCACCAGACAGTAGCTGGCCAAGTCTTCAGAAGACACTGACCGGCCATATTGACACAGTTCGGTCTGTTGCCTTCTCTCCTGATGGGAGGCAAATTGTCTCAGGCTCCGATGACCACACAGTCCGCATCTGGGATTCAGAGACCGGGGCTGTAGTCGGTGCACCACTGACTGGCCATAGTAGCGCAGTTTACTCTGTTGCCTTCTCTCCTGATGGGAGGCAAATTGTCTCGGGCTCCAATGACCACACAGTCCGCATCTGGGATTCAGAGACTGGGTCTGCAGTCGGTGCACCACTGACTGGCCATAGTGGCACAGTTTGCTCTGTTGCCTTCTCTACTGATGGGAGGCAAATTGTCTCAGGCTCCTCTGACCACACAGTCCGCATCTGGGATTCAGAGACTGGGGCTGCAGTCGGTGCACCACTGACTGGCCATAGTGGCACAGTTTGGTCTGTTGCCTTCTCTCCTGATGGGAGGCAAATTGTCTCAGGCTCCTCTGACCACACAGTCCGCATCTGGGATTCAGGGACTGGGGCTGCAGTCGGTGCACCACTGACTGGCCATAGTGGCATAGTTCTGTCTGTTGCCTTCTCTCCTGATGGGACGCAAATTGTCTCAGGCTCCGATGACAACACAGTCCGCATCTGGGATTCAGAGACTGGGGCTGCAGTCGGTGCACCACTGACTGGCCATAGTGGCATAGTTCTGTCTGTTGCCTTCTCTCCTGATGGGACGCAAATTGTCTCAGGCTCCGATGACAACACAGTCCGCATCTGGGATTCAGAGACTGGGGCTGCAGTCGGTGCACCACTGACTGGCCATAGTGGCATAGTTCTGTCTGTTGCCTTCTCTCCAGATGGGACGCAAATTGTCTCAGGCTCCAATGACAACACAGTCCGCATCTGGGATTCAGAGACTGGGGCTGCAGTCGGTGCACCACTGACTGGCCATAGTGGCACAGTTTGGTCTGTTGCCTTCTCTCCTGATGGGAGGCAAATTGTCTCAGGCTCCTCTGACCACACAGTCCGCATCTGGGATTCAGAGACTGGGGCTGCAGTCGGTGCACCACTGACTGGCCATAGTGGCACAGTTTACTCTGTTGCCTTCTCTCCTGATGGGAGACAAATTGTCTCAGGCTCCGATGACCACACAGTCTGCATCTGGGATTCAGAGACTGGGGCTGCAGTCGGTGCACCACTGACTGGCCATAGTGGCACAGTTTGGTCTGTTGCCTTCTCTCCTGATGGGAGGCAAATTGTCTCAGGCTCCGATGACAACACAGTCCGCATCTGGGATTCAGAGACTGGGGCTGCAGTCGGTGCACCACTGACTGGCCATAGTGGCACAGTTTGGTCTGTTGCCTTCTCTTCTGATGGGACGCAAATTGTCTCAGGCTCCTCTGACCACACAGTCCGCATCTGGGATTCAGAGACTGGGGCTGCTGTCGGTGCACCACTGACTGGCCATAGTGGCACAGTTTGCTCTGTTGCCTTCTCTCCTGATGGGAGGCAAATTGTCTCAGGCTCCTCTGACCACACAGTCCGCATCTGGGATTCAGAGACTGGGGCTGCAGTCGGTGCACCACTGACTGGCCATAGTGGCACAGTTTGGTCTGTTGCCTTCTCTCCTGATGGGAGGCAAATTGTCTCAGGCTCCGATGACCACACAGTCCGCATCTGGGATTCAGAGACCGGGGCTGTAGTCGGTGCACCACTGACTGGCCATAGTAGCGCAGTTTACTCTGTTGCCTTCTCTCCTGATGGGAGGCAAATTGTCTCAGGCTCCAATGACCACACAGTCCGCATCTGGGATTCAGAGACTGGGTCTGCAGTCGGTGCACCACTGACTGGCCATAGTGGCACAGTTTGCTCTGTTGACTTCTCTCCTGATGGGAGGCAAATTGTCTCAGGCTCCTCTGACCACACAGTCCGCATCTGGGATTCAGAGACTGGGGCTGCAGTCGGTGCACCACTGACTGGCCATAGTGGCACAGTTTGGTCTGTTGCCTTCTCTCCTGATGGGAGGCAAATTGCCCCAGGCTCGGCTGACAACACAGTCCGCATCTGGGATTCAGAGACTCAAGCCGACATTGGTGCACCACTGACTGGCCACAGTAACGAAGTTAACTCTGTTGCGTTCTCTCCTGATGGGAGGCAAATTGTCTCAGGCTCCGATGACCACACAGTCTGCATCTGGGATTCAGATACTCAAGCCACCATTGGTGCCCCACCGACTGGTCACAGTGACACAGTTTTGTCTGTTGCCTTCCCCCCGGATGGCAGGCACATTGTCTCAGGCTCAAATGACAACACAGTCCGTATCTGGCATTCAGAGACTGAGGCACCCATTCGTGAACAACACTTGTCCAGCATCCTGAATGATAATGTTGTAACTCCACAACAGGTGTGGTCTTCCTAGTTTGTATTTACTAGGTGCTAATTAACTTAGATCACTACTTCAGAAATGTCGGCTGATGGGTGGGTGATTGATTCACTCTCCCACCGCCTTATATGGGTCCCAGCTTGGCTACGTGCCTATTTCTGTCACCCCCGGACTTTACTTGTCATTGCCCCCAATGGAGTAACAACACTTGACCTCACGAACTTTGTTCATGGCAAGGACTGGGTGAAGTGTATTGATGTTCCAGCCATGGTTTCCACCTAGCTCACGATTTCACCTGTATCTCTCCAATTCTTGTCTCAATATCTTTTAATGTGAGTTTGGCTCTTAACCCCCACGGTCCGCATGTACTCGAGCTTTCACATAAGAATTAATACAGGTTAGACAACAATTCGAACTCAAACTTGCTGAGGGTTGCCAAGGCCGGCAATGGTTATGGTTGAATTTGAAATTCAACTCAAATCACCTGTAATTGACACAGAGTAAGGCTTAAGAGGATGCTATATAGGCTGTCCCAACGTTTGAATGTTAACACAATGAAGACTTATGATTTAACGGCTCGAAATCTGAACTCGACTTGCCAAGACTGATTGACAGCCCAGCAACTTCACAGTTGACTTTTCAAGTTCACATCGAATCGGTGCGCACAGAGGAATTTAGCGCAGAGGAGGGTTGGCAGCACATTATTGGCTCTGAGAGTGTTGGAAGCAGGAAGGATGTGGCAGAACTTTTGCCGAGCAACATTGGATTTGACTTCGAGGTCTTACCCGCCTGCGCCAACAACAATCATTACTTGTGATGTTGAAGTTAATTTCACATCCAAGTTTCGGGGTACACATCAAGAGCATGCAGCTTATAAAAACCCTTCGGATTGTGGTGTCAGGAGTCCAGAATTAATGAAAGATTGGAAGGGACAGGTCTATCGAGGCCAAAGATTCGGAGGTTTTGGCGAACAGCTTAGTGCCGGATGAGTTTATTATTGCCCTCCAGGCGATGGGCCCGGGTAGTTTAAACCTTCACCCCTATATATACACATATATGGCAAGAGGAAAGGGCTTGTCATTTTTTACCTGATTGTTGAATCTGCGTCAAGTCCGGTACTCAAAGAAGGAGAGGTGAAGGGCATCGGAGGCCATGTATCAAAATATAGAAGGTAGAGGAGTTGGATGACACAGGTAGGTTGTGAGCCGGTCCAAGCCGCATGCTAGACCACTACCAAAAGGGAGATAATCGAAGTTGCTCTGACTCTGTGGATAGTCCAAAAAAAATTAAGACCTGGCAGTGGCACCGCTTGGAAACAGACGAAAGTAACTATTAAATTAACAGCTTCAAAGTCTGGCGGGCATGAAATTTCTTGATCCTTTAATTGAGTTGGTGCCGAAATTCTGAACAGATCCGGGGGGACAGGTGCCCAAGGAAGGTGTGGCCGTTGACAAGGAGTGTGGGAAACTGAAGGGCAAACGGGTGTCCGGTGGCGAACATGTTCGTTTATGGTAAACCTCTGTAGGAAGAGTTGAATTTGAGTCAATCATTGGAGTGTTATAGAGGTTTTGAATCTCTAAGTTGAGGTGCAGTCCGGGTTCTGGAGAACAGACCAATATTTCTGTGGGGACTTGAAGCTGTGGTCTGGTTCCAACAAATTCATCAAGTCTGTACCAGTGACATCCTTCCCAGGGAGAATATCCGAAGGTTGAGTAGGAGCCCAAGAAGTGAGATGGATGCGAAACCGTGGAGGGTGATGTTCGGTCGATGTGGTTGCTTGGGGCAGAAAGACTTGATGATAAGATAGGATCAGAGTTGCTGAAGGTAAGATGGGAGGCATGTATGGGCTGTAGAGCGGCAGATTGCCGACAGATCTTGTTCTGTTCTGCTTGAGTTCTGGCGCACGTGCATGCTTGCTGAAAAAAAGTGCGGAGAGGGAAGGACAGAAGTGGTTGGTTCATTTTTGACCAGTGGGAAAGGTAAGTCGTTAAGTTGGATGGATAGATACGAGAAGTAGAGCGAGTCAGAGCTGTTCCGTCTCCGTCCGCAGATAGGCGCACATAACTTTAAGTTGAATTGAATATTAATCCCAACAGCTTCGCAGTTCGAACAAAATCAGACTGATACTCCTTTTGGTCCGAGCCTGGCTTGAGGTGGCGGACGGAACGGAACGGGGTCCAGGGTCCAGCATGACCCTGGTTATCCGAGGAAACGACTGGGTTGACGGCAGGATTCTGGAAATGGTATTAATCCATCGAAGTTGGGTTTGGGCAATCAGGACCCCAGGAAAAAGACTTGGGGCAGAGTGGGAAAGAAGGAAGGTATCACTACAGTGAGTTGATACCGAAATTCATGAAAATAAGTAGACCGACATTCATGGTGCAGTGCAGAGGGAACACGCAGGATGTATGTGTGATGGCAGGAAAAGTACTTCAAGGAAATCCAGTGGGAATCTAGCGGGAAGAAGAACGGTTGATAAGACCTGTGGAAATGCCCCGTACACCCGAATGCAATGGGTAGGAACCTGGGGTAGATAGATATCGAGAACATTACTTGGGGATTTCTTCGAGTTCCGCTTTAGTGCTTGAGTTTAGTTCTCGGTATGTGTTTGACTACTGAGAAGGAGGGAAGAGTATATGGATTGTACATGTGGTGGTCTTTTTTTTTTACAAGGACTAGCGCGCAAGCAAAGGTATTTGAGCTGGATGGGAATGAGCCGGAGAATCAGCCGGAGAAGTAGTAGCCGAAGTAGCAGGAGAAGTAAATAGCCGGAGAGCCAGCTGTTGAGCGCGTTGATAATCGTTGGAGGCGCGCCGTTAACGTTGGCAGATAGGTGGAACAGGATTTAGGGTTCACAGCAGCTCAGAGTCAAACTGACGCAGTTCACAGTTCATGCTGATTTCTGTGGATTTCTGATTTCGGTCCGAGACTGGTGTGGCAGACGGAACGGAACAGAGCGGCCTCAATTCATCTCCCACCGTCAGGAAAAGACATCTCGGGAAGGAGACTCGAAGGAGATCGGGAGGCCCGGAAACCTCACACTTATAGTACTGGCAGAGTCAGAATTGACGCCGAAAATTATGGAAAATATCCTCTGACATTCATGTGGGAAAAGGATTCATCTCTGCATCCCTTGCAGGACATCCCTTCTAGGAAAGAGACTCGAAGGAGATTCGGTGCCAGGAAAAATCCCAGAACGAGATGCCAGATGCCAGATTCGATGACATTATGCGGTAGCGTGAGCGTTCGGGATAAGGCGAGATATAAGAGCGTTTTTGGGTGAGGGCGCGAAATCGTTGACGAAGAAAAGACCAGCGGAGTGTGTGCGACTGTAGAAATAAAGGAGTGAAATTAATTGCAGTTGGTTTGGTTTTGTCGAGGAGTAGTGCGCAAGGCAGCTGAATAGATGAGTATGAGGAGTCGAAGTAGACATAGATCGAGCTAGGAAGGAGAGTCAGCGCTGTGGGATTATTGATGCTTGTATTGTCGGGGTGTGTAGTTAGCGGTTAGTCGAACGGGAAATTAGCTACAGGTTTCACAGCAAGAGCCAACTGACGCACCGTGATGCTGGTGATTTCGGTCCGGGCCAAGTTTTGGCTGGAGGAAAATGTGCGGCAGACGTGACATTGAGATTCCGAGGGAAAAGCCTTGAGTTGACGCGGAAATTTTGGAGAACACCTCAAGAAAGTGCTAGGCAGACCGAACGGAATGGAGCCAAATCATCTCCGCACATCCCTGGTAGGAGAGAGACTCGAGGGAGATTGCTTGGGAGAAGAAAATGGAAGCCAGATGATTGAATGCGGAGGCTGTTAATGTTGAATGTGATGCAGGGAAGGGCCACAGGCCGACATACAGTATCTCGGCGCAGCCTCTTCGAATGGACGCCAGAGATGCATATGGGCGTCAGTTTGCTACACGGGCGACCCGGGAAGAAGATCTGCAACGTCGGAGGAGATGGAGAGCGGAGGTTGCAGTCCATAACATCCCGATCCCATCCCGGACGACGGGAAGGGAAGATGTATCCGTTGTGAAATTGCCATGTTGACCCTCACTTAAAAAATGTATTAACCCAGCCGGATTCATTCTGTCGCCAGCCCAAAGCAAGAAATAAAGACGGAGGCGTGTCGGCGTTGCGGAGATGAACGCTAACAGTAAAAGGTGAAAACACTGGGCCGGCCGATCAGGCAGCTCGATAGCCGCGTAGTTACGGCAGGAAGCACTTTTACTGCAGCCACCAGCCACGCAACGCTGCCGCAACTACTGCGACTACTGCGACTCCTTTGCTTTGGATTGCGACAACTCATCTCGAATATCCGCCATTTTCCTTCAAACCTCGTCGAATAACCACCAATCGGCTCTAGCATTCGTCCTTATAATTACGGCGCACTTTTCGGAAGAAGACCACCCATTCGACTGGCTCATGTTGTGGCTTTCGAGATGGTGCGTCTCCGCTCCCACTTTCTTTCTTGCCCTCTACCCTTCCTTCTTCCACCACCTACACCTCCACATCTCTCCCTCCGCCTCAATTCCTTCCCTTGCCTCCTCACGCCGACCCGCGCCGCCCTCCACCCTCCACCCTTCCCGCGCGCCGACTTCCCACTTGCTCCTTCGCCCTCCTGCTCCCGTGCCGTACACCCTTACACCTTCGTATTAACCCTTTCCTCTATACACCTTCTCCGCCTTCCCTGATTTATAAAACCCCCGCTTTTCAATTACTTACAATGCTAATACTCGTTCACAGCCCAAATGGCAGCGCTCCCGCGCAATTCGAAACCACAACGCGCACCGCGCACGCGCACACCTCCTTCGCGTTTGGCGGGGAGCACGATCCTCTGCGTTTGGCTGGGAGGACGATCCTGCGCTAAATGGGTGGGGCGGCGCGGATGGGAGGGGGATTTGGATGAGGAGGGTGAGTGTTTTTTTTACCGTTCGAGGGAATGCAGCGTTCTTCCTGTTTTGGGCGCGTGCGGTATTGCGAGTCCGCGGCGAAAGGTGGCGGGTATTGCGGTATTGCGAGCGCGCTTTATTCTTGCGTCCAGCGCTCTTAGTACTGGCTGGGAATGGAGTGCGTGCGTGGGTGGCGCCTCTCCGGATTAGCGCTGTCGATACGAGGTGTGCGTAAAGAGGCGGAGAGGTGCAGAGGCGCTGGCTACGGGCGAGGGCGAATGAGGCTGACGCCATCGTCCCTCTTCACACACGCCGGGCTGTATGCTCACCGTCTGTGCGCTGATGTACGATGCACCGCACCTCCTTCCGCCGGCGCCGGCGGAATGCCTGGTGCCGTGGATGGGTACCGCCGCGGCGTTGTCTGCGCCGCTTCCATAGCTCTGCGTCTATAGCTCTGGGAGTACGCGCGTCGTTGTCTAGCGCGAGCCTCGTCGTTATGCGCGCTTGCGGCGTCCTACATGGATGGCCCAGCCGACTCTCGCTCGCTCGCTCTTCACGCGCGCGGAGTACACGTCTGCACGGCACCATTGCGCCCGCACTTATTGTTTGCGCGGGTGGCCTCGGCTACTTTCGTCTTGTCGTCTACCTGTGTTTTTCTGGTTTCTGTTCTTCCTTCCTTATTCCCCCACCCCATCGCATTCGCCCACCCTCCTTTCCCCACCTCCCCTTCTCCTTTTACACCCTTTACTGATCACCTCGCCCACAGCCCTAAAAAAATGTGCGCTATCTTCCAGCCCGCCTTCGACTCCACGCACCATCTACTGGCGCCAACACTGGTTGCGCGTGCGGCACGGGAGGGGGAGCGGGGGAGTAGGTGTTGATCGTTAGGTGAGTCTCAACGTTTGGTGATTGTTAAATGCTGGGAGAGTGTGGAGGTTCAGTGGCGATAATCGGGGCGCGTCGGCGGCGGCGGCGCCAATTCAATGCTTGCACCCGCGAGTCGGGGTCCGCGCGATAAATCTTGCTGGGGTGCAAGCCGTGCGGGGCGGGGCGGATGCTGGAGACGGCAGTACGTACCGGCGCACGTGGCGGGCGCGATGTGAGACGGGCTTCGGGCGTCGGCCTCCAGCGGTGTGGGGGGTCATCGAGTGGAATAGAGGTGGCGGGGGTGGCACGCTAGTGGTGCGGAAGCGGGTGCGATGTACGCCGGGGAGTGCGGCTCGGCGGGGATTCACGCTGTACCGCCCGCGGCTGATCAAGGCCATCGGGAGATGGTCTCCGCCGTGTGTTTGAGGCGCAGGACGAGGATGGGTGTGGCAGCAGGGCGAAGTCGAAGTCGTGCGCGAGCGCGAGCGGTATGTGCTCGGCATCGTTTCGGCATCGTATATACGTCGGTCTATCGGCAGCCGTGGTGTTCTTACACTTACCGTGGCGACACGCGTCAATCGAGGTATCGATCCCGCCGTTGGCGCTGGGGCTGAATGCAGGGGCTGTAGATGTATTTGTACGCCATCCTGTACAACTATGCGTGCGTCAGTCGTTCGGGGCGGCGGGCGTGGCTACTATGCATCTGCATCTGCGCGATGCGAGTTGGGGGCGCATGTCGGGATGATGAGGTTCTCGGGTCGAGTTGTGCGACGTCGTCTGTCGGCAGTCTGCCAACGTGGGGAGGGCAGTGCGCGACACACGGGCGCGGTGAAGCTGCGGTCGCCAATGCTTTACGCATTGAGGAGCGTGTCGCATGCAGCTCGAGGCATCCGCTGCACAATGGACTGAGAGCTCGTCAAGCGACGCTGCTGCGGAGGATGATTAATCAGCACGGTCACCCCGTGGAGCGGCGCACGTACGCGTTCTCACTCTGTCGTGGTCGCGCGTTCCGGTGCGACTGGCTTAGCGCGCACTCGATGCTGCTCTTTTTTCCCCGTGCCGCTCTCTCTTTCTCCCTTCCCCTTGCTGTGATTTCACTTCCCTACCGATCCCTCGCACATACTAACCTTTCGTTCATTCCCACAGCGTCGTCGCCCGCTCCAGTACAATCCTCAAGCAGCTCATCCTGCAGGCGAACCCCGAGTACGAGGCCAAGGCGCATCGGATTCAGGTGAGTCTTCGAGTTTGGGGTTTTTACCACTTTTTTGTGCGTGGGCGGGAACGGGTGTAGTCCGTGGACGTCGACGCAGATGGGTATCGTCATGGTCCTCGTGTCTTCGTGCGATAGGCTATCTGTCGCGTCGGGTTCGCGCCCGGCGGGCTGGCTTCCTCTTCGCCGGGGCCGGCACGCTCGTCCCCATCGACACAGACGGGGGAGAAAGCTCGTCGTCTTCGGGATCCGCGGGGAGAGTACGAGTACCCACGCGCCGCGATGCGGAATTGACGCAGGCGGAAAGAGCAGAAAGCCGTTTCTCGGGTGGTCCACGGGCGCTGCAGTGCGCCCGGGAACCCCGGCCCGAAACGTTGACCGTCGAGGACGAGGAATTCTGGGTATCTGTGCGGCGGCTCTGACTCATCGAGCAACGCGGGGAGAGCATTGACGCGTCATGCTGGGTATCTGTACGGAGGCTTTGGCTGGGAGAGTGGGGAGAGGACATGGAATAGCGTCGGTCGAGACGCCATTCCTTATCTCCTCTTCTTTTTCCTTCTTCGAATTACTTCTTTCCAATTCCTACTTCCTCGGCGGCAGTTTAATGTCCGGCTCGGCGCTGGCAAGTAGTCACATCCAGTTGTCTGCGTGTGAGTTGGTCAGCGCTGGGGGATGCATGCGCCTCTGGGACGCGGGGGCCCCCAACGTCCTCTCATCCGCCTCAGGACGCTCCAATCCATGAACCTGCTTCATCTCTCCGGTGCGAGTGGACCAGTTGCTGTGTTGAGGGTTGTTCAGTAGTCTAGGATTCAAATACATTCCTGTTGAAAATCTAAGCCAGAAGCGTGACATTAAGGAGATGGAATCAAGCAATATTGCCAGCAAAGCCGGGCGTCCTCTTCAGTCCCAGATCGGTGGAGCAGTGCTTTTACCGTGCAAAGCTTGGGTGTACCCGATTTCCGATTTCGCGGGTGTGGGTTTTGATTTTGATTTGGGATCCAGTTGAAGTCGGGCTCGGAATCCACTGGATTGAATTGAATGTCTTATGTAATAAACCGGGAAGCGCAACATAACGTAGAAGCGCAACGGCGGTTATTTAACGGCAATCAGAAAGCTGCTGATTGTCATAAAAGTACCCTGCCGTTTTTTTACTGTGAAGTGCACAGAGAAGAAGGGCCAAGTGCATACATAAGTCCCTTAGGTCGCTGAAGACACCCATGTCGCTGCCTGCTTTGAAAGAAGTGACTACCAGTTGAAGCCAACTTACCTAGTCAAGCTAAGCACAAAACCTCTGTGCTCCTTTAGTGTGCTTGGAAAGGTACATGGCTCCAAATTTTGTCCGAACGCACGAGGTCGTGAGTTCGATCCCGCCACAAGACGCTGAATTAAAATTCTTCCAGTTCATTCCTCTGACTTCGGTGCGGTGCACAGCAAATGAGCGAATAGGCAACGGATGGTGCGTGATAGGACTTTTATTTGGTTTCGGCCCCATTTGACAGAACTACATAGGAATCCCATTGCATCTGGGAGACAATCATATGGATCCCGTCCAACCGCAGAAGAACAAAAGAGGCAATAAACTGAGGTGCATCAACAGAATCAGGGGGTGGCTGTACGGTCCGGGTTACCATTTCGTAGGAATCACGAGATTACTATAAAAGGTGTGGTAGACCCATCCAGGCATTTCGGAACTCTGCGGGCCTGCAAAGGGATTGTCACCGATATTGCCGAAAAATGCTATGCTTTCCTTATAAGGAGATTTTAACCTTATATGGAAAGTCCGATTTGATCGCATCATCACTTTTTTGAAGGTACGGTAGACCCAGATACTTACGTATCCAGGCACTTTTTTGGAATGCCGGTACCCCCTTGCGGATACCAACCAAACGGCTCCAATTAACCCTCGTCGAATAACTACTTCATTCTAAACAACCACAAACAAAGCAACCCCATGGACGCCCTCTGCTTGCTCTTCCAGCCGCTCGTCCTCGGTGCTCGGCGGCACCGTCGAGACTGTTCCCAGAGTGAGCAGCTCTGTGTGCAATCACTTCCTTAATTGTGAGCCTCTTCGCCACTTCCTTGTATCCTTTCTTCCCACTTTATAACCCATTATTCTACTTCAATTTCCTCTACTTTAATTCCTTCCTTTTCCTCCTTCCCGCGCGTCGACTTGCCACTTGCTCCTTCGCCCTCCTTGCGCGCCGCACACCCCTACACCTTCTTTGCACTTCCTCTTCGCCCGCGCGTCGGCTTCCTATTTGCCACCTCCACCCTCTCCGTCTTTGCTTTCATGATCACTTCCTTCTTGCACATACCCGCGCCACCCTCCCGCGCGCTGCCCTCTGCTTCTAGCACTTTCCTCTTTCCCTTCTCCCTTCCCACCTATTCGGTCTTCACCTTCCGTTCCTACTACGCATCTTCCCTTCACTCTCTTCAAATCTCTTCCTCCGCTTCAATTGCGATTAATTGAATTAATTATTGGGATTTTATGCTAAAATGCCTCCTTGCAGCCCCGAAAGACAGCGGTCCCGCGAATCCGAAACCACCACCCGCACCGCACACGCGCACGCCGCCTTCGCGTCCGGCCGGGAGGACGACCGGCGCTTAATGGGTGGACGGCGTGGGTGGGGAGGGGGATGACGAGAGCGGAGGTACGTCGTTTTCGTTTACTTTGGTAGTGCGGCGTTCTTCCTCGGCGCGCGCGTGAACGCAGTCAATCTGCACTCCTCGCAGCGGCGGCGTGCACGCGCGTCGATGTGTGCCACTGCGTCCCTTTCCCTGCGGCAGTGGGAACGCGTACTCGGGGAGCGAGGCTGTGGGACTATCAGGCTGACGGCTCGCGAAACTTGTCGCGCGCAAAGGCTGCAGTGCGTCGCGTGGACGGGACTTGCTATTTTGTTGCTCGTAGCGTCTATCGGGTCGAAGACAGACTCTACCACTTGTCGGGCGCTCCGTGCGGACGACGCTTCAATGGTCATCGCTGGGGGCGAACGAGGATATGGCGTACACCGTCTCCCCGCGGCCGTAATGCTGCAAAACATCTGCGAGACGAGTCTGCGCAGCGTTAATGGTGCTGACAGCCTCCTCTTCCCTGCCTCGTGCCCGCGCGCATCATTCGTGATGTTGCTGCCACATTCCTGTGCTTTCGGCGTCGGCGTCTACGTTTCAGCATTCCCTTTTCCGTTCCCGGGCGTCGTTCTCCCCTTCTCGTTCGAGCTCCTGCGGGAACGGTCGCGGATGCGGATGTACTTGGTCCTCGCTGCGTTCCGGGCTGGCGTGCCCTTTGTACTTTCTTTGGATGATGCCGCGAGCCGGGCGGCTCACCCTCTCTCGGTCGCTGACTGCACGAGTAGGCCGTCCGCTACCGCGTCGGGTTTTTACCCCTCTCCCCTTATTCCTTCCCATTCTTCCCCCTTCTTCCCCACTCCTCTCCTTCTCCTCTTACTGATCACCTCGCCCACAGCCTCCTCAAAAACGCGCGCTATCTTCCAGCCCACCTTCGACTCCACGCACACCATCCAGTGGCGGCAGCGTTGGCTCCGCGTACGAAGGGGGAGGGGGAGCGGGGGAGAGGAGGGGAGTAGGTGTTGAGTGGTAGGTATGTGCGGGTGTTTTCTTTATAAAGGAGTGGGGAGAAGAGGAAGGGGAGACGGGGAGGAAGAATGGGGGGTGATGTGCGTCGTGGCGTGCGTGCGTACCGTGGTGGCGAGCGGCATGCGGGCCCTTCTGCCAGTCGGTCTAGCGCAGCAGGTCGAGTCGAATCGGTGAGGAGTCGGTGTTGGCGGCACGGTAGTGGTCGAGTGCGTACCTGCGCGGCGGTGTACGCTGAGGAGAGGTGCGAGTGCGCCGGGCTGGAGGAGGGCCTACGCCGTACTGCTCAAGATCGTCGAGAGAGTCTGCGCGGTGCGTTTGAGGCGCGAGCGGCGGTGCGCGGTGGCACGAGCGCGGGTGTGCGCAGAGCAGGACCTACGCCGTACGCGGGTAGTGTTTGTGGTCGGCGCTATACCAGCGGCTGGTGACGAGGGCGGGTAGGCTCCCGACGTTGTATATGCTGGGACGACAAGGCTCTCGTTCTCGCCTCCTTCCTCTGTGTATGGTCGGTGTTAGTGGAGATGCCCGGCGTGGTGTGCGCGACGGCGGCGACGGCGGTAATATTTGTAGAAGCGGACGGGGCAGCCGCGATGGAGGGTTTCGGCGTTGGCGCTCGCGCGGGGAGCGGATACTGGAGGCGGTAGTATGTACCGACGCGGGAGGCGGCGGGGTTCCCATCGAGCCGAGTCGGGCGGACCGCGGGGTGCGTCCTACGTACCGGCAGCCAAGACATACGTGCGGCAGTAGCAACTGTGGATTTTGGTACCGGCGGACGTGCGCCTCGAGTCTCTGTGTGCCTTTGTGCGACGGCGTCTGCTTTTCTGTTTAGGCGGCGAGCATGGACCGGGACGTACGTACGTTTATGGCGCGACGTGCGCGATGGCGCTGGGGTGCAAGCATCGGCGCTGGCGATGGAGTTGGCGATGGAGTTGTTCGACCGTGCTAGGCGTTGTGGTGGCTTCTCCCACGTACGTGCGTGCTGGCGGGCGCCTCTTGGGGTAGGACCCGCGCGAAACGGAGGCTTTGGGCCGCGGTGCGAAAGCATTCGGATGCCTTGGATAGTTCGTCGAGTCACGCCGACAGCTCGTCGAGTCGGCGTGATGCTGCGGCGGAGTAACGCACTCACGCGCATGATCTCTTCGGACCTCGCCGTCTTATATTCCCGCTCTACTCCACTCTTCCCTTCTATTCGTTCGCTGACGCGCACGCAGCGTCATCGCCCGCTCCAACACCATCCTCAAGCTGGGCGAAGCGCGAGTACGAGGCGGATTAAGGTATGAGCGTCGCGTCCCTCTTCGTTTGAGTGTTCGGGGTGATTTTTTGGGAGCGGGAGGCGCCTCGGAAGGGGAATTGAAGTTTTTTTTCCCCCGCGAGCGGGAGGCGCGTCTGTGTGGGCGGGAACAGGTGTCGTCCGTTGATGTCGATGTAGATGGGGGGGAGGGGATCTCGTCCTCGTCGTATGTTCGTGCTCGGCGGGTGATGTGGGTGGCATCAGGCGCGCCGTTTCTGGTATGTGATGCGGCGTGCGGTGGGAGAGCCCGTCGTACTCGCCCGTCGCTAGGAGGTCTGGGAAACCCGACGCTCGTCGCGCGGGGGTTTTGGCTTCTTGACTACGCAAAAAAAAAAAAAAAAGCATAGATGCGCCGCGATGTACGACACGAAGCGCGACAGTCGGCGGCGTGCGCTGCGCCGTTTGTGTGCTGCGCTGCAGACTCATCCTACAAACATCTTCGAGAACATGCAATACCGTTGAGACCCTATTCCTTACCTCTTCTTTTTCTTTCTTGTGACTTCCCTCTTGCACGATCGGCACCAGTTTAATGTCCAGCTCGGCGTCCGGGTGCAAATTCCACATATGTGGTGGCGTCCCGGTCGTGTACCAGCGCGAGCGGTCCGTTTAAGGCGCCCGAGTTCGTCGGCGCTGGGGGGATGCGTCAATGGGATGGGGTGAATGGGACGAGGCGGTCGTAACCCTCATTCACGCTTCGGGGTGATGATGAGTTAGTTGCTCGCGAGTGGACCAGCTGATGTGGTTTGCTTTTTGAGTCGTCCAGTCCAGATTTAAATTAACTAGATTAGGATATATTCCTCGACCTGCACATTTGTATCCTCCGGCATGTACAACAATTTATTACATTTCACTTGGTGTGTGATTTTATCGCCCAACGCCTCCGCTGGCTCAACCTCACTGATGCGAATCTTCGAAGCCTCATCATGAGCGCTGTGGCCGACTGTGAGTCGGACATTAAAGTGCAAGCCAGATTTTTTTGACCACAGGCGAGACCACCGTGCACTGCAACCCCACTGAAAGCTGGTTCACACTTAAGCACAAAGTCTCTGAACAAAAACAGATCCTTGGCACTTCCAGCGCCATCTGGATAAAACTTGGGTCATTTTGTGGTGGAGCAACGACTCCCTGAGTTCTGGTCATTGAGAGAACTCTGGCATATTTATCACGTAAGGCTATAGTTGGGGGGAACGGGGTCAATTTTAGTCTCTCTAGACAGATGCTCTATAAATTTGCGCTCGTACCTCGCGTTATAGGTCAATTTCACCGACAGGATGAATGAATGATGGAACCGAGCTTCCACAGTGCGCTTAACACGAGGCACCACGTCCTTGCCCACCGCCAAAACTATTTGCTCCTCAGTCTGTAGTTGAAAGCACAGATCAGGTTGTGTGAGACCCTCACATCTGGCACCAAAAACCAAAGCTATATGCTAGTCACGGCATTTGTTAGCCAACCGCTCCCCACCGACTTGCCGACTCACATGCACACATCCTGTCAACGTCCGTAACTTTCAAGCAGAATATATTCATGTGCTATCTGTGTCTATCTCATGCATGTTCTGGCCGCTAATATCCACAAATGAGAGAGTGCGCCAATTTCCCAAAGTTTGGCACTCTATAATTAGGAAACAATGGATGTAGCCGCATGCCGGCTATGTCAGCAAGCTGTCAATTGTCCGCTCTTGCACTTTCACCTCCACCTCTATCGCACTGCACCAATCTACACTCTACTTGTGTCACTACAAATTGACACTGCAATGTCTGAACAGGCTGGTGAATTCAACACAGTTACTCACAACATCCGAGTTTATGGTGTGCAGCAAAATTGGCAGGCCGATCATTATTACTTATCTTTCCCAGGCGGTGTAGGGGGCCCAGGTGGTGGAGGTGGCATGCAAGGTGGTGATGGGGGTTATGGGGAGGGTGCTAGGGTGTCATACCCTGGTATCAAGACTAACCACTTCATTGTGAATAATCTGTATGTTCATCCATCCTCTCCCAAATACTGTTTCTTAGGAATGGTAGTGGTACTGCACAAATGGACTGTAAGTGTTGAATACTACAATGGAGGTGATTGGCAGAAAAGTTGATGGTATTGCCACCACAGTTGGAAGCAGAGACACCATTGGGAAACTCAAACATATCTCTTATGATGCATCACTACACTCAAGCTGCCTTCCTGGGACCCGTGAAGACATTCTAAAGGATATTTCCAAGTGGTTGACTACACCGTTGGGTAGCAGCAATATTCTCTGGCTCTCTGGGGTAGCTGGGTCTGGCAAAAGCTCTATTGCGATGAGCCTAGCCCAGCAATTCCGTGATCAGAAGTGTCTAGGTGCATTTTTGTTTTTCACTCGGAACAATTTAGCAAACAGCAACCCAACGGCTGTGCTCCACACCATCACATACAGATTGGCACAGCTCAATGCTCACATCAGGGATGCACTCTGCACAGTGATTGCACAGAACCCTGACATTCTTGAGGCTCCCATCCACAGCCAATTTGAAGCATTATTACAAGGCCCCCTTTTATCTGCAATGCCTTATATGGAGAAGCCAGTTGTCATCATCCTAGATGCCTTGGACGAGTGCTCCAACAATGATTGGCGCAAAAGTCTCATCTCACTCATTACTGATGACCTTTCCAGCCTGCCTATTGCCTACCGCTTTCTTATTACCAGCCGACCAGATGCAAACATTACTGGAGCATTCCGCCATGCACAAGACAAAATTACAGAAAAACATCTGAGGGTGTCAACAGTGGACCTCGGAGGTGATGTAGCGGTGTACATCAAGTCGCGGTTGGAACAGATTCGGACCACAAAGGCCAACATAGCCAGAACATGGCCTGGATCAATTGCTATAAATAACCTTGTAGTCCGCTCAGGTGGTCTGTTTATCTGGGCAACAACAGCCTGCAACTTTATTGAAGACTTTGATCCTGAGGAGAGGCTGGAGAAGCTGCTTTCTCACAAGTTCAGAGATGAAGGCCAGCTTGATGAAATGTACACTATTGCACTTCAAAGCTCTGGTCCTTGGACCAGCAATGACAACTTTGCATTGAAGGCCTCTAAGGTCTTTGGTTGCATTGTCCTCGGCAGAGCACCTCTGGATGACAAAGCCATGGACTCCCTTCTTTCGTTCAAGACAGGGACTACATCTGAAATCCTGGAATATGTGGGCTGTGTTATTCATCGTGCAAGTGATGGTAGCGCACAAGTTCTTCATGCATCCTTCAATGACTATCTCATAGACTCAGCTCGTTCTGGCGATCATCCTTGGACCATCCAGAGCAGGATCCATCATCAATTTTTGGCACTTGGGTGCTTCCATGTTCTCGGCAACCAGCTTCAGTTTAATATCTGTCACCTTGAAGACTCCCACCTGTTGAATGCTGAGGTGCCAGACTTGCCCACTCGTTTGGAGACATATTTGTCACCTGAGCTACGTTATGCCAGCCAATACTGGGCAAATCACCTTGATGAAGCTGAACCAACAAAAGTCATTCTTGATCAACTTCAGCAGTTGCTTGCAAAGCACTTCCTGTATTGGGTGGAGGTAGTCAGTCTATGTGGAGAGGTGCAGGGAGCAAATGAGATACTTACAGTTGCCGGAAGATATGTGGCAAAGGTGAGCTTCAAGTGGAAGATGATATGAACTGCTGAATAGAGTTTTTAGTCTGGTAGTGGTGGCCTTAAATTCTTATTACATGATGCACAAAGGTTTATGGGTGGATTCGCACCAGTCATCTCACAGAGCACACCACATATTTATATTTCTGCCTTGCCCTTTACACCGAAGGAATCACTAGTACAAAGGAATTTTGGAGCAAGATTTCCGAGTGTTCTCAAGTATAGTTCCCCAGAGAGGAGCTGGCCAAGTCTTCAGAAGACACTAACTGGCCATAGTGACATAGTTCATTCTGTTGCCTTCTCCCCTGATGGAAGGCAAATTGTCTCTGGCTCAGCGGACAACACAGTCCGGATCTGGGATTCACAGACTGGGGCTTCAGTCGGTGCACCATTAACTGGCCATAGTCACGCAGTTTGGTCTGTTGCCTTCTCTCCTGATGGGAGGCAGATCATCTCAGGCTCTGATGACAACACTGTCTGTATTTGGGATTCAGAGACTGGGGCTGCACTTGGTTTACCACTGACTGGCCATAGTAACACAGTTTTATCAGTTGCTTTCTCCCCCAATGGGAGGCAAATTGTCTCAGGCTCGGCAGACAACACAGCCCGCATCTGGGAAGCAGAGACTGGGGCCGTAATTGGTGCACTACTAATTGGCCACAGTGACACAGTTAACTCTGTTGCATTTTCCCCCAATGGGAGGCAGATTGTCTCAGGATCCTCTGACAGGACAGTCCGCATCTGGGACTCAGAGACCAGGGCAACACTTGGTCCACCACTGACTGGTCATAGTGGTAGAGTTTATTCAGTTGTGTTCTCTTTTGATGGAAGGCAGATTGTCTCAGGCTCCTCCGATGGCACAGTCCGCATCTGGGATTCAGACACTGGGGCCACAGTCGGTGCACCACTTACTGGCCATGGCAACATGGCAGTTTGGTCTGTTGCCTTCTCTCCTGATGGGAGGCAGATTGGCTCAGGCTCCTTTGACAACACAGTCCGAATCTGGGATTCAGAGACTGGGGCTGCAGTCGGTGGACCACTGACTGCCCATATCAACACAGTTCGGTCTGTTGCCTTCTCTCCTGATGGAAGGTCAATTATCTCAGGCTCCGATGACAACACCATCCGTATCTGGGATTCAGAGGCCATGGCTGCAGTTGGTGCACCACTGGCTGGCCACGGTGGCACAATTCGGTCTGTTGCCTTTTCTCCTCATGGGAGACAAATTGTTTCAGGCTCCGATGACAACACAATCCGTATCTGGGATTCAGAGACTGAGGCCGCAGTTGGTGCACCTCTGACTGGCCACAGCGGCACAGTTCAGTCTGTTGCCCTCTCTTCTGATGGAAGACAAATTGTCTCAGGCTCAGATGATGGCACAATCCGCATCTGGGATTCAGAGACTGGTGCCGCAGTTGGTGCACCACTGACTGGCCATAGCAGCACAGTTTGGTCTGTTGCCTGCTCTCCCAATGGGAGCAAGATTGCCTCAGGTTCCTCTGACAGCACCATCCGTATCTGGGATTCAGTGGCTGGGGCCGCACTTGGTGCACCGCTGACTGGCCATAGTGGCACAGTTTGCTCTGTTGCCTTCTCCCCTGATGGGAGGCAAATTGTCTCAGGCTCCTCCGACAACACAGTCTACATCTGGGATTCAGAGACTGGGGCCGCAGTCGGTACACCACTAACTGGCCATAGCAACGCAGTTTGGTCTGTTGTGTTCTCTCCTGATGGGAGGCAAATTGCCTCAGGATCCTCTGACAACACAGTCCGTATCTGGGACTCAGAGACAGGGGCAGCACTTGGTCTACCATTGACTGGTCATAGTAGTACTGTTTACTCAGTTGCCTTCTCTCCTGATGGAAGGCAGATTGTCTCAGGCTCCAGTGACAACACAGTCTGTGTCTGGGATGTCGAGACTGGGGCAGCACTTGGTGCACCATTAACTGGCCATAGCTCCTGGGTTCACTCTGTGGCCTTCTCCTCCGATGGGAGGCACTTTGCCTCCAGCTCAGCAGACAACACAGTCCGTATCTGGGACCTTAAACCTATCCTCGGCTTATCTATGTATCTTGAGAACAACCAAAATCCACAAATGGTATGGTTCCTTTTCTCTCTGTTTGCTAGTGTTCATTGGTTTAGATCACTATCTCAACAATATTCACGGATGGGTGGATAACTGATTCCCTTTTCCACCGGTTTGTATGGGTGCCAGCTTGGCTACGTGCTCATTTCTGTCATCCTCCAACTTTACTTGTTATTGCTCCGAATGGAGTAACAACACTTGACCTCACTAACTTTGTTTATGGTAAGAACTGGATGAAGTGTATTGATGTTCCAGCCATAGTTTCCATGTAGCATACAGTTTCACCTGTATCTAGAGTGTAACACAAATATACATTTGCGAATATGAATATCTATCAAAGTGGGAGAAATGGTATTTGCATTCGTACGAGTATTGGTGGCGAATATTCATTGATTAGTAAGCGGTATTCGCGAATACTCGTGAGTGGCAACTATTGACATTCAGCAAGTTTGAATAATCATTAGTTGTGAGTTATTCACGAATAGCACGCATATAGAGTTCAATTCCAGCTACTGAACAGTCAGAGTGTAGCACAAATATAGATTCGCGAATATGAATATTCATTGATGTGGGAGAAATGATAGTTGCATTCGTACGAATATTGATGGTGAATATCCATGGATTAGTAAGCAGTATTTGTGAATACTCGTGAGTAGCAACTATTCACATTCAGCGAGTTTGAATACTCGTTAGTTGTGAGTTATTCATGAATAGCATCCATATAGAGTTCAATTTCAGCTACTGAACTACGAGCTGTTGTCTTCAACAACAAACTCCCTGATCTGAGGTTGCTTTACTGTACTATTTCGACCAAATTTTCATGCCATGTCACCTGTCACCACAGGTGTTCACTGGGCTTGGTGTCCATTCCTTGGCAATTACCCAACATGACCATAAATAGAGGGCCGGCACTTGCCGGCCGACATTGTTTGTCATTTTTTTACCCCTATTTTGAGCCCCAAAATAGGAATGTCACCGTTACATGTACTAAATTTGTTCAGTTGACCACCCTCTGTCACCCGTCACTTGAACATTTGATTGAAATACTACAGTATTCCACGGTGATTAACCTAGGATTACCCGACAAATATTCGCGAATATCAACTTTTCCAAAACCTGATATTTGCATTCACACGAATAGCACTGCCACCTCAATTCACGAATACAAATATTCACAATTCGTGAATGGTTTGGCACAAATATTTGTGATATTCGATACTCGTGCTACACTCTATATGTGGAGTTCCTCTGTGATAGTGTGGTATGTGGCCTACCCGCGTGTTGCACAACTGTACTTAATGTTTGCTCAGATGCCTCTGACAACACCGTACCCAGGCCTGCAAAGTGTGCTCGTAATGGATAGCGCTCGTATTCATGATGGTGAAGAAGTCAAGGACCTAGCAAGGGAATATGGTGAGTTCTGCTGTGCAATATCTTCATGCTGCGGTCTAATCCCTTTTAGGTGTTCGCATTGAATATCTTCCCCCATATTCCCCTGACTTCTATCCTATTGAACAGGCTTTTTCGGTTATCAAGTCCTATCTGCACTACAAAGGCATTCACTATTTTGATGAGCACACAGCCTATTATGAGATGTACCGCGCATTCCAGGAGATTACACCTGAGATGACTTATGGTTTTTTTTGTCACTCTGGTTTCCTCGGCTAGAAAACACGGCTTCAAGTGTAGTTGTACAAAGTAAACACTAAACTGTAACTATTCCCATGCAGACAATTCACTTCGAACGAGCGCGATGTCAGCAGCATCAGGTGCTTGGTAATCAAATAATTTATCATCGGGAGCAGTTTTGATGTCCACGGGCGTCCCATCCTCGTTAATATTTTTCCCTTGCTGTCGGAAAATGAGAACCAAGTGCAGGAGTCGATATACAGACTTACAATTGCAGCAGCCCAGGTGGAAGAATGGAAATGGGTCACAGAGACATGTTTCCCGGTGACATGGTCAGGGAAACAGACAAAGTGCCGGCACGTTCTGTCCTGGCACTTCCACTCTGTGTTGATCTTCTTGATAAGCTCGTTCTGCTCCACCTCCTCCTCACTGGGCTCGAAAGTCTGAAATAGGATAAGCATCCCGAGTAGCAGCGCACATCCTGGTAGCGCACCTTTTGTTTCTTCGTTTTCCACCCCTGACCTCCCTCTTCGTCTCCTGACTCGTCATTGTTCTCCTTGCCCTGGCCATCATTGTAAATTAGGGCTCCAACCATTTATTTACCGTTTACAGATCTCGGTAAACTAAACGGAAACGGTAAATAAACAGTTTAAAACCGTTTTAAACCGTAAAGTTTATGCCCATTTTCTTTCTGTCATTCATAAGCTTGAGATGAGTTCCGGAAGAACCTCTTCAAGAGGTTCCTTGTTGTCTATAAACCTGAAGCACCCTCAAATATCAAAACCTCACAGTTGCAAGCAGACCATATGAAAGAGTGAACCCGACATCAGGCCGACATGGACATCTGACTCGGTGATGTCATCCGTAAAACTTGTGAGTAACTGCTTCGGTGGCTAGGAGTGCTGAGGATGTAGGATACAGCAGTGCCAGTAAGCGAGAGAGTATAATCCCCTTTGAATTTGTGTTATCAGGTAAAGTTCAAACTCCGCTCTGATGCCGGATATTGCCGGCCGGGTTTCACGCTCGAAAACTCACTTGGGGTTCGGTGAGAGTTTGATGCTATCAGGGCGTGTCGAAATCGAACCTTTAAAGAGTCTCCGAAATGCGAAAATAAACTCATATCCCTCTGAACTTTACCTTCTGGCTGGTCACCGTTTAACCGTTTATTTACCGTTTACGGCCATCCGTAAACTAAATGGTAAATTTAAACGGTTAAACGGTAAATAAATGGAAGTAAACGGAAATGGTTGGAGCCCTATTGTGAATAGACTCTTGAGATGGGTTCAGATCAAGTGGTTGGTGTAATCTGGGGCATCAAACCTTCATCCTCTGGGGTTGCGTAGTCTATAGTTGATCACACCCCGGTTGAAGGGTAGGTGGCTTATTACCAATCTTTTGGTGGTTGATGACAAATCATTTTCCCCCTCCCTTCACACTGCTCCATAGAACCTCCAGGAGTAAAAATTCATGGTGTACTTCACCACCTTATCAAGGTATCTGTCTACTCAGAACATTTTTTCTCTCCACCTTTGAGCTTGAACCAGCATCCCAGCTTTTGGCGCATGCCATCGGCATGCCGGGCATCAAATCTCGGCATCTTCGTTCTTGCGACCTGGCAGCTACAGTTTGCTGGAAGCAACACTTGGGTCAATGTCTTGAGTGTCAGGGAGGCCATGCATTAGCAAAAAATACGTTGAAGAACTCACCTCAACATCCGAGAAAATCTGTGATTTGTAATAAGCAGGCTAGCGATCAATTGATCACCCTATCTAACAGACTACAACATGCAAGGTACGAGCATAATTTGGTTGTAGTGTCTGTCTAGGAGAGACTAGGGTCGCGGGGTGTGTGGCCATGAAGGTGGGTGACAGAACCGAGCAGAGTCGACACGTTGTTTGGCTATATTACTATCGAAAGTGATGCCGGTTGCGGTCCGAACCGCCGACCTCTTACGCAAACCTTTTTTATTTATTTTAGGGGTGTGTCATTATATTGAAAATTGCAATAAGTAATTTAGTCAAGAACGTCTTCAGGATCTACATTTGTACGACTAACTAACAATAGGGAGGTAACAGTAATCAGAAGTACTTAGACGAGGTTCGAGTCGCACATATATGCAAGGAAAACTCTTTGGAGGTCATGACGTGACTTATGTACCTTGCTCGCGGCACCGGGTGGAGGCTCCACAGCCCTGGGAAAATCAGGAGGATATCGAATCCATGTTGAATGATTAGGAATTCGTGACCTTCAGAAAATTCACAAAAAGGCAAAATTAAGCATCATGAACCGTGTCATGAAATTCAACTCCCCATCCCTGACAGAATATCATGAAACTTGAAGTTCACAACAACATGTCTTGATTTTCATGACGAATCCTTCTCACAGTGAGTTATTAACTGGTGAGGAATAAATAGACAATGGGAAGAACGGAGGATACTGAGCGGATTCTACACAGTAATTGAGGCAAGGGATCCATGTTTACAGTCTCCAAAAGGAACATTCAGTGAATTTGCAAGTTGGATACAAGGCAGAGAAAGTTGGGAGAAAGGGTCGCAGGAGCCAGAGTTGTTGAGCGCTCACTTGAACACTGATCCTGATATGACAGCTCCGCCCAGAGCAGAATGCCACACACTGAGATTGATTTCGGTCCGAGTCTGACTTGAGGCGGCAGGTGGAACGGAACGAGGTATAATAATATTATATAATACACCGGGCAGGAAAAAGAGTCAGGATTATGGACAGTCCGCTTACATTTGTGCGGGAACTTGACGCTGCTCGTGGCACAGAGGAAAGATAGTTGAAGGAAATTGGAAACAGTACCTTTTGAAGACAGATAAAAGTAACCATCCGAAGTCTGGAGGGCATGAAAGTTCTCCAAGGAAATAGACCGACAATATTCCTGTGGGAACTTGAACGCAACGAATTCATTTCCGCACTCGAGGCCGGAGAACCCACCGGGCAAAAGAGCTGAAGAGATTCAGTGCCAGAAAAAATTCTAGGTTTGATGATAAGCCTCAGAGTCCGGACTCCAAGATGGGATAGGACGAGCGTTGGGGACATAAAATGAGATGCAACACAAGTCTGGGGGCGAGGATGCGTTGTAGAGCTGCAGTGAGGGTGAGGGTGCGAAATTGTCGACGAAGGAAGGACTCTGCCGGACCGATTTGTTCTGTTTTCAACTTCTTGAGCTCTTGCTGGAAGCCTGGAAAGGAAGGAATTGAGTGTGTTGGTTTGATTTTTGTCAAGGAATATTGCGCATGGTGGGCTGTTGAGCTGCACGGATGGGTACGAGGGGTAGAAGTAGACGTAGATCGAGTCAAGAAGCAGTGGACGTCGGTAGTGGATCATTGATTTTCGATTAACATCGGCGCAGTTAGCTTGAACGTTGAGGCATCTGCTGATTCACTTCGAAGAGAGATGCCCACGGAGAGTGGGAATCCGGCAGACATTTCTGACGCTAATTGATTTTCGATCCAAGTTTGGCAGACGGAAGGGAACGGCGTTGATTCATTGCTGTACCGGCAGGCTATCAGGACGTCCTTCAGAGGCTAAAGAACTGGCAAGCCTGGAAGCCTGACATATCTCGTACTCGCAGAGCCCGAGTGAGGCGAGTTGACGCCGAAGTTCTGGATACCAGACCAATGTTCATTTGGGAACTTCAAGTTGGAAAGCCATTAAGGATTCATACATCAATATTTATGTCCGGAATCGAGGCCACCAAAGAGATTCAGTGGGGATCCAGACACGAGAAGTGAGATCAACGTGTGACTGCGGAGAGTTCGATGTGGTTGTTCGTCGGAGTGAGAGAAAGATCAGGTTTTATCAAGGTTAAGATGAAAGTCGGGCCAGTACGGATCAGGCAGGGATCCTAGCAATTTTTTTTTTCGAATTCTTGGTTGTACCTGAGTTTAGCATGATCGTGCGCGCTTGCTGGAGGGAAGAGAAGATTAGTTGCGGTTGGTTGGTTTGCCAAGTACTAAGGTAGTGCGCAAGTTTAAAGGGGTACGAGCAGAAAGAACGGGTTACAAGCAACTTGAAGACCAGAGCCGTAGTATTTAAGCGCTCTGAATCGATGTTATTGCCTCCACCTGCGGGCAGGAGTTAACTTGAGCCATCTGCATCACAAGAATTAAAAGTTTCAATAGCTTTCGATGGAGGCGCTCAGAGTCAGACTGACGTTTGCTGATCCTTTCGGTCGGAATTAAGTTCTGGCTTAAGGGCAACGTCCCACAAACGGAATGCACCGGCCGGCTGTCAAGACATTCCAGAAAAAATACTCGAAGGAGATGCGGTGGAAAAGGAACTGGAAGGACGGGAAGTTTGGAACCTTGACGTAGTACTCGCAAAGTCAGGGTCACGGTGACGCCGAGATTCTGGAAAATACGCCAGGAAAGTGTTGGGCAAAGCAGTCATCCATGGTAGGAAAAATACTCGAAGGAGATTGCTGGGGAATCCAAAGGAAGGAAGAAGGACGGAAGTAAAGATGATTGACATCGTTGAGTGAGGGCGCCGAGCGGAGGTTATTGCAAGTATGTGGTGCAGCCTAAGGCAAGGGAAAACGTATGATATTTTGGCGTATGGAGAGACACTGTATTCCGGGGAGACTGGGGGAGTTGAGTTGTGATGAAGGATGCGGCAAGGGCGACAGTCTGCCGCAAGGAGATCGGGAACCAAGCGAAATCAAGGAAACGACACTCGCCCGTACGAAAGAGTACAGGCCAACGTACGGTATTTCGCGCAGCCGCGTTGACACCCAGAGTCTTCGAGTTAACGCCCACAGAGTCTTCCAGTTGACGCCGAAGATGCATATATGGGTGTCACGGTCAGTTTGACTTAGTACACGGGAAACCCGGGAACAAGGCAGACTTGTAGCTTGACCAAGAAGGGGATTCGGATAACGAAGGATGAAGGGATAGCGGAGGTTGTAGTACGACGGCCACGACAGGAGGTTGAGATGGCAAGTGCGTCCGAAAGATGTTGGGTGACCCAGTTAGAAAAATGTTGACCCGGTATTGATTATGTCGACCGAGTTGGATTCATTGCATCACCAGTCCTCCGAGTTCATGAGCAATAAGTAGAAATGGAGATGAACGTTAACAGCAAAAACGCCAAGGCAAACACCGCAGCCGCGGGCCGGCCCTCCACCCAATCAGGCAGCTCGATAGCCGCTTTTGGTATACTGCTCCCGGTGACTCCCGTTGACTCTGCATGACTGCAGCCACGCACGTACCCACACCCAACCCTGCAGACGCGCGTATACGGAGGACTACAGAAGACTACTGCGACTATTGTGCTACTGCGACTGGATATTTCCCGGATCCCGCGACACCTTGGCGATACTCACTTCGAATAATTTGTCACTTCCCAACAACGTCGTCAAAGAGCCACTTCGCGTCACTTTATTCGCGCCGAATACTCAAGAATAAGACGACGCGATGGACACCCTCCGCTCGCTCGTCCATGACTCGTTGTCCTCGGCGGAATGGTCGAGGTCGCGCGCAGAGTGAGCAGCCCGGGCTGCCCGGCGTGGAATTAATTGTGCGTACTGCTCCTACTTGCTTTACATCCCTCTTCTACCTTCTCCTCTATTTTCTCATATAATATTGTGGCATGAATGCTAATCGTTGTGCAGCATTCTTACTGACGGCGCACTTGTCCGAAGACGACCAGCCCGTATGGCTGGGTTACGTTGTGGCTTTCGAGACGGTGTGTACGCGTCTCACCTTTCCATTTTCTTCCTATCTACCACCCCACTACCTCGTACACCTCCGCTTTCCCATTTCGCGAACACCCGCGCCGTCCTCCCGTACCACCCGCCCGCGCGCCGGCTTGCGCGGTGCTTTCCCTAGATTTTTTCGCAACCTTTCGCATTCCTCCTCGTACACCTTCCTCGTACAACTTCCCGCGAACCCTGCCCTCCCGCGCTGCAACTTGCCACCTACCATCCCAATTCTCTGCGCCCTCCTCGCGCGCACTCTCCGCGCCTGCCGCTTCCCACTGGCCACATTCACCCCGTGTCCCTCCTTGCGCACACCCTTCTCCCCTATAGCCTTCCCGTATTCCCCATTTTATCTGCATTCCTTCTCCACTTCCGCCTCTCCCGCGCACACCCGCACCATCCGCTCGTGTCGACTTGCGTCGTGCTTTCCCTTGACTCCTTTCCACCTTAACCCCTTCCACCTCCCCGTAATTCCACCCTCCCCTCCCATCCTTTACCCTTCCTTGCTTCAATCCTTACTAAAATGCGAACTTGCAGACCCGAATGGCAGCGCTGTCGCGAGTTTGAAACCCACAACGCGCACCGCGCACGCGCACGCCTCGTCCGCGTCCGGCTGGGAGAACAACGTCGCGCTGAATGGGTGGGGCGGCGCGGGCGGGGAGGGGGAGGGGGAAGAGGGGGTGAGTTTTCTTTTTGGTTTGGCCGTGGATTTGTAGGGAGAGGAGTGGGGCGTGTTTTTCGGTATTGCGAGCCCGCGGCAATTGGCGGTATTGCGAGCGCGACGCCGAGGTGCATTCGCGCGTCGTGCGCTGTGCGCCGTCGCGGAATGACTCGGAGTGGATACCGCAGCATGCATATCGTCCCCGTAGCTCGAGGAGTATGCTTCGCGTCGGCGTCGCGGCGAGGGATGCGCGGTGCGGACTCTCTGACCGCCCGTGCCCATTTTGGTCTCTTGGTCTCGATCTCTCAACCCGGGCCTCGTCGACACGATGCAGCCGTGTCGGAGTCGATACCCATGCGAGTGAGGCTGTCGGCCCCCCGCAATAACTCGTTATCAGCACCGCCGCAGCATGCAGTGTCCGTGCTGCAGCCTCGGGGAGTACGCGTCGATACCGCGGAAGTATTATCTGCGTCTGCCTCCGCCGCTCGGGGAGTGCGTGCGTCGTCGGGGCGAGGCGCGCTTCGCCGTCCGCGTCCGCGCGCGCTCGCGCTACTTCTCCTTCCTCTCTCTCCCCATCTTCCCTCCCCTCCCCATCCTTCCCCACCGTCTTATACTCACCCTCCTTCCTCATCTCCCCTTCTCCTTTTACTAACGCCATTCTTTTTCGCAGCCCCCTCAAAAAACCCGTGCTATCTTCCGGCCCACCTTCGACCCCGCGCACTCCAGCTATTGGCGGCAGCATTGGCTCCGCGTGCGGCGCGGGAGGAGGAGGGGAAGCGGGGGGATGTGTTAGGTGAGTCGGGTTTTGCGTTGTAATAATTTCCAATGAGAGGTGGGCTCGGCGCCGGTCGACGTGTGCCGGGTCAACGACTCGAATGGGAGTGGCGGGGGCGGTACGCTAGTAGTGGGATCGCGGATGCAGCAGCGTAGACTGCCGATGACGAGTTGTGCGTTGTGCGCCAGGTGGAGGGTGCCGTATACGTGGTGGATGGTGTGTTAGGAGGCGGGTGCGGTGTTCGTGCGGAGCGACGGCAGCTAGCGACGAGGGTGTAGATGTGGATGCTCGCGCTCGACATGCCGAGCATGAGTGCGCCGGCCTGCTCGAATCGAGTCGGGGCGTGGTGATGAGTGCGGTATGTGCGGTGTAAGTCGGCCTTATGGTCGGGGGGTATGAGATGGGGTAGCGGGCTTCGTCGTATACGGAGGCGGAGGACGAGGATGAGGTTACCCCCTCGTTCCCGTCTCGGTCTCGTTCTCGTGTGCTCGCTCGTCCCCTGTGTGTGGTCGGTGCTGGTCGAGATGCTCGGCGCGGTGTATGCGGGTGCGCTTACATTAGCGTGACGCGCGTCGATATCGGTGTCATGGGGTACAAGCACGCGCGGGGGGCCGATGCCCCAGACGGTAGTATGTACCGGCGCGGGAGACGGCGAGGTCCTCGAATCGATCGGGCGGGACCGCGGGCGAGGACGTGCGTAGCAGCGGCGGCGGCAACTGTGGATGTTTGTAGTGCGATTGGGATGCGGTCTGTACGCGCCTGTGTCTCGTGCGCGGCAGGAAGGTCTTGGGCGCAGGCGCGCTGAAGATTCACGGACATCTTGGGGAGCCCGTCTGCTGTAGATGATGATGAGCACCGCGGTGCCGTCATCTCGATCTCAAGGGTGATATCCTGCTCTGTTCTCGCTCTGTGCGACTCTCGCTCCCGCGTTCTGCTCAGCGCGTTCCGGGCGCGCGTTGTGCTTCTGCTTTCCTCGTACAACGCACACCCGCGCGGGAAGCACTCTCTTTCCCCACCTCCACGTCCCTCTTTCTGTCCTTCTTCCTCTCCTCCTAATACCCTACCTTCGTTCGTTAACCCCCTTCTTTTTTTCGCACAGCGTCGTCGACCGCTCCAACACGATCCTCAAACAGCCCGTCCTGCAGGTGACGGATTCAGGTGGGTTTCTATTTTCACAGCTTGAGGAAGGGAGGGGTGGGGGTGAGGGAGGCGGGGGAGAGTGGGGGTGGGAGTGGGAGGGTGAGGCGCGTTGGCGTGGAGGAGGCCGACGCTGGGTATCGTGTGTACGCGTCGGCGGAGGCGGCCCGTCGAGTTCCGCGTCAAGGTGGACGTGGGACATCTTGTGCAGTGCGTGGGCAGTAAGAGCCGTTCCGGAGTCGGTGCAGAAGCGCACGGCGGTGGACGCGCATGCTCCCTCCTCCTCACGCGCCGCGCGGTAGTGATCGTCGTCTCCCCCATTCCGTCGCTGGGAAGTCTGGGAAACCCGACGCGTGACGCTAAGTGTCTGTGCGGCGGCTTTGGCTGGGACAGCAATGCCAAGTATTGACGCGCCGCGAGGTGCAGAGTCGATGCGAAACACGAGAGTGGTGACATGCGGCACGCCGTTTCTGTGCTGCATGCGGTGCAGAATTATCGCACAAACTTCTTCGAGGGCGAACAAAACCGTCGAGATCCGGGAGTGAATGTGTTCAACCACTATATAAACGTGAAACTTGCAGGACTGGATTTGATTGCAATTGGACTCTGAGGCCACTGTGGTACACCTAAGCTTCGCACGGTAAAACCCTGTTCAACCGATTTACGGATGATCGAGTTTGCCCGCAATATTGCTTGATTCCGTCTCCCTAACGGCTTATGCTTTCTAAGGATCTTTGTACAGCGACCTCTAATCATCATGCACATGAATCGACGGTGTCTGAACGCGGACTGGCAAGATAGCGAACCATTTCACGACTACGCGCCAATTGAAACCAGCCTCACAGACTTGAATGCAGTTCAAGTTCAAAAAATCTCGCCGCCCATGTGAAAATGATAGGCTTCCCCAGCTTGCTACTGGAATCGATAAAGTTGCGCCAGCTAAGGCGACGGAAACCGAGCGCTTCTAAAATTGATCGGATTTCGAAAGGAACGTATTTAAATCGTAGACTACTTATCTCAACTGAACGGCTCCGGCGGAAACACAAAAACGACAGCGGACGAAGAAAGCTGTGCGCGTACGTGTCGTCCCCACAATCGAGTAACCTGAGGCATGGATGGGGACGAGAAGAGGTTGGGGACCGCCTCGTCCCATTTGCACATCCCCATCCCTGGCACACGCGTTCACCGTGACCACCGTGCACAGCCACAGCCCCTACGCCGACCCGGACATGAAACTGGCGCCCACCGAGCAAGAACCAATTCAAAAGAAGAGAAAAAAAAGGAAGATAAGAGAAGATAATGGGAGCACCAATTAATCGTCGCACATCTGAATGGCATTTCGAACACATGCAATTTTTTAAACCCACAGGCGAGACCCCGGTGCACTTCAACCCCACTGAAATGCTTAGCGAAAAAAAGGATGCCGATTATTTTCCCATTTATTTGGCATCTTGGGCGTGCTTGCCGCCGGAGGGAACAGGAAGAACTTGTTGGTATGTCCGGTCTACGGACCGCTGAAATTATTCCTGTCCCAGACAGACTTGTCCCATGTCAGATGTTCTGGCGGCTAATACTGTACCATTTCATTCAGTTCGTATGTCACGCGTCACAGAGGCCAAAATATACGAATTTTTTCGTACTTGTCACGGGTCACCGAGGGAATTTTCGAACTTGCGAGATAAGTCACAAAATCGGTGAAAAATCCAAATTTCGCGCATGCGGCGCGTTTTTGGCGCTTTTGGTTCAAAAAAACAACTCAAAAAGGTGAGTATTAACCAATGCAGGTTGAACTTGGATTAATCTCCCCTGCTACCACCATCTGTGTTCATTTCCTCCCCAGTTGGAAGAATTTCCGACCGCAGGGCCCGTGGGAAATATACGAACTTTCTTTTGGTGTCACGGTCTGCCTGGCCCATATACGAAAACCAGAGTTCGAATTTCGTGGTCACAGGTCACAGACAGGGAGAATTGAATGAAATACTACAGTATCCACAAATGCCACTGTGAGAGTGCGCCAATTTCCCAAAGTTTGGCACCCTATAATTAGAAATAATGCATGGTAGCCGGGTGCCCAACACGTGCCTGTAATCTCTGTCAGCGAGCTGTCAGTTGTCCGCTCTTGCGCTTTCACCTCCATCTCTATTGCACTGCACCAATCTACACTCTACTTGAGTCACTACAGATTGACACTGCAATGTCTTACTGGGCTGGTGAATTCAACACAGTTACTCAGAACATCTATGGTGCGAAGCAAAATTGGCAGGCCAATAATTATTGCTTATCTTCCCCAGGTGGTGTAGGCGGCACGGGTGGGGCGGGTGGCATGAAAGGTGGTGATGGGGGTTATGGGGAGGGTGCTAGGGTGTCATACCCTGGTATCAAGACGAACCACTTGATTGTGAATAATATGTATGTTCATCTATCCTCTCCCAAATACTGTTTCTCAAGAATGGTAGTGATACTGTACACATGAACTGTAAGTGTTGGATACTATAGTGAAGGTGATTGGCAGAAAAGCTGATGGTATTGCCATCATAGCCGGAACAAGAGACATCATCCTGGGAAAACTCAGGCATATTTCTTATGATGCATCACTACGCTCAAGCTGCCTCTCTGGGACCCGTGAAGACATTCTAAAGGATATTTCTGACTGGTTGACTACACCATTGGGTTTCAGCAATATTCTCTGGCTCTCTGGGGTAGCTGGGTCAGGTAAAAGCTCTATTGCAATGAGCCTAGCCCAGCAATTCCGTGATCAGAAGTGTCTGGGTGCATTTTTGTTTTTCACTCGGAGCAATTTGGCCAACAGCAACCCAACGACTGTGCTCCACACCATCGCATACAGATTGGCACAGTTCAATGCTCACATTCAGGATGCACTCTGCTCAGTAATAGGGCAGAACCTTGACATTCTTGAGGCTCCCATCCACAGCCAGTTTGAAGCATTATTGCAGGGCCCCCTTCTATCTGCAATGCCTTACATGGAGAAGCCAGTTGTTGTCATTCTGGATGCCTTGGATGAGTGCTCCAACAATGATTGGCGCAAAAGCCTCATCTCACTCATTACTGATGACCTTTCAAGCCTGCCCACTGCCTACCGCTTTCTTATCACGAGCCGACCAGATGCAAACATTACTGGAGCATTCCGTCGTGCACAAGACAAAATTACAGAAAGAAATCTGAGGGTGTCAACAGCGGACCTTGGAGGTGATGTGGCAGTGTACATTGAATCACGGTTGGAACAGATTCGGACCACAAAGGCCAACATACCCAGAACATGGCCTGGATCAATTGCTATAAATGACCTTGTAGTCCGCTCAGGTGGTCTGTTTATCTGGGCAACAACAGCCTGCAACTTTATTGAAGACTTTGATCCTGAGGAGAGGTTGGAAAAGCTGCTTTCTCACAAGTTCAGAGATGAAGGCCAGCTTGATGAAATGTACACTATTGCACTTCAGAGCTCTGGTCCTTGGACCAGCAATGATAACTTTGCATCAAAGGCCTCTAAGGTCTTTGGTTGCATTGTCCTCAGCAGAGCACCTCTGGATGACAAAGCCATGGACTCCCTTCTTTCGTTCAAGGTAGGTACTACGTCTGAAATCCTGGAATATGTGGGCTGTGTTATTCATCGTGCAAGTGATGGAAGTGCACGGGTTCTTCATGCATCCTTCAGTGACTACCTTATGGACTCTGCTCGTTCTGGCAATCATCCTTGGACTATCCAGAGCAGGATCCATCATCAATCTTTGGCACTTGGGTGCTTTCATGTCCTTGGAAGCCAGCTTCAATTCAATATTTGTCACCTTGAAGACTCACACCTCTTGAATGCCCAGGTCTCAGACCTTTCCACCCGTTTAGAGACATATTTGTCACCCGAGCTATGTTATGCCAGCCAATACTGGGCAAATCACCTTGATGAAGCTGAACCAATAAAAGACATTCTTGATCAACTGCAGGAGTTACTTGAACAACACTTCCTTTATTGGCTAGAGGTGGTCAGTTTATGTGAACAGATGCGGGGTGCAAATGAGACACTTGCAATTGCACACAACTATGTGGTGAAGGTGAGCCTCCGGGGGAAGATGATATAAAATACTGACAAGAGTTGTTAGGCATGCAGAGATAATCTTGACTTCTTACTACATGATGCCCAAAGATTTATGAGTGGATTCGCACCAGTCATATCACAAAGCACACCACATATTTATATTTCTGCCTTGCCCCTTACACCCAAGGCATCACTAGTACAGAGAAATTTTGGGGCAAGATTTCCAGGTGTTCTCAGGTATAGTTCACCAGACAGTAGCTGGCCAAGTCTTCAAAAGACACTGACCGGCCATATCGACACAGTTCGGTCTGTTGCCTTCTCTCCTGATGGGAAGCAAATTGTCTCGGGTTCCGATGACCACACAGTCCGCATCTGGGATTCAGAGACTGGGGCTGCAGTCGGTGCACCACTGACTGGCCATAGTGGCACAGTTCTGTCTGTTGCCTTCTCTCCTGATGGGACGCAAATTGTCTCAGGCTCCGATGACCACACAGTCCGCATCTGGGATTCAGAGACTGGGGCTGCCGTCGGTGCACCACTGACTGGCCATAGTGGCCCAGTTCTGTCTGTTGCCTTCTCTCCTGATGGGACGCAAATTGTCTCAGGCTCCTCTGACCACACAGTCCGCATCTGGGATTCAGAGACTGGGGCTGCAGTCGGTGCACCACTGACTGGCCACAGTGACGAAGTTTGGTCTGTTGCCTTCTCTCCTGATGGGAGGCAAATTGTCTCAGGTTCCGATGACCACACAGTCCGCATCTGGGATTCAGAGACTGGGGCTGCAGTTGGTGCACCACTGACTGGCCATAGTGGCAGAGTTTGGTCTGTTGCCTTCTCTCCTGATGGGACGCAAATTGTCTCAGGCTCCGATGACCACACAGTCCGCATCTGGGATTCAGAGACTGGGGCTGCAGTCGGTGCACCACTGACTGGCCACAGTGACAAAGTTAACTCTGTTGCCTTCTCTCCTGATGGGAGGCAAATTGTCTCAGGTTCCGATGACCACACAGTCCGCATCTGGGATTCAGAGACTGGGGCTGCAGTCGGTGCACCACTGACTGGCCATAGTGACAGAGTTTGGTCTGTTGCCTTCTCTCCTGATGGGAGGCAAATTGTCTCAGGCTCTCATGACAACACAGTCCGCATCTGGGATTCAGAGACTGGGGCTGCAGTCGGTGCACCACTGACTGGCCACAGTGACGAAGTTAACTCTGTTGCCTTCTCTCCTGATGGGAGGCAAATTGTCTCAGGTTCCGATGACCACACAGTCCGCATCTGGGATTCAGAGACTGGGGCTGCAGTTGGTGCACCACTGACTGGCCATAGTGGCAGAGTTTGGTCTGTTGCCTTCTCTCCTGATGGGAGGCAAATTGTCTCAGGTTCCGATGACCACACAGTCCGCATCTGGGATTCAGAGACTGGGGCTGCAGTCGGTGCACCACTGACTGGCCATAGTGGCAGAGTTTGGTCTGTTGCCTTCTCTCCTGATGGGAGGCAAATTGTCTCAGGCTCTCATGACAACACAGTCCGCATCTGGGATTCAGAGACTGGGGCTGCAGTCGGTGCACCACTGACTGGCCACAGTGACGAAGTTTGGTCTGTTGCCTTCTCTCCTGATGGGACGCAAATTGTCTCAGGCTCCGATGACCACACAGTCCGCATCTGGGATTCAGAGACTGGGGCTGCAGTCGGTGCACCACTGACTGGCCATATCGACACAGTTCTGTCTGTTGCCTTCTCTCCTGATGGGAGGCAAATTGTCTCAGGTTCCGATGACCACACAGTCCGCATCTGGGATTCAGAGACTGGGGCTGCAGTCGGTGCACCACTGACTGGCCATAGTGGCAGAGTTTGGTCTGTTGCCTTCTCTCCTGATGGGAGGCAAATTGTCTCAGGCTCCGATGACTACACAGTCCGGATCTGGGACTCCAATACTCAAGCCGCCATTGGTGCCCCACTGACTGGTCACAGTGACACAGTTTTGTCTGTTGCCTTCTCCCCGGATAGCAGGCACATTGTCTCAGGCTCAAATGACAACACAGTCCGTATCTGGCATTCAGAGACTGAGGCAGCCATTCGTGAACAACACTTGTCCAGCATGCTGAATGATAATGTTGTAACTCCACAACAGGTGTGGTCTTCTTAGTTTGTCTTTACTAGGTGCTAATTAACTTAGATCACGACTTCAGAAATGTCGGCTGATGGGTGGATGATTGATTCGCTCTCCCACCACCTTATATGGGTCCCGGCTTGGCTACGTGCTCATTTCTGTCACCCCCCAACTTTACTTATCATCGCTCCCAATGGAGCAACAACACTTGCCCTCACGAACTTTGTTCATGGCAAGGACTGGGCGAAGTGTATTAATATTCCAGCCATGGTTTCTAAATAGTAAACAGTTTCACCTGTATCTCTCCAATTCCTGTATCAATGTCTTTTAATGTGAGTTTGGCACTTAACCCCCACGGTCCGCATGCACTTGAGCTATCACATTAAAATTGATACAGGTTAGACGACAATCTGAACTCAAACTCACTGAGGGTTACCAGGGCCGGCGATGGTTATGGTTGAATTTGAAGTTCAACTCAAATCACGTGTAATTGACATGGAATAAGGCTTAAACGGCGCTGTATAGGCTCTCCCAACGTTTGAATATTACCATATCAATGAAGACTTATGATTTAACGGCTCGAAATCTAAACTCGACTTGTTGAGACTCACCGTTGATTGACAGCCCGGCAAATTTTGCAGTTGACTTTTCAAGTTCAAGTCGAATCAGCGCGCACAGAGCAATTTAGCGCAGAGGAGGGTTGGCAGCACGTTATTGGCTCCGAGAGTGTTGGAAGGAGGAAGGATGCGGCAGAACTTTTGCCGAGCAACGTTGAATTTGACTTCGAGGTCTTACCCGCCCATTCCAACAACAATCATTACTTGTGATGCATTGAATTTTGAAGTTACAGCACTTTTCATTAGTCCGCAGAAAAGTAGAAAAAATTCTAGGTGTTTGCACATGTTTCCATAGCCCCTATCCACAGTCTGATCTTGTTCGTTCTGCCATTTCTACGGGAGTTCTAAGGTTTACTGGAAGGAAGTATCATATTTTGAATGAAGATAGTTCTACCACATCCAGTTTGGACATAATTTCGGAATATGGAGGGACAGGGAGCCAAAATACCGCCTTCAGGCATAAATTGACTGTCCCGGGAAACCATGCAGTGCAGGAGCACTTACTTTTGCATTCAAGTATTTCCCTATCACCCCTATGCCCCGCGAGTTCCACCTTATCCACCCACTGACAATATGCATTACCTTTGCTGTCGACAGCCCCATTGCGTTGTGAGCTGTCACTTTGTGATGCGCTCCGAACGCGGCCAAACGGGAGGAAAATCATACTTTCACGACAATGACTGCGTATCCAAATCGCGACTCCGAATAAAAAGGCCAGACCCCGAATCGAACGGAGACCTTGTGAGGAAACGTTATGGGAGTCTGTATTTGTCTCGCGCGCGTTACCATTCCGCCACCTGGCTATGATTAGGACTCAACAAACGGACAAAAAGACGAGACAAACCTGATTTGAATTATAGGAACAACAGACTCCGAATCAAACGGAAACCCACAAGCAAGCATCGAGGAGGAAAATATTGATTCTCGCACGCGCTACCTGGCCGTTCAATGAGCGTTCACTCAAAAACTCGATGCGCATTCACTCAAAAACGAAACGGAGGCAAAAGTTTCTTGATGGTATATCAAGGCCAGACCCCGAATCGAACGGAGACCTTGCGAGGAAACGTTTGGGAGTCTGTATTCGTCTCGCGCGCGTTACCATTCCGCCACCTGGCTGTGATTAGGACTCGACAAACGGACAAAAAGACGAGACAAACCTGATTGAATTATAGGAACAACAGACTCTGAATCAAACGGAAACCCACAAGCAAGCATCGAGGAGGAAAATATTGATTCTCGCACGCGCTACCTGGCCGTTCAATGAGCGTTCACTCAAAAACTCGATGCGCATTCACTCAAAAACGAAACGGAGGCAAAAGGTTCTTGATGGTATATCAAGGCCAGACCCCGAATCGAACGGAGACCTCGCGAGGAAACATTACAGGCTCTCTTATTTGTCTTGCATGCGTTGCCATTCCGCCACCTGGCCGGTACTAGGGAGAAGGAAATGGGGGAGCAAACGGAGACAGAGTGGTTACGGTATGGGAAACGGGGCGAGTAAACGGAGAACTGAGGTGGTTCTTGGGAAACGGGGTGACTGAAACGGGAAACGGAGGCGACACGAGGCTGCTCCGAGTCAATTTCTAACCCCTTCGGAATCGGGAACGCGTGGGCGATCACAGAGGCGAGTCAGAACTGAAAAGGTGGAACGTCTGTTTCCAATTAAAAGGTATAAGTACACGCGCGAGTATCGGACAGAGTACGGTATAAAAGCCAGCTGTAGGATACGGAATGATTATTTTATTACCTCCCACTGCATATACCTAAAGCTACTCCCCCTGAAGTACACCGGGGTGGGGAACTAAATTAAATACACTCCGCTACGGGTCGTGCCGCCCAATAGTAGGGACAAACCAAGGTCACCTAGAGGCCAGGGCTTGTCAAGAAACCCCGTCCATCTCACCTCCGTTTTTATAAACCGATACAGAGGGAATATAGTCAATCCGGAGTTGAAAGCGCACGGTAGCAGATTACACGGTGAAACAGCGCAACAACAATGTACCGACATCTAGCTGCATTTTGCGATTTTTAGCGCTAGTTAAATGCAAGGCATACTAGGCTTCGAGTTGTAACAAGCTAGCTTTCTAATAGGTGCAATATTCCTATTGGGACTCTGTTTGGTGATACAAAGGAGGGTCAGAGTGAGCTCCGGCTGCTGACCGTAGTACAAACTTAGTGCTAGGCGCGTGAACAAGCGTTACACTAGGGGAGTATACACATTAAGGAGGATTACTATGGTCTAGTACCTCATAGTGTGGGCTAGCGCGCCAATAGATGACTTCCAGAGAGCACAGGATAACGAGAGTTACCAGCTAGCGTAAAGAGGAGAGGCATACGAATAGCTAGTGTGCAGCTAGCGGGATAGCACTGAGCTAGGGGCCATGTTCCATAAATAACTTGGCGCTAGCTTCGGGTTTATCGGGCTAGCTGGCGATAGCGACGGCTAGGAGAAACTGTCGACACGAGCATATGCCGAGTGATAGATCAGGTGATCGACGCGACGCGTTTGAAGGCAGCTAGCTGCACCAAACAAACTCAAAAGAGATGTATTGCAGAAGAGATGGCACGATGGCTGAACGGCTAGATGTTCAGTCCGTGCAGAGGCGGAGGTTGGGAGAGGATTGGTGAGCAGACAATGGCGGGAATGGTTTTTCCGAGTCGTTTTGCAAATACAGAGGTTCCGGGAGCTGTAAAAGCTGTACGGAATTGGCAATATACCCAGCCTAGGCCCCCAAGATGGTCAGCTAGCTGACTGTCTGGCAAGCCTAGCGCACGATAGCACCGGCTAGCTCGCCGTAGCGGAGCTGCACGGACCAGTTTTTACTCATTTCACTTTACCTCATCTCTTTCTCTCAACTAGTATAAAAAGGACATGTAAATACCGCTGAAGACCAGTTCATGCCCCGCTCATCGTTACGACGATAAGGGTGTGCTCAGGCCTAGCTAGCGGAGATAAAGTATCTTCTTCGTTTGTAAAGTCTATAGAAATCGAATCAGTGTTGTTGGATCCACGAGTAACTGTGTGAACTAATAAGCAAAGACTCGCGTTGGGAGCTTGTGAGCGGCAACGACCTCCACGTATAAATCGGGACCGAGCGCACAAAGAGAAAGTTTGAGAGTTGTCGTTGACTTCGTGGTGGACTTCGCAAGGGCTACGCATTGGGTGACTAGGAAACACCTCCCGTAAAACGGACTACGACCAGCACAGCACTTTGGTAGAACTCCTTGGTCGATTCATTGGCCGATTAACGAAGCTTGAGTGAACCCTTTAGGTCCAGTATAAGCCCAAGTGTTAAGGAAAAGAGCTTAGATTCAAGGTTCTAAGTCGGCACCCAAATATCTGTTGATCTGGGATCGTCATAGAGGAGAGAATAGCTGGCGCAGCATAGTCCGTAACTGGAAGTTTTCAGAAGACACTTTATCACCTCGCCTAGGACGACGTAGCAATCTACGTCCGCTTAGTAAAAACCCTTTTTACCCCAACCCGTTCATTCCAATCCCTTGGAAAGACTTGTTTCGGTCAAACGGTTGAGCTAGCTCAGAGATTGAAGTGTTTGTTGGGATAGTTGAGGCCATAAATCATCGCTAGTGCACTAGGGAATCAAACCAGCAGTCGCATACTACGACTCGGGACCCGAACTCACTAGGAAGACGCGCTAGTCTTAGTGTTATAATCATAAGGGAATTGGTGTGGTGTGTTAGGTTTTAGGTGTGGTGTGTTAGCGTTCAAGCTAGCCCATACTTTAGCTTAGCTAGCCTCAATTCACTGTCAGCGCATCTTGCCCATTTCAACGGCACACCACCAAACGGCCAGTAGCCTAACTTGGCTTCGTGCAACCGTTCTTATTCGGAGTTCAAACACATATCCTTCCGAGGGACCCACCCCATCGTACACGGAAGGCCTATCCTACACGATCATACCATTTCCCCCATTCAATTCGCACACTTCACCCCCGAGTCTTCGAAGCGGATGCGATTCTGTTTCAAGGCATTCACCAACAGAGAAACCAGGCTACGAAGGGAATCACTATAGCCGTCCGTATAGTGTTACACTGTACTGAAGAGACCTGCCGTCTGATACATTCGAGACGGGTGGATAAAGCATAACAGATAACCCGAGTACTCCGGAACGGAACAGCATTCGCATTGCGGAACGAACCCTTCGAGCAAGTGTAGAAAACTATCCATCCGCAGTACCTTCGGAAGGCCAGCCCCCAACGAAGAACCAAATCTTCGAGGAACCTGGCAAAGTGTTCAATCCAAACGGAGAGAACTGTACACACACAGACACACCACAAATTATATATCGCGCATTAGCGTACCTTTAACTACGCAGCTCCGTGACAGAGCAATTTCCCCCTAGAGGACAAATTAAATTCTGCAAACACAACTTGACTATACGCACCCCGGGTCAGGCAGTTCACAGAACCGCAGTCCGCATCACAGCGTGATGGTGAGATTTAGTGTTTGGGCCAGGTTTGGAAGTAAAAGATGAGACAGGAGCCAGAAGTGTTCTATGATGGTAGGATGGGTAGTACAGTGTAAGCTGGGCCCACAAGGGTCCCAACAGGAACTTGTGTCAACGAAAAAAGGTTCACAACACGGGAAATGTGACCGCAACCAAGCATTCGAGGTTCGAGCTCTCGAGTGGGCTTCAGTTGCTCCGGAAATGTTGCCAGCATATCAGAAAAGCATGTCCAGAGGTAAACCAGGCTGCAGTACGGAGAATAACATAAAGGAGGAGAGCGAAGAGAATTTAAGCGCCCAACCAAACTAAGCCAAACACTCAGAAAAAAAAATCAGTTTTCCGCGGACTAATGAAAAGCGCTGTAATTTCACATCCAAGTTTCGGGGTACACATCAAGAGCATGCCGCTTATAAAAACCCTTCGGATTGTGGTGTCAGGAGTCCAGAATTAATGAAAGATCAGGATGGACAGGTCTACTGAGGCTGAAGATTCGGAGGTTTTCGCTCACAGCTTAGTGCCGGATGAGTTTATTATTGCCCTCGCCAATTGCGCAGGTGATGGGCCCGGGTAGTTTAAACCTTCACCCCTATATATACACATATATGGCAAGAGGAAAGGGCTTGTCATTTTTTACCTGATTGTTGAATCTGCGTCAAGTCCGGTACTCAAAGAATGAGAGGTGAAGGACATCGGAGGCCATGTATCAAAATCTAGAAGGTAGAGGAGTTGAATGACACAGGTAGGTTGTGAGCCAGTCCAAGCCGCGTGCTAGACCACTACCAAAGGGGAGATAATTGACATCAGGAAAAACCCAAATCACTATGAGCCACTATGAGCTGCTACATAGACCCAGATAGACACCATAGACCTTATGGACAACTGCTATAGTGTCTATGTGTGTCTATGGATGTCTATAAAACAGGCTATAGACGCCATAGTGATTTGGATTTTTCCTGATGGAAGTTGCTCCGACTCTGTGGATAGTCCAAAAAAATTGAGAACTGGCAGTGGCACCGCTTGGAAATAGACGAAAGTAACTATTAAGTTAACAGCTTCAAAGTCTGGCGGGCATGAAATTTCTTGATCCTTTAATTGAGTTGGTGCGGAAGTTCTGAACAGATTCGGGGGACAGGCGCCCATGGAAGGTGTGGCTGTTGACAATGAGTGTGGGAAACTGAAGGGCAAACGGGTGTCCGGTGGTGAACATGTTCGTTTATGGTAAACCTCTGTAGGAAGAGTTGAATTTGAGTCAATCATTGGAGTGTTATAGAGTTTTTGAATCTCTAAGTTGAGGTGCAGTCAGGGTTCTGGAGAACAGACCAATATTTCTGTAGGAACTTCAACTTGAAGCTGTGGTCTGGGTCCAACGAATTCATCGGTCCGTACCAGTGATGTCCTTCCCAAGGAGAATATCCGAAGATTGAGTGGGAGCCCAAGGAGCGAAATGGATGCGAAACCGTGGAGGGTGATGCTCGGTGACCGGCGGCGCCGCAGCCTCGGTCGATGTGGTTGGTCTCGAGCACTCGCACCCCTGCAAAAAGCAGATCACGTGCTGGGCAAACAACCGTCCACTCCATTGTCTCTAACCGAATCCTGTGTTCTCTTCTGCCCGTCATCCCCCCGCCTTTCCTGAGGCCTTTCCTCTTCCCCCTCCTCAGCCCATACCTTGATTCCTGTCCTGCTGTGTTTATTCGAGTCAGTTAGCTCCCTGCTTCAAAGGTCAATCTCCCAGACTTCTTTTGCCCTCCAAATCGCGTATGCATATTCAATGTACATTGGTGCGTGCCTCGATTAATTTCCTACTGCTGCTGTCGACACCGTTGGTCTGATCGGCTCCCCGTTTGTTCCCCGGCTACATAACATCAGGATGGGTGGCACACGTCTTTGCCCCTCTTCGCGTCTATGATTTATGCCACCCTCTTATCTTTCCTTTCAATGGTATTTTGGCAGTGCTAGCAATGATGCAAGTATATTCGAACTGTAGATCTACCCTAATACTTGTACTGTAATTTTTGCGCAATTTATTTATTACACTCTCATTATTTTTGCGGAGCAACTTGCGTGGATTTTGCTTGATCCTGGAACAGTGGGAAATGGAGAGCGGCCTTCATTTGGCCAATGGATTCGGTGTGTGCACGTGATTTGCGTTTTGCAGGGGTGCGATTACACTTAATGTGTGGTTGCTTGGGGCAGAAAGATTCAATGATAAGATAGGATGAGAGTTGCTGAAGGTAAGATGGGAGACATGTATGGGCTGTAGAGCGGCAGATTGCTGACAGATCTTGTTCTGTTCTGCTTGAGTTCTGGAGTGCATGTGTGCTTGCTGGAAGGAAGTACGGGGAGGGAGGGACGGGAAGATTTTTGCGGTTGGTTTGATTTTGTCAAGTGGTTGGGTTACTTCTGACCAGTGGGAAAGGTAAGCCGTTGAGTTGGATGGATAGATACGAGAAGGAGAGCGAGTCGGAGCTGTTCCCTTCCGCCTCCACCTCCCTCCGCAGATACACATAACCTAAATACTGATCACAACATCGAAGTTCGAACAAAGTCAGGCTGATGCTCCTTTTGGTCCGAGCCTGGCTTGAGGTGGCGGACGGAACGGAACGGGGTCCAGGGTCCAGCATGACCCTGGTTATCCGAGGAAACGACTGGGTTGACGGCAGGATTCTGGAAATGGTATTAATCCATCGAAGTTGGGTTTGGGCAATCAGGACCCCAGGAAAAAGACTTGGGGCAGAGTGGGAAAGAAGGAAGGTATCACTACAGTGAGTTGATACCGAAATTCATGAAAATAAGTAGACCGACATTCATGGTGCAGAGGGAACACGCAGGATGTATGTGTGATGGCAGGAAAAGTACTTCAAGGAAATCCAGTGGGAATCCAGCGGGAAGAAGAACGGTTGATAAGACCTGTGGAAATGCCCCGTACACCCGAGTGCGAAGTGGCATGAGACGGGAATGGGAACCTGGGGTAGGTAGATATCGAGATCATCACTTGGATTTTTTTTTGAGTTCCGCCTTTATTTCTCGAGTTTAGTACTCGGTATGCGCTTGGCTGCTTGAAAGGAAGGAAGTGTGGTGGTTTTTTCTTCTCAAGGACTAACACGTAAGTAAAGGGATTTGGGCTGGATGGGTGCGAGCCGGAGAAGTGGCAGTCAAAGTAGCAGGAGAGTCAGAGCTATTGAGCGCGTCGATGATCGATGGAGGGATGGAGGCACGCCGTCAGCGTTGGCAGACAGGGAGAACAGGAATTTAGGTTTCACAGCAGCCCCGAGTCAAACTGACGCAGTTCATGCTGTTTTCTGCTGGATTTCTGATTTCGGTCCGAGACTAGGGTGGCAGACGGAACGACGGCCTCAATTTATCTCCGACACCGTTGGAAAAAAGACATCCCGGGAAAGAGACTCGAAGAAGATTCAGTGAGAATCGGCGGAAAGAGACTCGGGAGGGCCGGAAACCTGATACTTATAGTACTCGCAGAGTGAGAATTGACGCCGAAAATTGTGGAAGATATTCGCGTGGGACAAGGCCGTTGAGGATCCATCTCTGCACCGGCTAGCAGGACATCCCTTGCAGGAAAGAGAATTGAAGGAGATTCGGTGCCAGAAAATCCCAGAGCGAGATGCCAGGTGCCAGATTCGATGACATTGTGCGGTAGTGTGAGTGTTCGGGATAAGGCGAGATAAGAGCGCTTTTGGGCGAGAGTGCGAAACTGTGGACGAAGGAAAGACCAGCAGAGTGTGTGTGACTGTAGAAATTAATCGCGGTGGGTTTGGTTTTGTCGAGGAATAGTGCGCAAGGCAGGCTAGCTGTTGAGCTGAATGGATGGGTACAAGCAGCCGAAGTATCTAGCTAAAATCGAGCAAAGAAGGAGAGTCAGCACTGTTAGATGATTGATGATGCGTTGTTCGGGCGCGTAGTTAGCGGTTAGTCGAACGGGAATTTAGCTACAGGTTTCACAGCAAGAGCCAACTGACGCACCGCGATGCTGGTGATTTTGGTCTGGGCCAAGTTTTGGCTGGAGGAAAATGTGCGGCAGACGTGACATTGAGATTCCGAGGGAAAAGCCTTGGGTTGACGCGGAAGTTTTGGAGAACACCTCAAGAAAGTGCTAGGCAGACGGAACGCAACGGAGCCAAATCATCTCCGCACATCCCTGGTAGGAGAGAGACTCGAGGGAGATTGCTCAGGAGAAGAAGATGAAAGCCAGATAATTGAATGTGATGCACAGGCCGACATACAGTATCTCGGCGCAGCCTCTTCGAGTGGACGCCAGAGATGCATATGGGCGTCAGTTTGCTTTACACGGGCGACCCAGGAAGGAGATCTGCAACGTCGGAGGAGATGTAGAGCGGAGGTTGTAGTCCACGACATCCCGATCCCATCCCGGACGACGGGAAGGGAAGATGTATCCGTTGGAAATTGCCATGTTGACCCCCAATTAAAAAACGTATTAACCCAGCCGGATTCATTCTGTCGCCAGCCCAAAGCAAGAAATAAAGACGGAGGCGTGTCGGCGTCGCGGAGATGAGCGCTAACAGCAAAAGGTGAAAACACCGGGCCGGCCCATCAGCAGCTCGATAGCCGCGCAGTTACGGCAGCAAGCGCTTGACTACACACACCGGCAATCACGAAATTTCGGGCGGCCCGAGCCGCAAATCTAAACTCAAAGTGTTGAGTTAACAATAGTTGGGCGTGAAATCCAAGCTGATTCTCTAAGTTTCGTAAAAGAATTCATGTGCGCTGAAAGCCAAAGAAAAATCTCTGTATTCGACTTAACTGAAACGTTAATGGTACTCAAAGTTTCAGTTTACAAAAAAGGCGAGCCCAAATCATGTTGCGAAACTAGAGGTATCGACATACAAAAAGCTGGAGCTGAAACTAATATGAAATTTAGTGTCTCAGGTGTCCTTTCAGCGCTGCTGAAAGCAAAGTCGAAACTTTGGATTTCGAACGAGGTGAAATTAAACCAGATTCGATTTCACCTGGTTTGAAATGCAAAGTTTCGGCTTTGATTTCAGGTGAGGTGAAAGCTCACCTGAAATGCTAGAATCCGTATTGGTTTCAGCTACATTGTTTTGCATGTTGATGCCTATGGTTTCGCAACACAATTTCAGCTTGCACTATTTGTAAACTGAAACTTTGAGTACCATTAAAGTTTTACTGAAGTTGAATACAAAGACTTTTCTTTGGCTTTCAGTGCACACAAATTCTTTTACAAAACTCAGAGAATCAGCTTAGATTTCAGGCCCAACTATTGTCAATTCGATGCTTCGAATTTCGACTTGCGGCTCGGCTCATCCGAAATTTTGTGATTGCCGGTGTGACAGCCACGCATACTGCCTCTACGACTCCTATGCTGCTACGACCACTGCGATACTGCGACACCTTTGCTTTGGACTGCAACAACTTGGCAATAACTTATCCCGAATATCCGCCATTTCCTCGAAATCTCGTCGAATAACCACCAAACGGCTCCAATTAACCCGCGTCGAATAACCACTTCACTCCAAACAACCACGAAGAAAGCAAGCCCATGGACGCCCTGCGCTTGCTCGTCCTCGGCGCTTGGCGGCACTGTCGAGACTGCCCGCAGAGTGAGCAGCTCCGCGTGCAATCACTTTCTTAATTGTGAGCCTCTTGAGTCTTGAAGCTTGAATCTTCGTCACTTAAACCTCTCCCTCGTATCTCCCTTTCCTCCTTACGCCGACCCGCGCCGCCGTCCACCCTACACCCTTCCCGCGCGTCGACTTGCCACTTGCTCCTTCGCCCTCCTTCTCGCGCGCCGTACACCCTTACATACCACACCCTTTGCACTTCCTCTTCGCCCTATTTCTCGCGCACACCCGCTCGTCGGCTTCCTATTTGCCACTTCCACCCTCTCCGTCTTTGCTTTCATCACTTCCTTCTTGCAGATACCCGCGCCACCCTCCCGCGCCGGCCTTGCGTCGTGCTTTTACTTTCCTCGTTCCCACCTTGCTCCTCCTTTCTCTCCCTTCCCATCCCTCCTTCTCATCCCTCCTTCCCATTTCCTTCCCTCCCATCCTCCCTCCCTCCCCCTCCGCCTTCTTAATCTATTTCATATTTATACCTCGTGCTCTAAACGAATACTTACACCTCGTTTGCAGCACCGCTCCTGCGAATTCGAAACCACAACGCGCACCGCGCACACGCACGCCTCGTGCGCGTCCGGCTCGGAGAACAACGTTGCGCTGAATGGGTGGGCCGGCGCAAGCGGGGAGAGGGAGGGAAGAGGGGGTGAGTGCATTTGCTTCGTTTTGGTTTTGACATGGATTTGTGGGAGTGGAGGGAGGCGATTTGGCGGTATGGGGAGCGCGCGGCGATTGGCAGTGTTGCAAGCGCGATACTGCGGTGCATTCGCGCGTCGTGCGTCGTGCGCTGTGCGCCGTCGCGGAGGGCGTAGAGGCCGCGTCGCAGACCATATTGGGGCCCGCGCTGCGTATACGGTGTGGCGGACTCGCGCGCTCGTTCCTCCCCGCCGAGCGCCGTATTCTTTCCGACGCGGGGTGTGGATGCGTGCGTCGGGGCGGTGCGTGCACCCAAATCCTTCCTCTCCACTCGCACGGGGTATGCGTATGCGCGCAGGCTAGACTATCACGATGCCACGCTCCTTCCTCTTCCCCGCCGGCAGCGGCGTGCGTCGTGGTCGGTGCCCTACAGCTACACCTCACTTGCCTCCGCCCCGGCGGCGAGTCGATACTGCGGTAGTATTGTTGGTGACCGCCGCTCGGGGAGTACGCGTCGCGCTGCTTCTGCTTGTTTTCTTCTCCCTTCTCCCTTCTCCTCCCTTCTCTCCCATCCGTTTCTTCCCCGCCTTCCCTCCTCTTCTTCTCCTTCCCATTTTACCCTTACTAATTTCCTTCCCAGGCCTCTCAAAAACCCGACTCCACATACACCATCCACTGGCGGCAGCTGGCTCCGCGTACGAAGGGGGAGGGGAAGGGGGAGCGGAGGGAGGAAGTGCTGAGCGTTAGGTATGCGCGGGTGCTTCATTCTTTCTTCGTCTGTGATTTGCACTTTTTTTCGTGATATTCGTATCCGCGCGGGCGGTGGCAAGCGGTATGCGGGCGCTTCCAGTCGGTCTGGTGAAGCGGGTCGGGGCGTGTGGTGACGAGGACGTGTCGGGTCGGCGATGGGTCGAGTCGAATCGGGGAGGAGTCGGTGATGGCAGCGCCGTGGTGGTCGAGATGTGGGGGGTCGTGGTGGATGCGCGGGAGGAGGACGTACGTCGTGCGGGGGAGGGGGCGGTGCGGGCGGTGGGTGCGCGAGCGGTGTGTTTGAGGCGCGGGAGCCGGTGGGGTGAGCGTTTACGGGTGCGGGTGCGCGGGGAGGAGGACGTATGTCGTGCGCGGGGAGTGTTTGTGGTCGGCGGATGTGGACTAAGAGAACGGGGAGGCCTCGAGCCTGTCGCGGCGCCTACGAGGAGGTGCACACAGACTCTGGTGCTCGAGGAGTCAGTGGCGGCATACGTACTACAGCAGCGGGACGCTCGCGATGGAGGTTTCGGTGCCACCGTCAACGCCGGGGCTGAGCGTGCAACGTGGGCGCAGTGTAGGTGCATTCGTACGCCAATTGTTCGGGGGCGTGTGCGACTATGCATGTGTCGGTCGGCCGGGGAGCGCGTGAAGTTGGTGCTGCTGTGGATGATGAGCACGGCATCTCGATCTCGATAGGAAGGGCAGAGCTGGGAGCTGGGCGTATTCGGTTAATATGTCCTGCCCATTTCCTCGCTCGGTGCGGGGAATCGTGGCCGCTTCTTGCCCTTTCCCCCTTGCTCCCTTTCCCTTCATTTTTAAAATTCGCGCACAAAACACAAAACACAATGCTAACCTTCCGTTCGTTTACACAGCGTTGTCGCTAGCTCCAACACGATCCTCAAGCAGCCTCGTGCTGCAGGCGAAGCTCGAGAGTCGAGTACGAGGCCGAGGCGGTGCATCGGATTCAGGTGGGTCGCGTCTTCGAATTCTTTCCCCCACTTTTTGTGCGTGGGCGGAAACCGGTGTAGTCCGTGGACGTCGATGCAGCTGGGGGTCGTGTCCTCGTGCGATAGGCTATCTATGTCGCATCAGGTTCGCGCTCAGCGGGCTGGCTTCCATCCCCATCGACGCAGACGGGGAGAAAGCTCGTCGTCTTCAGGATCCGCGGGGAGAGTACGAGTACCCGCGCACCGCGATGCGGAATCGACGCAGGTGGGGAGAGGACAACCTTGAGCCGTCCTCGTATTAGGTCGTCCACGGGCGCTGTGGTGCGCCCGGGAGATCGGGCCCGAAACCTCGACATCGAGGACGAGGAGGCCGAGTCGACTCGGGGTATGCTGTGCCTGCGCCGCTCGTGAGCAACGCGGGGAGCGTTGATGCGGCGCTGAGGCGGTTCTGACTCGCGCGGCACTGGGTGGTATGAGGCCCGCCGCGATGCACGGAGTCGACGCGAAGGGTAACAGTAATGACATGCGGCGCGCCGTTTGTGTACTGCGGTGGGGAGTTAGCGCACAAACCTTCGCAATACCGATTACTGATCTTCCTTTTTGTTCTTTTTCTTTCAAATTCCTTCTTGCTCGATCGGTGCCAGTTTAATGTCCGGCTCGGCGCTGGGGGCGCGCGATAATGTCCAGCTGCGGATTCTACGCATGTTTGAGTCGCGCGAGTTGGCCAGTGCTGGGATGGGATCTGCCAATGGGACGAGGCGAATGGGACGGTCCTCACCCTCATTCACACCTCGGGTTACTTGAATCTTCGACCCCTGCTTTGCGGGGTGATGATGAGTTGCTCTCGAGCGCGAGGACCGGCTGATGTGATCCCGGCCGAGTCGTTTAGTCCAGGTTTAATAAGTTGACTCGGGGTTAGTAGGTCGATTGAATACAAAATACATTTTCCGTCGAAAATTTGAGCCACAGATTCGCTCATTAGTGCGAATTTTGAAGCCTCATCATAAGCGCCTGGGGCCGATTGTCAGTCAGACATCAAGTTTAGGCTAGATCTTGAAATTGAACTGGGCATTTATTTATTTCCAGGGCTTCGATTAGATGTGGACGGTCAATTTTGGCGCTTTGTATCTGTCCCCGTGGGGGATGAGAACACTCCCTCCGATGAACGAAGCTGGGTTGAGTTGGTGTGGAGTCGGTGAAATTGTAGGTGGGGATCTGTGTGCGTGGTCAGTGCGATTCCAACCCTGAGAAACAGATAACTCAGTTTTTATACGTGCCCTCAGATTAACCTGGGCATCTCGAACTGGCTCAAGACCCTCATCGCCTCAGAGGTAGGGCATCAAACCGTCCGTTTTACGCCCACGGGCGTAAGAAATACACCCGTAACCGTAATTTTTTTTGGCCAAACGGGACGTGAATATTTGACCCGTAACCGTACCGTAACCGCCCGTTACGGGCGTAAGTTGAACTTTCTGTGCTTGTTTGGAGGTCTTACTCATTCTTTGTGAGTGTGAAACTGACTCTTTGATACATAGGAACCCACCGATAATAGCCAGAAGACTTCATGAAGCGAGGGGGCTTACCCGTAAAATTGCTGTATTTAAACGGCCGTTTTTAAGCCTCAAGATTCACCGTACGGTACGGTACGGGGGCGTAACCGTTTTTATGGCCCGTCGTCGCGTAATTTTACGGGACGGCTTGATGCCCTACTCAGAAGACGTTGAACTCGCCGAGGAACAGGTCGGCGGTATGACCTGCCATTTGCCGACAGGAAATCTCTCGGGCTTCTCAGGCGGCACTTGAATATTTATGCAGCAGTTGAACACAGTGCACACAGCTGCAATTCCTGGTACCGTCTCAGGTGCCAGGTCTGGAATCGATAATGTTGAAATCCGCGTCAATCCGGTCCGTCCCCCGATTGACAGAAAGGGGTCAGATAATCCCAGAAAGGTTTCTTTGCGTCTCGGAACTTCCGTCCTAGCATATGCTGCTATGGTCCTTATAACTTTTGGAGGCCCACGTAAAAAAGTAAAAATGGCTATGAAGGTCCGCGTGCTCCCACCTATGGATAATGAGCTTTCTTTGAGTTTTTGAGGATTTTTCAGCTTCCAGGGCAAGAGTTCGTAAATTCCCACGTATCGTCGTTCGGCTCCGACGGCTTTCCATTATCCGCTTTCTTACTCCTGCAAAGCTCCTCATTCCACTGCCACTATGATACTCTGCTATGCTCTTCACAACCACAATAATCTACACATTGAGCGCTGCGGCTGTCCAGATGTTGAGCCTTTAGTCGTATCTCGTCACATGGATTCTCCCTGGCCGGTATGGACCGTATGGCCTTCAGGTAACTGTGCCGCTTCTAAGTTGGCCAGCGTTTTCGCTCATTCACATTAGTCAATCACTCCATGCCACAGGATGCAGCCGACATCCTTAAGCCTTAGGTGAACTCTCCTACACCCGAGCGTAACTCTGGCGCCAATGCCGCCGATCATCCCCACATGGAAGTTGACGATGGCCGCGCACACCCAAGCCAAATCACTGGTCTAGCTACATCAGACTTCCTACAGATTTCTTGAACTCGCTTGAAGGGCCAACAAGTGTGCAAACTACAATCAAGCCAGGTTTGAATCCCCCACAAGTAAAAAAAAGTTTTTTTCTGTGGAGTGCACCATTGTTTTGACGCAAATTGGAGCAATTTCTTTTGCCAAAAATATTGGGTTCAGGCAGAAAAGCACAGTCAAGGGCATTCCAGTGTCAAGGAATCTGTGAAAAGGCTGATGTACTGGGTGATCTGCCGACCCACCCTCCATCATACCCTCACTCACTAGGGATCATGCGGATCACCCCCCGAATGTGCGGCGAAGCTGCTGGCCAGCCCCAATGGTGAGCTTCAACGGATTCATCTTACCGCCCTGTTTTGAGTCGGAGTTCACAGGGGCTGCACCAACGTCCGAAGCGGCGGGCAACTACCATAGTAGTAAGTGCTTGCCAGTGTTAGCGGACATGGCCGTCAACTCATCGCGTAGGCCGCACCGGGCCAACATATGGTAGGCCGCCCTGGATGGCCGACGGCTCTGGTAGGTGCTTTGTCAAAAGTACTGAAGACCACTCACAGTACACCAGGTCCCTCATCCAGCTTCGTGTCAGTTCACCGTTCACTGTTCACTGTAAAGAGAATGCCTCATCCAACGAAATCTTTACTGTCGCCGTCGGTCCGTCGAGTGTAACTATGGATCAGCTGATTACCTCGTACGAATATGCTGGTATTTTGCCCGAGCCGTCCACAGCTTCTATGAATGTATCCATTGATTGTTCTAACATTGGTGAGTTCATCTGTTGCTTTAGGTTTTTACCGGCGGAGAGCTCGATAAGTTGGCGGCTGTCCATTCTTTGCCTACCGGCACGGGTCACAGAACGAGCCACGCAAGCCTTCAAGCACACCAATGCCTTCAATTTTGCCCCGCCAGGCGTAAGAAACTGATGTTCAGGCGCTTACTGCATCAGGAAAAACCAAAACTGCCCTATAGACCCACAGAGACCCACATAGATGTCATAGAGGTCATAGACAATGGGTGTCTATGATAGCAAGGTGGGAGGGGGGGGGGTCAACTCCATAGACACCCATAAATCCCTGTTTTCTATGAAACTGGCCTGCTTTCTATGAGATTTTGTCAACTTTTTTTGGTTCACAGTGACTTAAAACACACACAAAAGTGACAGTAAAAACACATATCATATCACATGTAATGCAGAGATACAAGGTTTCTGTCACCACCACCAACCTTACTCACGCCTTTTCTTACTGCGCTTACTTACTTACTTTACTGTTCAAGGTGTTTTCCCATCTGAATGTGAACTTAGTTACTTTTCGCTGAGGGACTTCATATTATCAAGGCCCTCCGGGCATCCCTGGTACCTCTTCCCAGACCTGTAGCATATGCAAAACATCCATACCTTTTTTTCGTGGCTCGCGAGTCTCGCGCGGCCTCGTTCCTCGGCCTACTTGCCTCAGCCTCGCCCCGTGAGAATTGACATATTTCAGCCTACCCTTAACCCTATCCACCGACTTTACCCAGATCCGGATTTATTAATTATGATTTTGACTTATTTATCATGCCGAATTTCATATGTCATTGCTGGACACGATTTGGGCGTGATGGCTATTCGTGTCCAGACCTGGTATATGGTACCAGGAATTATGACTTGGTCAAGGTATCTAATGTAATTAAAGTTCTAATTAAAGTAAAGTGCTTTTAACGGGATCAAACTCGCGACCTGGCGGGTTCGGACATAAAATAAAGTTAGGTCCACTACTAACTGAGCTAAGACACCATATAAGTAGGTGGACGCCGCTCTGATAGGTGTGTAAGTTCTTATCTTTAGGTCAGTTTAACTTCTCTCAAGTAAGTTCCTGTCCCAACCACATCTCCTCTGCTGAAAGCATCTGGGCATGAATACTTCTCTAGCAAGCAACTCATCAAATTTCTCACAAAGGCATATATTTGCAGATGTGAAAATAGGCCCCAGACAAAAAGCTTGAAAAGAGCTATAAGAGTTGTTTAGCACAAGTTTTCCTTCAACAGCTTACAGCTATTTTCGGAACATAAGGCGCGGATCAAATTTTTATCAAAAAGGATTGTTTTCACTGCTACCCCGATAACTTGCTCAATTCTTCACCTGGAGCCCTGGAACCACTCAGTCGATCTCGGGGGGTATTTTACAGTGCTTAGGCCGGTTCTCAAGTTTCTCTTTCCCGCTGGTGGATTTGTGAGCAAATGCCATAGACTTCCAACACGTGAGGATGCCCTAGCCTTTTGTCTGTGGGTGTATGAGTGTCCCATATAGTGCATAGTGTAGCCTTTTGGGCAATATACCTTCCTGCCATGGCACAGGTACCACGATCAAATGAATGGATTTATTGATGTGCTTGTTGAGATGTTTCTCGTGGCAGAATTGCAACATAAAGTACCCGGCGCACTTGGAAACACATATATAAACATAGAGACAAACATTCAGCACCCCTCAATAGATCCTTCCTTTGAAGCAGGGGTAGCAAGGTAAATTTTGATCATCTGGCTTACTCAGCCATCACTGAATAAGAGAACTAATTTGAGCAGACGGCGCACTCTGGAACATTCATTGAAGATGTCTAGTGAAGGATTCACGGCATTTGAGGCAGAATTGCATGCATTAGAGGGGCAGCAGTGACAATGATCAAAGTGGCCATTTTTAGAAAAAAATGATCCGCGCCTTATGTTCCGCAAATAGCTGTAAGTGAAGTACAAAACATGGAATAATTCCCTGGATGTGACAGTTTTGAAAGCCAGAACAATTCAGAACAAGGACTTTCCAAAAAAGGTGGTTAACACATAGACATTCATAGACCATCAGAGACCTTCATAAAATGCTGTGTTTTGTCATAGCATTTTGGTTTTCCTGATGCACAAGCTTGGTTCAATGCAACTCGCCGGCTAGCATGGTTTCGCCCTCATTAGACTACGTATTCACAATCATGTCACATCAGTCAACCACCAAAGAAAGCCATAAACAGTGCGGGTACATTGAAAGACATCCATAGCTCCCCATAGACACTCATAGAGCCGAGGGTTGCCTCATAGACACCCATAGACCATCAAAGACCCCCTATAAAAGGCCATGTTCTATCATAGAATTTTGGTTTTTCCTGATGTGCGTCCTAGAGCGAGCATGAATACGGACATAAACGGTGCTCAGATTACGGGACAACCAGTTCCGGATCCCGCACGCATTCACTTCAACAATACACATGGCCCGCCTGAGGCTGGGCTGGTGAGATCCTTCACCATGAACAAGTACTTCACATTCGTTCAATGTTTAACATTAGGGTCGTTCACAGTTGCCCTTTTCCCGCCCTTTTTCACTCCCTTTTTTCTCCCTTTTTCCCATTTTTTACCGTTTTCCACCCGGTTTTTTTTCCCTTTTCAATTCAGTGGCGTAAAAAGGGTCTAAAAGGGAAGAAATGAACTTTGTAGCTATGAAACTGACCAAATACAAGAAAGGTATAAGTCCAAAAAGGGCCAGAAAAAGGGCAACTGTGAAACCCCCAACGGTGCTCCCTTTTTCCGGCCCTTTTTTCTCCCTTTTTGTTCCCGTTTGCTTGAAGGTACATGGTTTGTATGCCAGGAGGCTTGTATACCACAGTGGATATTGTGTAAACTGAGAACTACACCTATCATGTAGCCAAATTGGAATGTTGAAAATTCAAAGAGGCAGCAAAAAAGGGAGTGAAAAAGGGAGTGAAAAAGGGCCGGAAAAAGGGAACCGTTGAAACGGGTGCTCGGGGAACAGACCAGAATGCTAACCTAAAATGCTAAAGCTGACAAGCAAGATGCTTCGCTGCTTAAGCCAAATCCGTGGATAAGGCCTCACAACTAACAACTACTAACCAAAACTAACACTAAAACACCCCTTCCAAGGTCTATCGCCGACGAGTAAAGATGCTTGTCCAAGATTACACGAATGTACTTCCAAGGACGAGGACCAAGTACCGAGATGGCTTAAGTAGTCTTTTTATGAATTGCGCTGGTTAAGCGTGAAAACACCGTTTGTTCGCCTTGTCAAGTGCAGAACCAATGTCCTGAACGCCTGAGTTGACTTGTAGATATTCCAGCTTCTCAGCTTTGATTGCGATTCTCTTTAGATAACCAGTTCGGACAAAGTCCCACTTCGTGCACAATAAATCCTGTGTTCTCTCGCCGTTTAACTTTGTCTGGAACCCGTTGTATAGTATCACTTTGTCTGGAACCCGTTGTCTGGTAGCCACAATTCCGTAACTTGGTCCGTTTGGTTTAAGGGTTTCGCAAATCAATGCCAGTCAACTTGTTATATTCGAGCTACTCCGTGGAGGTAGTCTTAGCGAAACAAGCCCTAGTCTCCCTTGGTGCGCGGGCGCTGGTAGCTGCCGGCTCTCTTGGGGGAGATTTCGTGCTGTCCTACTAAACTATGGCTCCCTTATATACATTCCCTACATACTAGTTACATACGCGCTATTATCATGCGGCGGCTATTATCCGAGCTTTAGTCGGTCCATTACAGTCATTCTATTCAGTCGGAAAGCTATCTGACTCCTTTGTTGCATTTAAAAGCGGACCAAGGTTTCACTTGGTGCCTAAGTCGATCAATCACTTAGTAAGTCGTTTTGTACCACCTCGCACTTGAGGTGGCCGTTTATCCCTTAAGCAAGGATCCCTTGGTTGAACTCAGCCAATTAATAGCTCTCTGTAGACACCAATATGTTTGTGGTTCTGAACATGTAGTTCACATCATCAATAGCAATCTTGTTTTAGAAGGTATTGATCGGTTCCTTGGCAATCCGGCCAAGTCGGACATCCGGCACAGTGCTTAACCGCCATTGAGTTATGCACTGCGGCAGATCAGGTGACCAGGCGCGTCGCGTTAAAGTGAACAAGCAAAACACAACATTTCGAGAAGTCGGCTTAAGGTAGGTTCTCCCTTTAGCCCAATATTAGACAGAGTGGATATGTACTAATCCCTTGATCAATTAGACCCTGTGGTGGCTTCTGAACCATTATCCAGCCATGCCTAAGTCATGCTCGGCGTCAAACTCCTTAAGCAGTATGTGAATATTCTGCTTAAGCGGGTCGCGCACGAACTGTGATTACCACAGTAAGTCCTTTAACTAACCGTGCAGGATGACACGTTAGTCCTTGTTTAGGCTATGTGCGTGCATTAAATTGGTAAAACGACGCGATTTCTGCGTGTTCCAATACACGGCTTATCACCGTGAATGACCCTATTGCCTGAAATTCGTGCTCTCGTGATCCAGGACCGCGATAGACTCATGAGTTGTATGTGTGACAATTTTTCCATGTTACAGCTCTTTGCATAAGTAATGGCACTACCCCTATTTTTAGAAGAAAGAGCAGTTTGAACCCTACCGGGTTTTTAGCTCATTACTCCCTCGTTTTTGAACCAATTGAAATAATTCTGGGTGGGTCAGAGAGCGGGTAAGGTGGGCTTTCAATCGCTATGGGTCTTGCCCTTTAACTCAAAGTTTTCAGCTACGCCAAAAATCAGCCTTGGTGATGCCAATCCCACATTGGAAACCCCAATACTTGCTCATTTCCCATTCAATTTGCATAAAAGTGGGTTCATATCAAAGGCAGGAGCCCAGCCAAGATTTTGTGAACCAGACATAATGGTTTTGTGCCAAGACAACTGAGGTTCCCACGCCTCTCGGAATTTCCCATTGAACAGGATCTAACCTAAGTGCAGTGCAAATCTCCCAGAATCTGTACTATCTAGGACAATTAACTCTACTCATAGACTCCATAATGGCCAGAATTAGGAAAATTGAATCAGAAACCATGAAGTTATTCAATTAACAAGTTGTGGTTGAATCAAAAGGTATGAATTTGAGGGTCGCCGGCTTGGGAGAGTTAGAGCTGGGAATGGATATGAGTGGAAGGCCCGCCTTACCCGCTCTTTGACTCACCCAGAATTATGTCAATCAATTCAAAAATGAGGGAGTAATGAGCTAAAAACCTGGTAGGGTTCAAATTGCTCTTTCTTTTACAGCCATTTGCGGAACTTAGGGCGCGGGCTGTTTTTTTTTTTTTAACACTTTTCAACGAGAATCATTATTGTGAGCTCAATTCTTGTCTGTTTGCTTTGAGAATATGCTCATTGTGTCCGCAATGAAAATGCGGAGGGCACCACGGTCTTCGTTTTCCCTGATGCGATCATGATTGCCTTATTGGGAAAATGTCGCCCTTTTTGTAGAGAACTTGTCGCATCCTCTGTGCTGTGGTCAGATTGACCTATAAATTTGATATGATGTCTTTATGAGTATTACAAAGGGCTGGACGGACCGGTATTTTTTCATATTGTATTTATTTCTTGTATACAAGGTATTCAGATATCCCACATTATAAGAATGCAGAATACCGGTGAACTAAGACACACATTCAAAATCCCGGTCCATCCAGCCCTCAATGATACTCATAAAGACATCATATCAAATTTATAGGTCAATCTGACCACAGCACAGAGGATGCGACAAGTTCTCTACAAAAAGGGCGACATTTTCCCAATAAGGCAATTATGATCGCATCAGGGAAAACGAAGACCGTGGTGCCCTCCGCATTTTTATTGCGGACACAATGAGCATATCCTCAAGGCAAACGGACAAGAATTGAGCTCAAAATGACCATTCTCGTTGAAAAGTGTGAAAAAAAAAAAAGGGCCCGCGCCCTAAGTTCCGCAAATGGCTGTAAAATAGGGGTAGTGCCATTACATTTGCAAACAGCTGTAATCACCACCTCCTTATGTCTCTGGGTCGGAGAATTGCAGAACATTTCTCTTGCTCACGGTTTACCCAAACTCAGCCGGAAACCGAACCTCATTGCTGCCCTCATGGAGCATTTGTGCGCAGCAACCTGCACCAATTCCTGCTTACTTTTCGGTCAACTAGATACATACATGTACTGGACCGTTCCTTGTTTGCTCCTTGCCCTCCCGAGTCCCCCGGATACCGTGCCTACTCTTCAAACTCTAGATGACTTGGATGTCGTCCCTGTAACACTGAACAACGAAATCATCGTAGGTGCAGAAGATGGAGCAATGTTCGTCAGCGCGTACTTCCTGAATCGGAGCTTCGAATACAACGGACTCGTCACGACGGATTCATGTTACGCACACCTGATGGTCAAGCATCTCCAAGAACTATGTGAAGGCGGTGGGGCCACGCGGGCTTGGGGTCAGAAGGAGCCACCCTAGGCGCTGCACTTCGAGGACCTGAACATCTTGACTTATCGACGGCATGGACTTGGTGCCTGTGCAAGCTGTCCTCCTCCGATTCCGATTCCGACGAGCTGGATGAATTCTCTTCGTGCTTTTCTGCCGCATTGGCTCTGCAGCGGCGACGGTACGCGCGAGCGGCTTGGCGAGGGACGCGCATCGCTTCCAGTCGGCGACGTCCTGCACCTGCAGCCAAACGGCAATGAGCCCTTGTTATGTTCAGCCGCTTCCTGCAATGTCTTCAGGTCCGGGCACTCGATGGGGTTCATATCCTTGGCCCACTCCTTGGGCTGCGTACGCACTATGCGCGCAACCGCTAGTGGACCATCTGACTCGGGGAAGATGAAGGAGTGGTGCTGGATCCGCTGCTGATAGAAGTCAATAGGCTCCTCGGTGATTGGTTTCATGAAACGCATTTCCTCCAACTCCTGTGTTCGTTCGATGAGCCACGCTTGCGTGCAGAATTGGGAGCGAATGGCGTCCAAGAGCATCCAGTTTCTTGAGAATTCCAAGCGGTTGGTCTGCGGCAGCGCTGACACGTTGCACTAAAGTGCAGCAGTGAAATCGAATACAAAAAGAGCTAGACGAAGTCTACACTCAAATATATCTCAACTCAACCACCAACAACTCCAGTGAATGTATGTGTGTTCGGGGAGGTGGGTCACGTATCGACCGTCAATCTCAATAAGATATGTTTTCCTTGCCAATTCACACTTAATGTGCAATAAAAACCCAATTGTATTGAATATCCTTAGATACTACCAAACTACCCGCTGTTGGACTTAGGCTGGGTTGGCACAAGGCCGTGCAGAGTGTAACCAAGTATCACACAAGGACAAAGTCCTGTAAGTTGGTACAGCTCAAGGGGTGACTTCAGACTTTAGCCAGTGTCTGAGAAGTCGAATGCCAACAGGGGAGTGGATTCACTGTCCATACATAATTTACATGCCAGTTTATATACATTTCTATGAAGCTAGAAAATATAGTAGATATGAGAGAAAACCTGCGTTCCAGGGGTGAAAACTCCGTGTTATGCCAACAGAACAGTGCCCAGGAGTGATATGTATCAGCCCCACCGCTCTCCGATGCAATTTCCGAGGGACAGGACCCACTTTGCCCGAGGGTAATTCAGTTCTTTTCAATTGTTCCTAGTTCCGCAGCAATCCAGACCTTGCCAAGAGCGCTCAAGGTCATCTAGACCTGTCAAACAATGTCCCAGGCAATGTCCGGCATCCTCTGTCCGATTTAAGTGGGAACAGACTCCGGAACTATCGGAAATCACCAAGTTCAACCACTAGACTCCTAATATGGTAACTGTCATTAAATGACTTTGCATGGTCACCGATAGTATATCCCTGAGTTCTGTAGTTATTTATAATGTCCTTCCAATGTCCCATGTGTTTGATAATGGCCTAGTGTCCACAGAAATCCTCAAACTTACTGCACAGAGTGTACAGCTTGCAGGAGTATTTCCATGACCGGTGTAATAAAACTAGTGATGTCACCGGTGTTTCCAACACATTAAGCAGCCTAGTACTCAGTCCTGGGAGTAGACCAGTACTCTCGATTGCCTTATTCACTGGTTTCATCAGTTGTCTCCAACTGAAAAGTTGCAAAATCGAATATTTCAGGTGTGTTCAAATTCACACCTTATCAGCGCGTTCCACCACCGCGAAGCGCAATCCGTGAATTTGGACGGCGCCAACTGCGCGATGCCTTCTGCCATTCGGGGGCTCAGGGCAGCGTAGTACGACATTTGAATCACGTACTCGATGGGGGATTTCCCATTTCCGTTCCAGGTGGGCAGTACCGAAATATTGAGTTTCGGATTCAGCTGCCACTGGTCCAGGGCGCTTGCAGGTGGTACACCTGGTGCAGCCGGGTAACCGCCCCAACCTCCGCCACCTCCGCCACCGCCGCCTCCTCCTCCAGGTACACCACCTCCACCTCCACTTGAAGGAAGTTGTGGTGGGAGAAAGAAGGAGGGTTCGCACCGCCACCGCCGCTATTGCCGCTTCCGTTCCCACCCGGACCTGGCGGGCCACCGGGACCGCCCGGTCCTCCAGGACCGCCTGGACCGCCCGGGCCGCCAAATCCTCCAGAACTGCTAAGTCCGCTCCCGCCTCCACCGCCGCGCTGCCCCAATACTTGTCCCTTCCAGGCAGGCGGTACGTCAGGCGCAGCGTCAACTGGCGCGAGGGCCGGAATGGTGATGGTCTGGGTGGCGCCGTTCGTCTGAAACCCGAGCGGCGCCGTTGGAATTCCATGCGCTGAAACGGCGTGTCATTGAATACTCTGCCATCTGGCTATTATTTGCGCTTTTTAGCAATAGTCTGTCTAGACGCTACTAAGTAATAATACAGCCGTCTAGACGGGTCAATATACCTACTAAAACTCTGTTCGGTGGTACAAAGGAGAGTCAGAGTGAGCTCCGGCTGCTGGCTGTAGTATTAGTACAGTGCTAGGCGCGGTTACAAGCGTTACACTGTGCGAAGTACACATACCAAGGAGGTCTATACGGGGTCTAGTACCTCAGAATGTCAATTACCCTATCAAAGGAACCAACGACTGCACAGGAAAGCCATAGTTTTCACTAGCAGGGCAAGCAACATGATATAGGGTCTGTCTAGACGAGTCGGCACACTAAGCTACAGGCGTCTAGACGAGCATAGAACGACTCTATAGGTGGTCTAGACGGCAAAGTACCGCGTCTAGACGGTGCAAGGAGCTTAGGGATATAAGGAGGGGTCGCCCTAAAGTGCCCCTCTAGCCAGTCAGGTGACCAACGCGACGCGGTCAGCGTTGGGGCGCCACAAGCACAAATATGACGAAGGAGTTCTTGTTGAGATGTAGCCATGGGCGGATGTACATATGTCTAGTCCGTGTGCTATCAGGGTATACGAGCGGATTGGTGAGCAGTCCGGCGTCGGGGGACGGAGTTTTGCAAATTACAAGGTTCGGGAGCTGTCTAGACGACCCGAACTGGCCATATACCCAAGCTGGGCCCCCAAGATCGTCATCTATATGACTTTCTGGCAAGCCCAGAGCTAGCATAGACCCGGTTAGCCTTCCGAGGATGACTGCATGACCAGAACATCGGCCTGTTTTACTCATTTCTCTTTACCTCATCTCTTTCTCCAGAATCATATATAAAGCCTCATAAAATACCGCAACAGACCAGTGTATGCCCCGCTCATCGTTACAACGATTCGGGTGTGCTAAGGCCACTTAGCGGAGATTAAAGTACCATCTCTCTCCGTGTAACAGTAGTCTATAAAATCGCAGCGTTGCTTGTTGGATCCAGAACATTTGTGTGAACCTATAAGCAAAGCTTCGCGTTGGGAGGTCGTGAGCGGCGACTGCCTCCACGTATAAATCAGGACCGCACGCACATTAGAAAGCTTGAGAACTGCACTAAGCGTCGCGAGTGGACTCTAGCAGGGCATCCGCATTGGGTGACCAGGAAACGCCTCGCTAAAACCGACCACGCCCGGCACAGCACTTTGGGAGAACCCTGGGACAACCACCGGTCGTTTAGCTGTGTTGGATAGTACTGTACCATTACGTTCAAATCGACAGTCACGCGTCACGCACCCCCCTGTCGATATCGAATGCTGGTCGTGGTCACGCATCACGGACGCCGGTGTCGAGTAGGTCCAACGGTTTGTCACGCTGCCGAAAAATCGCGTGAAGATGCACGAAAAATCCCTGCAACCCCCTGCCCTCGGTGAGTGTGTTTTAAACTGATTCCTGAACCATTCATACCCGCAGCTCTAAAATTTGTGCGTATGGTTGGGTTTCTGGCCTAAGATCAACCTAAAATGGCCTGCAAAAAGAACCCAAAAGAGAATATCAACGAGGATTCAAGACACTGTGCAAATATTTGTGGGCTAACCCAAGAAATTACCTCCAACAGAAGGGTAAGATTTGCAACCGATGTCGAATTTTCCGTCTTGTCACGCACCTTTCGGGGGGCTGTCGAAATGTCGAATTGGTTGAACCGGTCACGCGTCACCCCCCCTGTCGATTTGAACGTAATGGTACAGTACTTTGAGGTCCTTAATAAACTCAAGTGTACGGAAAAGATCTTGGATTTAAAGGAGTTCGAGTCTGCCGCTAGTTCTCGAGAGGCTAGCTGTGCACCAGAGGCCGTCTAGACGAAGCAGCATAGCCCTTGAGCGGGATTTTCAGTCCAAATCTACACCTCCTCGCCTAGGCACCTGTACTTCGGTGCGATTCCTAGTAACAATCCTTTATATATAAACCTGTGCATCCTTCCCTGGAAGTCTTGTTTAGAAGCCAAGCAGCCAAGCCAACTAGCGTCTAGACGCTGCATTTTGAGACGTTTTGAACGCATAGAACAACTATACGTGCTCTAGACATCAGATCCGCAGTCGCATACTACGACTCAGGACCCGAACTCATCGAGGAAGACGCGCTACGTCCCCCGTGAGTCAGTTTAGATAGGATTGGGTTGGTGTGTGTGTGTTTTGTGTGTGGTGTGTTAGTTGTTCAGCTAGCCCGCATTCAGAGCTTAGTTTAGCCCATTCCGTAGTCAGCGCATCTTGCCCGTTTCAGCGCGCCGGAGTTCATCATGGCCGAGGGTGTTGCAGTGAAAACACCGTGCACGGGAGGATTAGAGCACATCAACAATGGCCCCCCATACTCAAACTGCGGCGGCCTCGTGTCCCTAATATTCCCCACTCCGGGAAGAGAACTGATTATGGTCGGGCACAAAGCGGACACGGAGGTTGGCAGGTGCAGGATGGACAGTGCGAAATGGACGGTAGGATTGGCTGGGGGAGGAGCAGCAGGTGTATCCGCGCTCGCTCCCGCTTGCGGAGGAAACACCGGTTGCTTTAAGGTAAGGTGTGGAGCGTGGGAACCCAGCACCCTTACATAAGCCATTCTGTCACACTGTTATAACTATATCAGGAACTTTTAAAAAAATATTATGGCTGCTAGGAAATGTGCTAATTGACCATGCTATCACTTCCTAGGAAGCAGAATCTTCAAAAAGACATTTATTCCAGAGTTATAAGCACTTTTTTCCTTTTTTGGAAACTGTGTTCCTATGGCCTTTTCTGTGCATTTGGCGCAGTTTCGGAAAACAAAACCTGAACATTTGGAACGATTATGTAATCAATCACGTGATCGGTCCGGACATCCCGGCGCCTCACCAGAACCTCATTGCAGCCTCATTGAAGTCGCGCACTTCAGGAACTTGTTGAAAGCCGTGGTCATATTTGTGACTTCTATCCTAAATACCACTGCGAACTCAATTTTATTGAAATGTACTGGGGTGCAGCAAAATTCAAGTATCGAAAGTCCCCCAGCACCAAGAATATTGAGGAGATGGAAGCAAACGTCAAAAGATGTCTGGATGAAGTCCCTCAATTGTTTATTCTTCGGTTTTCCAATAGAGCAGCCCGATTTATCTCAGCTTATTATCTTGGCTGTACTGGGAAGGATTGAGGTTATCTACAGGAGACATACAAGAGCCATAGGATGCTGCCTTATAATGCAGTAGCATTGATGAAAGAGTCTGTGAATATGTAGTTTTTTTTTTCCTCTATGAAATTCATTTTTTGCACCGATTTATTCAATTTTTTTTTCTCTGACCTGAGATTTGGAACGTCACGTCACGCTTGTCACGGCTTACATAAGGGTGCTGGGTTCCCACGCTCCACACCTTAGGGATGACTCCGTCGTGGCGCTTCTTGTAATACTGGGCACGTGGTTCTTTGCCTAGTTGTTGCAGTGCGCGAGAGTGGTGCTCGCTATTGATGAGGGCGGCTCAAACTCCATAGTCGGGACAGGATATCATTCGGTAGAGCTCCTTTTGGGGAAGCTCCCGACCAAATTCCTCGCGCACCTCCGACAAGGTAGAGTCGGCGGTGCTGACCCTGTCGCTGAATCCTTCACCGACTATGGCCTTGCGGATGCCCGAGAGATAAGCGCGGATGTGGTTGTCGGCCCTTTAAAGACGCAGCTGCAGTGAACTGAGTGCGAACTTCAGATCCATGGGGTCCTCAGTGTACTCCAGCATGTACAGGAACGTGTATTGAGGATCTACCTCGAAACTGGTGGAGGGCTTCTTTCTGAGGAAGATGGTGAGCATGTGCAGAATTTGCTGCACGGCAACGACAGCCTGAGCGACTAGCGCCAGCTTCCCGAGGTTGAGCAAATATCCACGGCCTCGGTGAGAAGGAGCTGAGGGCAAAAGCGGTGGAAGCGATTCCGGCCTGACGGCAGGCATAATGACCGAGTTCACGGCGTCAATGCCGCACACCTTCTCAATGAGCTCGGGCAGCTCTTTCCAATCAAAGTTGCGGTGGGGGTGCTGGTACCGGATGACGATGTCGCGGAGTACGAGGGATGCCGTCGGATCCTGGTCGGGCAGTTCGCTGCCATTCGCTCCGTAGTAGAGGAGAGGATCCTCCTCGGAGGACGAGAGTTCGTCATAGAGCTGGTGGTAGCGCAACACAGACGCGAAAAGAGGTTCCTTGTATAAAGGGATGACGCGTCCAATTCCCGTGAAGAATTTCTCGGCATCAGGCAAGATACTCTCGCGTCTGGACAGCGCGGCGGTGACGCTCTCGTTCTCACCCAGCTCCGGTACCAGAAATTTAGGAGCTGGTGGGGGAGAGACGTGTTGGTGGCGTGGTGACGCGCGGTCAAATTGACTGGGCCGGTCCTTGTCAGATTCGACCGGCGTCAATGAGCTCAGGGTGGAGTGGAACGAGGAGCGGAGTGACTCAGGGCGGCTTTGCCCGGGGTCGCATTCAAACCCTCTTCTCTCGGTCGCGGCGGAAGGCGCTGCGCTCAGAGAAGGGGGAGGGACGACCCCACAGCGCAAAACTCTGCGTTCTCTTGGGGGCGTCTGTCTCCCTCGTCCTCCACTTCCACGATTCTCGCTGTTGGGTTGGAGGACGGTGAGGCGCGGCGGCCCTGTTCGAGCATATGCGAAGGCAGCCTTGGTGCTCCACTTCCCGAGGGGTCTCGGCGCTGCGCATGCAGGACGACGAAGCAGCGGTGGGTGAGTTCACGCTAAAGGGTGAGCGTGAAGAGCCGTTTTTGGGGGCGCCCTCGTGCGGCGGGCGCAGGCGCAAAGGATCCTTGTGCTCGGTGCTTGTGGTCGGTTTCGCACCGGGTTTCGGTTGCGACATGGTGGTTCGGATTGAGGGTGAAAATTTACCTACTACTCCTGTTATCCGTCCAACCTTGGCGACCGCTTATCACACTGATGCGATTTACGTTCGCTCGGCGCGCCCCCACGCCGTCTGCCCCCCAATCCTGCTCCCCATCCCAGACCTCCTCGCGTAGGGCGCTCCCGTAAGGTATGCCGCCTCAGCGCGAGTGAGGTGCGCGTCGAATTCCACCAAGACACTTGAATGCCGACTTGGCAGGAATTTTGAAACACGACGCCACGTAGCTCTCGGCTACTGGCGATTATCACCTTCCGGAAGGTGAATCGGGCTCGCTGAGGACGGTACTAAGAGACCTCCTTGGCGGGCAGGCAGCGCTCTCGAAGCGTGCCTTCGAGTGGGCGCAGTCTTGACTCGCGCCCTTTTGGGGTCCTCAACCTTTGGTGAAGCCCTCGCGGTGGGCTCCATTGTGATGCGGCTCTCGTTCTGGGCTTCATCCGGGGGTTGAAGTAGTAGAGTAGTAGTATCGAGCACAGGAGCTGCCCTAAGGCGCTCGCCGTGCTCGTGGTGAGAGAGAGAAGATGAACGTCACTAAGTGACGTTCGTCGGCCGATGTGACCCGTCCACTCGGGGACCGTGACCCGAGTCCGGGCTTCATATTCCTGGAGAGCAGGGGAGCAGTCGTACACTTGCTCAGGCATCCAGGGGGACGGTCGGGTTGTTCCCGTAGAGGTTCGTGTTCACACCATGAGAGTAGAGAATAAGTGTAGTTGTATTACGTAGCTACTACGTAATACATATGGCATAATCATAGATTAGTATCGGTAAGTTCGAATAGGAAGGTAAGTAAATGGCCTCTGGCCGCAAAGGCATTCACTATTTCGACGAGCACGCAGCCTATTATGAGATGTACCGCGCATTCCAGGAGATAACACCCAAGATGGTTTTTTTTGTCACTCTGGTTATTTCCTCGGCTAGAAAACACAGCTTCAATTGTAGTTGTACAAAGTAAACACTAAACTGTAACCATTCCCATGCAGACAATTCCTCACCTTCACCCATCACCCAGCTATCCTGAGCATCACATGCATCTGCTATTTCAGCGGGATTCAGATTAGCAGCTTCCAAGTGATTATTCTTCAAATGATGGAGTGTGTGGGGACCGGTGACAGAATATGCCTGAAGCTTAGCATGTATAGCTTGGCCGAGATTGTAGCGGTGGCAAAATAGCTTGAGGGAAATTTGTGGGGTGATACGGGGACAGGGAGGCTGCGGCGCCTGAAGCGGAGCTGGTGGAGGTTGGTGGTCATTGGCAAGAGGAACAGGAGCGGTGGCGTCGGGGAGGGTGAGATGGATGGTGATGTTAGAGTCGCTGACCTTAGCCTTAGCAGTTTGACCTCGGACAAGCGCGACATCAGCAGCATCAGGTTCTTGGTAATCAAATAATTTATCGTCAGGAGGAGTTTTGATGTCCACGGGCGTCCCATCCTCGTTGATATGTTTCCCTTGCCGTCGGAAAATGAGAACCAAGCGCAGGAGTCGGTGTACAGACTTACAATTGCAGCAGCCCAGGTCGGAGAATGGAAATGGGTCACAGGGACATGTTGCCCGGTGACACGGTCAGGGAAACAGACAAAGCGCCGGCACGTTCTGTCCTGGCACTTCCACTCTGCATTGATCTTCTTGATAAGCTTGTTCTGCTCCACCTCCTCCTTGCTGGGCTCGAAAAAGTCTGAAATAGGATGAGCATCCCGAGTAGCGGCCCACATCCTGGTAGGGCACCTTTTGTTTTCTCCTTTTCCGCCCCCGACCTCCCTCTTCATCTCGTCATTGTTCTCCTTGTGGGACCCCCCGACTGTAAAATAAGCCTCAGCACATAGATAAAGCCGGACGCGTACCTGGGCTCTGCCTCCATCATGCTAATATGAATAATCTCCGGTTTTGCCTTTTTCTTCACTTCCTTCAGCATGATATCATAGTCTTTGTCGGAGCTGAGGCCAATCTCTTTGAACGACATCTTTGGGATTGTGTATGTGAGGGAGGAGAAGTCAATTGTGGTGCTGGTGTATGTGTCGGTGCACGGGATATAGCAGAAAAAGAGAGAATCTTCTCGTCCCAAGACTTTGATAGTCTCATTTAGCATATGGTTGAAGCTGAATCCTCGTGGATATAAAAGCTCTTCTTGACGGTCTTGTGCTTGGCATTCTTGCTACCATCGGTCTTCTCGCACAAAATGAATTCAAGCTTGAATTGCAGGCCCTGGCCGTCGTTGTAAATAGACGCTTGAGATGGGTTCAGATCAAGTGGTTGGTGTAATCTGGGCACCAACCTTCATCCTCCAGGGTCGCAGGGTGTGTGGCCATGAAGGTGGATGAGAAGCGAGCAGAGTCGATGCGTTATTTGTCTATATTACTATCGAAAGTGATGCCGGTTGCGCGGTCCGAACCGCCGACCTCCTACGCCCTCAACTCAAAACTTTTTATTTTTATTTTTAGGGGTGTGTCATTATATTTGAAAATTGCAATAATTGGTTTAGATCACTACCTCAACCATGTTCAATGGGTGGATAATTGATTCACATTCCCACCGGCTTGTATGGGTTCCAGCTTCATTATGTGCTCATTTCTGTGGTCCCCCAGCTTCACTTGTTATCACTCGCAATGGAGTGACAACACTTGACCTCACAAAGTTTGTCCATGGCAAGGACTGGATGAAATGTACAGATGTTCCAGGTTTAGTTCCCACGTAGCATATGAGTTTCCCTCCATCTATCCAAAGCAGTAATTAGAATAGGATCGTTCACAGTTGCAGATTTTTTGCCCTTTTTAATTCAGTGATGTAAAAGGGGTCTAAACAGGAAGAAATAAACTTTGTAGCTATGAAACTGACCAAATACAAGAGAGCTAAAAGTGCATAAAGGGCCAGAAGAAGGGCAACTGTGAAACCCCCCGACTATACACCCTTTTTCAACCCTTTTTGCTCTCTTTTTGCCGCCTTTTGCTTGAAGGCACATGGCTTGACGTAGTCTCTCTAGACAGACACTCTATAAGATATGTGCTCGTACCTCGCGTTACAGAGTCTGTTAGTTACCGCGTCAACTAAGCGGCGTCCAACGTTATCAAAAATTGATGGCCGATGCACGGCCAAACAACGCGAGTATTTCACTGTATTTCACGCGTTGACAGCCAAGAAGGTGTGATATTTTGTAACAAATGTCATTGGACACCCTCCCAAGGGTCCTGCTCGAGGATTAAAGGGTCCATAACATTCCTGCGAGCAGTTCGGACACCGAGCACTCTTTTCGGCCGAACCAGGGGAGGAAAGTTGTAACTTCAGTAGTTTAGCCAGTGGCCTCCTCAGATTTATCGCAAATAAATTGTATCGTCTAATAGCAGGCATTTAGGATGCAGAAACACGTAGTTTTGTGTCTATGTTGCGTCAGAATAGCTCAGAACGTGTTAATGGACAGCTCACGTGGTTTCCCAAAAAGGAAAGCTTATATATTGCTTATATAATAACCCTGGTCGCCTACTATGATGGCGTGGTAACCACAGGACTAGGCTTGACGCTGGGAGGCTTATATACCACCGTAGATGCTACATAATCCGAAAGGTATGACCACCATGTAGCCCAATTGGAATGAAAATTGTGTGGTTGAAAATTCAAAGAGGCAGGCAAAAAGGGAGTGAAAAGGGGGCCGGAAAATGGAACCGTGAATGACCCTAATTTAATACATAGACTACGTAGGTAAGTAAGTGAATGAAAGAGTGAACAACCATTAGTAAGTGTAGTAATAGGAGTGGTAGTAGTAGCAGTATGGAAAAAAGCCTGTCCACAAAGTGCAATAGCTTTTCCCTTTCCCTAGGCCCTTCCTGACAATAGCTGATGTTACCGTACCAGGCTGGTCAGGGTCGGTTAGGCTGACAGGTGCTGGTTGAGAATTAATCAACCTGGTCAACCCCCTGGGAGCCTGATTGGCCTATCAGCGACAGTCAGGGCAGATATTTTCTGGCCAAGCAATCTCGGTTTTTCCGGCAATAGAACGTTGAGGTTGACATCCTGGGTTGAAAGAGATGGATATCAAGTTGGTAGCATCAACGCGTAGGCTTGGTCGGAACAGGGTTTTATTATGATTTTTTCCGTATTCTATGCATGGAGAGTCGGGGAGGGGGGAAGGTTGCAAGGGTCGTGGAGGGAGTACAGACGTCCACAGACTATGTTCCAGGCACCTAGACTCAATCATCGGTGTAGGTATTTCTAGGTTCCTACACTCAGGTTGAGTCTAGGAAGGGCCGGAATGTAGTGGTTCACCTAGTCTCTCTTGACAGACGCTCTATCAAACCTAGCTCGTACCTCGCATGATAGAGTCTGTTGGTTACCGCGTAATTTACCCGGTATCCTGCGTTATGAGGTAAGCATCACGAATGCTTGGACAAACAAAGCCTTAGCGAGACGCGTCTGGACGCGTTTTTCCCGTCTCACACTAATTTGAAGAACCAAAATCGCTCTCAAGGGCATTGGGACTGGCATTAGAGTGACCTACCGATTTTCCCTGCTTGGACGAGCTTTCCTGGGAAGGTTCATCGAAAATGCAACGAAAATAGGCAGAAAATATTCACTTTCAAGTTAACTGGGTCAGAAGCCTGACGGAAACCACAGAAACTGACCTGTATTACTTATTGCCCAAATACAGCCTCAATATCGGCCTTCGACGCGTCGTTTGCCTCATGGCGCGTCCGAATCGCGTTCCTGACGTGTGCACGTGAGTGATGCTTACATAATAACGCAGGATACCGGGTAAGTGAGCGTGGTAACTAACAGACTAGTGGTTCACCTGACCTGTGCCCCACAGCGGAGTCATGGTCGTGATATGAGTACTATATCTGTCGAGCTTTATGGAGCAATGAAGTTGGTAGAAAGAGAGAAAAAATCCAAAATTGAGTATTCAATGTGTCATGTTTCCCAGCGGCATCCCCCTTAGCAAAATCCTGAAAGACGGCTTAAACATTGTTCACCAAACAGTTCATTGACAATTGTAGGTCACTGGGGATTCTGCCCACCACTCCCATCCGTCTGTCCCAATAGCCCGGCTTCGACTTCTTCATGACTGCTCATGCACCTGCGAATTTCGATTGGTATCATGACAACATAAACCAGGCTCCAGATGATCGTCAGGGCAAACAGTGCCAGTTGGAAGAGATTCAGGCGGTTTGCAATGCTGTTTGCATGTGTAGAAGTTTGACTATTGTTATTGCTGGTATTCTGACCGAAGCCACCGCTGCTTGGGCGGACGAGATGGTCATTACTGACGCTTTGAACTTTTAGCACCAAGATTTCAACCCCAAGAGAGAACAGGAAGCCCAGGAAAGAGACCACCGACCTAGATATTGTGCTAAGTTTGGTGTCATCTTGGACAGAAGGAAACGGATAATCACCAGCTCATCCATGTCATTGGGAGAGATATCATGATGGATGGATTCCAAAATCTGTGACGCCGCTTTGAGTGGCCACGATTCTGGCATAACTTGTCAAATGAATCATCAGTGTCCTGGCACCACTTGAGGTGATAACCGCTTACACAAAAATTAGTTGCGAACTGCGTCCCATGTTTTCCGGCATGATGGGCGAAGAAAACCGTATATATGCACCCAAACAGGGAGAATATTCCACTTAGTATTAGGAAACTTTGGGGAAACGGATGGTCCGAAACACTTGTGAGAGCCAAAAGCGCCACCACAGCCCTATTGAATCAAAATTAGTTGTTTGTCTTCAATAAAGGGAGGATACTTTACGCAGACATGGCAACATTAGCGCTCCAACCCCAGTTCTTTAATCCATCCAGATTGCGCTCGAAGAGTTCAGGATTCCAAACAGTTGCTTCATCGTAAATGAAAGGAGGGGCGATCATGAAAATGTATAAAGTGCTGATATATTTGCGAATTATCCTTCCCAGTTGCCTTGACACATCTGTAGCACCCATCCTTAGATGTTCGGGGGCCTTGTGTGCGGGGTCATCTTCCGGTACCGGTGGTACAGAGGTGTCCCGGTTGGGCGGATAAGTGTGTGCTGCTGGTTGAGGAAGCAATTTACGACGTCGCACGACCGAATTCTGTACGGAAGGGATGAAGACCGATTGAATCCGGGGAATATCCGTTCGCTCAACGACGCCATACTCCTCTTCGACCCCCAGTTTCGTGGGGGATCTCACACCCGAGGATGAGGAGCTAACAACATGAGGTTGCCGCGATCCCAACGCATTGACGCCATTCTTCTCCTCGATGCCCAGGTTAACGGGAGATGCCGTTGATAAGGAAGTCGAAATCGGTGAGCTCTCTCTCGTAGATTTAGCAACAAGGGGTTGTCGTGATCCCAACGCATCTGCCTCCAGCGGCTCGTCTTCCAGAAATTGGACTTGACAATTTTCGCTGAATTAAGCTTTAAATGTGATTCTACTGCTCCATCGACCCGAATATGCTTACCAAAACCCATTGTTCTCTGTTGGTTTTTCACAACAGAAATCACGCACGATGCACAGTCCGACACGGGGTTGAGGACCGGAAGGGTAACCAAGCGAATATACCCATTCCTCCCATTTGGCTCCGAATAAAAGCTTGTTAGAGTCCTCCTCTTCGAGACGACCCACAAATTGGCGGTTCTTGATATACGAAAAGCCTTGAACGTCATGTCTCACAACCCAATTGCAGAACACCTGTTCCCACTTGTTACACAACACGAGGCAACAAGATCATTTTCTTACCTCCCATGACCGACAATGTTCCACCGGCATGGATACGATGGATTCCCCTTTATCGTGCTTTAGGACAACTGCGATAGTTCCATGGGGTTTCATCGGCGGAAGATCTGACGGAGGCGAATAGTCGTCGGCGACCGCACTGCCCCAAGTCTTAAAGACGGCTGCGTCGCGGATTGGTGAGATCAGAGGCTGGAAGGCAGGGTTGTCTAATTGTGCTCGAGGACGACGCCTACCCGGAGACACAAGGAGCGGTTCTGATGCGTCAGCCCGTATATGATCTGGAAAGAATGCCTCGTCCCAGTGTGACAACACAGCCACGCCACTGGTGGCCTGCATGCTGCGATAACTTCAGCCCTGCTACATTAGTCTTCGGTGTGGGTCCACGTACTGGGAGGTAGCCATGTAGGCTTCAAAAGTGGAGCCGTCCAGCCGTCGTGCGGTAGTTCTATATCCGACCGTGGTGGTGGTTGCTTTGTGACTGATAGTGTACCGATGCAGGGGATGTCGTCCAGTTGAGGTTTCACTTGGGGCTTTCTTGAAGGCGGCGTCGTCGCAGTGTCCTGGTCCCGTGCAAGCCACGTGCCATGTATTGGATTTAGCATGTCGGCCCGGCACCACGGCAGGACATCATCTCACCCTCTTTATACAATTATGCGTGTCTGAAGCCTTCCTTTTTTATCCTATACTCCGCTGATGGCACCGCATAACTTAACAGCTTTATTTTCAGCTCAACAGCCTTACTGTACCATTTCGACCGTAGATTCAGGCCTTGTGACCTGTGACCTATTAGATTCAACTTTCAACGGATTCAAAGTGGGCTGGGACCTGTGGCCACCATTTTTATCATTCAAAACATTCAACTGATGCAACGTTGAACTCAAGGTATGTTCACCCAATACACCCACAGTAGGCCTGCGAGGGCCCAAACCTAAACCCGTAAGTGTGCAAAGGACATAATCTTGCCAATGGGTGAGCCATTTTTTATGTTGGAGGAAAATTTGAATTTTTGCACCCTGGGCGGGGTAAAACGGTCACTAATTCAAGCCTCCCGTTGACCTGTGACCTCCATTAAATAGCTTCAATTCACCGACCACTGTGACCTGTGACTTGAATCTACGGTCGAAATAGTACAGTATTCAAGGGGACGTCGGGATTCGAAAATCGGAGGGGGGGTCGAAAAGACAATATACCGAGCATGCCAACTTGAAGTCTGGGCCGAAGTTTGCCTCCAAATAAACCAGTGTTGAGTGGAGTGTTGAGTGGATTGTTATAACTCCGATCAACTCAAAAAGCTAAAACGACGTTATCTCTCTCCGGTCCGGCCGTAATAAAATTTGTGGCTCTTCTCTTGTCTCGATAATTGAGTCATAACACTATTAAGACCACCAGATCTGCCGCTACACAGCTTAGCTTCCCTGTCCGCCTCCAGGCTCGCTAGAAAAAGAGACATCGGAAAGGCCATAATCAATATTTTGGTTCAATTTTGTTTTAGAGCAGAAGTATATGCAAAGACTCGTATTTATGACTCAAATTTATACACAGTTGAATGCGAGCATACTTGGGATTATTCTAATGGGCAACCCGGTTTCTTGGGAAACCCCAGTCCATCAGAGAAATCTTTGATTTTTCTAATGAGAAACCCCCTTCAACGTCTTCACCACTTTCCGCAGAGGATCAAATTGCAAAGATTGCCTTGTGTATTTCTCGACTTGAACTACCACAAACTAAGAGGGTTTGTCATTCTTGTACCCTTCCGCAGTGCCGGTCAGGTGCCGGGTGCTCGGCATCTCCGCATTTCCTGCCGATGTCTCGGCAGACATCAATAAGCCCACAGTTGAACATTCCATGCAGCATTGAATTGTTCGGTGGTAGGTGAGCCAATTCCTCATCCATCAACGTTTATTTTGGCCGACTTTTCTGCTCAGAATTTTTGACCGGCGTGGGCCATCAAGAACGAGAGAACAAAATCTTTGATGAGAGGTACCGAAAGTGAAAAGCCATAGTTGGATGCCGAGGCATTTCTATGGTCTCGAAAGGTAGATTCCTCACATTTTAACTTTCTGTTTTGAGTAAAATCAGCATATAGCGAGCTCGGCAAGAAGCCGACCGGGCGGAGCAAGCAGGGGCTTCTCAGGAAACCGGGCTTCCCAATAACACCGAATATTTTGACAGGGGTTTCTCGAGAAACTGGGTTTCTCATTAGAATTATCCGCATACTTGACCTCTTTCCTGTGCCACATCAAAACATGCAATCCTTTGCTTGTGCTGTTTCTGACCGCCAGGTTATTGAATTGTTATGAAGGGCTGCATGAATTCCCGATGGCGAGTGCGCTGGCAGATAGGTTGAACTTTGAACATCAATCTCAACTAGATTTCAACCAGAAGAATTTGGTCAGCGCAAAAACGAGCTCAAGTCCGTAGTAGAACTGACTCGGGTTTTGGCTTGAGGATAGGAATCATGGCGAAAATCCCTCTCAGGTTGGAGTTAGAGCCTCGGTATGTAGTTTCCTCAGCTTAGGTTTAATTGTCCTCCCTGACCCTCCGAGATATTCTAATCCATTACGCACTCCTGGTTTAACACTAACTGGAAGAGTCAGACTGACGGACTGTGACGCTGATTTTGGACCGAAACTAACTTGCGGCAGACGGAACGGCGCGAGTTTGTTCATCTCCACACTGTCGGTGTCAAGACATTCCAGGAAAGAGGCTTGAAGGAGATTGGGTGAGTGGTCACCGTGGTGTGAATCCTCGGAAGAAGAAGAAGAAGACTTGAAGGAGATTAATATTGCGAACCATGACGGCCCGCGCAGAGTCAGGGTCAGAGTGACGCAAGTTGACGCCAGGTGCACGGAAAGTGTCGGAACGGAACGGCGCCAATGCGCCAATTCATCTCCGCACATCCCCTGGTAGGAAAGAGGCTTGAAGGAGATGCGGTGCGAAAGAGACCTGAACTAAAGGAGATTGCTGCGAAAAGCCTGACTGGGAAGCCCAACATAGTGATTCGCAGAGTCAGGGTCGCGGTTATCCTGAGTTGATGTTAAGCTTATTGAAATCAGGCCGACATTATGATTCATCCGCGTATCGGGAGGCTGTCAAGACATTCCAGGAAAGAGACTTGAAGGAGATTGCTTGGGAATCCGAAGGAAGGAAGAAGGATGGAAGCAAAGATGATTGACATCGTTGAGGGAAAGCGCCGAGCGGAGGTTATTGCAAGTATGTGATGCAGGGAAGGGCCGACGTACAGCATTTCGGCGTATGCAGTGACACCGGATTCCGGGGAGTTGAGTTGATAAGGGCGATCTACCTCCCCAAGGAGATTGGGAAGTTCCATGTGAACCAAGCGGAAAAGCAATGGAACAACACCCGCCCGTACGAAAGAGTACAGGCCGACGTACGGTATTCCGCGTTGACGCCCACAGAGTCTTCCAGTTGACGCCGAAGATGCATATATTGTCAGTATATGATTGTTCCCGTCAGTCCGAGTACAGCTGTATCCTGCTTCTCTGATACTTATCATGTACTTTATATACATGGCCTGTACCTTCACGTCGGTAGTCCTACATCTATATACTTGACTTCACTGTCCTCTGTGCCCCCTTCCGTGCTTTGCACCTGCACTCTGCAGCTCGTGGTTCATTTCGAGTCCTCCGGCCCTTCGCCATCCTGGCCTTATATTTCTGACATATATGGATGTCACGGTCAGTTTGACTTACACGGGCAACCCGGGAACAAGGCTTCTAGCTTGACCAAGAAGGGCCCGGGGTCGGATAACGGAGGACGAAGGGACAGCAGAGCCAGAGTGAGGCGAGTTGACGCCGAAGTTCTGGATACCAGACCGACTCGGACGTTCATGTGGGAACGTAGAAAGCCGTTGAGCATTCATGCATTAATGTTCATGTCCGGAATCGAGGCCGGAGAACCTACAAACGAGTTGAAGGAGTTTTAGTGGGGATCCAGACACAGGAAGCAAGAAGCAATAAACGTGGAACCGCGGAGAGTTCGATGTGGTTGTTCGTCGGAGTGAGAGAAAGATCAGGTTTGATCAAGGTCAAGATGGGAGACGCGAAGTCGGGCCAGTACGGAGCAGAGTGAGAGCGGCAGGGATCCTACATATTTCTTTCGGATTCTTGAGTTGTGCTTGACTTTAGCATAATCGTAGGCGGCGCTTGCTGGAGGGAAGAGAAGATTAGTTGCGGTTGGTTTGGTCTGCGCCGAGTACTAGTGCGCAAGCAAAGGGGTATGGGCAGAAAGAACGGGTTACAAACAACTTGAAGAGTCAGAGTTGTAGTACTTAAGGGCCCCGAATCGATATTATTGCCTCCACCCGCGGGCAGGAGTTAGCTTGAGTTATCTACATCACAAGAATTAAAATTTCAACAGCTTTCGATGGAGGCGCTTATAAGAGTCAGACCGACATTTGCTGATCCTTCTTTCGGTCGGAACCAAGTACTGACTTCAGGGCAACGTTCCACAATGGCGGCGCAACGAATTCATCTCCGCACCGGCAGGAGATGCGGTGAGAAAGGGACTGGAAAGAGCCTTGAAGGAGATGTGGTGGAAAGGGACTGGAAGAAAACCTTGACGTAGGACTCGCAGACCCAGGGCCGCCGAGATTCTGGAAATACGCAAGGAAAGCGTTGGGCAGATGTAACGGCGTATATATCAGACAGTCATCCTTGGCAGGAAAAATACTTGAAGGGTATGCAGTGGGGATCCGAAGGAAGGATAGGATGGAAAGAAGGGAAGGGAGGTGATTGTCATCGTAAGTAAAGGCGCCGAGCGGAGGTTAGTGCAAGTATGTGATGCAAGGGAAGGCCGACGTACGGTATTTCGGCGTATGCAGTGACACCGTATTCCGGGGAATTAAGTTGATAAGGGATGCGGCAAGGGCGATCTGCCTCAAGGTCCAAGGAGATTGGGAGTGTATGGAATGCATGAAAAGGTTACAGGCCGGTAGGCGCAGCCGCGTTGATGCTCAGGGTCCTCGAGTTAACACCCACAGAGTCTTCGAGTTGACGCCGAAGATACATAGAGTATACGTAGGGTAACCAGCCCGCGCTGGTCACCTCGATGGTCACCTCCGCGTAGCATAGCCGAGGTAACCACCAGAGTATACCGGTTATGCCCTCTGGTGATCGGAAACCCGGCCCCGAGCCCGTCGATCATAATTAGCCCAAATAAGAGAGTTATCCCACGGTTGAAGTTGAGCGGAAAATGTGTTCCCACCAGGCTATCTCTTCACCCTGTATTACTAGAAACTGTTGAATGAGCTGTATGATATGCTAATTATTTCCAGGGTACTTTTTAGGACACAGGGAGGTAAAAAACACATTTGAAACATGAAAGACTTCCGCGTGTCTCAAAATAATTCCACTTTGTTGTAATTTGCCGGCAGGGAGTTCAATATTCAGCAGATTGCAGTCAGTGAGCCAGTCTCTCAGACTACACAGATCAAAAGCCACTGGATGTACCTGAAAGTCGGGATACTAATCTAATATAAATCACCCATCGAACGGAAAGTGATATCACGATCGGGCGGACCGGGAGCTTTAAAAAGGTTCAATTGGGCTGCTGAAAAATATTGATTGGTTCATTTCTGAAGAAGGGTCAATGGGCTGGAATGTGAATTCGCTCAAACACATGATTAACCCCATTCCAGCCCCTGGTCCGTGTCCCCATCAGCACCGCTTCGAGCTCAAAGTGGCAACACCGACTTATCTTGCCCCTCTCTGTCGACAAACAACTACCTCACTCAAGGGCTTTGTGCATCTAGTCTAGCCCTTGAAAACCTCTGTCTGCATTGCTGCACGCTCTCCAATACCCCCATCGTTTGTCGCCAATCAAATTTTAGCGGCTCCATTCTCGCGAAAAAAGGTACGGCATAGCACGATCTCGTGCCTTCGTTTTCCTCACTCACTTCGGTCGAGGAGTAGCCTCGTTCTTGAACGCTATGGTCTTCCCTTCTACCACTGTGTACAGCCCTCCCAATGCACCCCAGACACCGCTGCGAAGGAAGGCAGCCCGGCTAGCCTCACAAACATCATCTCAATTCGATGTCGTCGCAAACAGCCCTATTCACAATCGTACTATGCTCTCCCTTCCTCTCGAGATGAGTGGGACAGACTCTCTACCAATTACTGCTGCCAGTGGGAGTGGCAGCGATGCCTCCTCGACTCTTGGACCGTCTCCTGGTCGGATAGACCGGTCGCTCCAGTTTCTCGAGTCCCAGTCGCAGGCAGTGCGGATGGAAATTCGTACAAAGGAGCAGGCGAACAAGGCAACTCCTGGGACGTATTCAAGACACGTTAACAGCTACCAGTCTTGGTGGGACGTCGCAGAGGCTCTGAAGGTCTCGCAGAATCGAAACCTAGTGGCCCTCCCGGCCTTCCCTATCATCTCAGCCAAAGTTTCCATGTTTCTCCAATATGAAACTACACGAGAAAAGGTCTCTTCACTTATCCCTCTTGTGATTGCTTGTCCTAACGGCCGCTTAGAAAAAGCGCGGAGGCGAAACTATTCCTGGATCGTCGGTTGGGAAGTCCCAAATCTCGCAGGTCATCTCGGCCTTGGAGGAGTATCGCCGCAACACACAGCACCTATACAAGGATTCCCCTGAAGCCCAAATTCCACTGCGCAATGACGAGCGCATCCGGCAGTTCGAATCAGCGGCAAAAACAAATGAACCAAATCGCGCTGCGAAAGCACAGGTCACGAAGGCAGCGGGGAGTTCTTCTGGTAATATTCATAATACTCTCTCTCCCCCACCCTCACTTATATGAACTGCAGATACTTATACCTTCGATGAGCTTCGCCAGTGTGCACGGTGGTGTTTCTCCAATTTCTCCGGCCCCAAATACACTTATTTGGGCCTTCGTGATCGCGGCATGCTTCTACTCGGTGCGGCGACTGCATTCAGGGGTGATAGTGCACGCATTCTGCTCTGGTCGGATTTGTTCAAGACCTCGATCCCACTCGGTGATGACACGAACGTCCCGGTAGCTATCAATGTGTTCGAACCAACAACACCTCATGACTCACAATTTATTAGGTTCTCGGCGCACTAGCAGATAACGCCAAGCACAACCAGACTGGTCGGCTCGACGAGCACGGGGTCCTTCGCCACAAGCATGTGGAGCTTTGTGGAATTGGCGCTCTTGCCATTATGTTTTTTGCTTATTTCCACATCGCCGGCTATCCTGTCCCCGATTTCGCGCCCAATTTCCAGGATACTGGGTACGGCGAGTTTGGACGACGTGATTGGTACACCTACCATGTTTTCTCGACCGGAATTGGAACAACAGAAATGAGTTATCAAGGTGCACTGTCACTGAATTCAAAACAGCAATCAGGGATTAATTATTTTGTTTAAAGCTCACCACGACAGGGTCATGCAAATGCATACCGCCAACAATATTTCCATTACCAAGGTCACGCACGGCACTAGACCCTTTGCCGCTCAGACATGCAGAGCGTTCGGGGCAAGTGTTAGCGACACTAAGGCCTTGGGTGGATGGAATGACAGTGGGTCCTTCAAGAACTGTTATGACCGTGCAATGCCGGTCGGTGCCCTTCTCGGCGCCGCATTCTTCAACAGTACAAAGCCTGAACTGTATAGGATCGCAAGGAACTGTCTTGGTAACGTCGTTATCTCCGGCTCTATTGGGTATTCATACTCATTGTTAATATAGATCCTCCCGCGACTGTTTCATCGCAAATCTTTCCTTGGATTGAGCGGGAACAAGAGGCGTTGCTCAAACGTGAGCATGCGAGTCATTTCGCCAGGGATATTGCTCTGCGTCAATTTTTGAACGCATTGGCATGGTTCCGTCGTGTTCTGGTGCAGGACATGGCCCTTCTCTTTATTCAGGACCCGGATGTGCTGATATTTAAATTTGCGCCGTTCAATTCCACTCACTTTCGTGAATTTGCCGCCGGTTCGGCGGCCACAATTCATGCGGCCGAGGAGACTGCTCGTCTTGCCTTCCAGAACCTCCCTGAGCACCTTGTTGCATCGATGCGTGGTGCTCTCGCTACACAGAACCTCGCGTTCGAACGCGAACGACATGCACATCAGGCGCAGATGCAGATGTTGCAGAATCAACTCGGAGAAGTCCAGAACCTCCTGCAACTTGTTGCAGGCTCAAAGCGCATTAAAAAAGCCCGTGGTACGTCCCAATCTGTAGTCTACACCGTGAACTGAATTAATTTATCCTCCAGGTTCATCCCCTGGCCTCGACAACTTCTCTACAAACATTGACCTCGACGACTTCCCAGGAGGTATTTCCGGTTCCTCCAGCGCTGGCCCATCCTCTACCGCGTTTAGTGACCTCTCATTCGACCCACTTTCCACCGACTTCCAATTTCTTGAGGGCTTTGCGGTCAACGACAACTTTAGTGCCGGATTTAATCCTCTTCCACCCACTCCGACCACCGCATTTCCGCCGCCGTATCCTCCTCACAACCTGGCTCCAAGTATCTCTCCTGCCCTGTCATTCCAACCACCTCCTCTCGTTCCTCTCATTCCTGGCTCCCGCGAAGAGCGACTTCAATATTACTTTGCGCGCTACGGAGAGGAGCGGTTCCGGAAGCATTGCCCGGTATGGAAGAATGGAGATTGGATTCCCCAGTACAAGTATGCGACGAACGCGAAGGCGATTTGGGACTACTGGGTTGAGTGGAAGGAGGGGATGAACGGCTTCATTGCTGTTGAAGAACTTACCACAGTTTGGGGGGCAAAGTGGCGTGGGAACATCGGCGGGCTCAAGAGCGAAAACACCCGCAGAATGAAAGTGGTAAACCTCATTCTGGAGCTCAGCAAGAAGTCGAATTGGAACACTAACCTTGTGCGGCGATTTATTACCGAGAAGTACGCGTCACATTTTGCGGCACGGGCTTTTGTGGAGTACTTGAAACCCGCGAACCGTGCCGCCGTAATTGCGGCAGCAAGTACTTATCCCTAGTTTATGTTATGTATTGCTCTTAATCAACCTGGGTTTTGGTTCTCAGAGCTCAAGACTGGAATAAGTCCTGGGTCAGTCCTTTAATTGTCTCAAAGTGGCAAGTGCGCAGAACTGCCGCCCAGAGCAATATTTGATGGCAACTTTGTGCCCTTACAGACCATGTATGGGTGGGTTGAATGAGACCTCAGAACACCTAGCACCTGCCCTCATGTCGGAAAATGTGCTGAAGATTTCAAGGTCATAAACAACCCCACAAACGTCTCAACGGGACAGTTCATCAATGATGTTCAAAATGCGGTAAACACTGCAAGAAATTTGCCCTGCAGTGGACTGGCCACTCGTATGTGCCTGTAAAAGTTTGAGGCTGACCCTAGGGTCAAGAGGCCCTCAGACGAATTTCTTTACCACTCTGTTAGCATCCACATCTAGTCGGATACCTTCAATTTTGGCGGTGATTGCACCGGTTCAATTCCCAATCAGTCGCCACTCGCCTCTTCTCCAGTTAAATCACATTGCAAGAAGATAACTCCATATCACTAAATACCATTCATCATGCAACTGTCCATTGTAATAAGCTAGCAGTCCTGACTTTCCTACACTGGATGTTGTTTCTTCCATTCAGTAAGGAAGTTCAGCAGGGCAATTGAGCCCTTGGGAGGATCGTCAACGCGATTGAGAGTCTCCTCTACCTCTGTGACTTTGCTGTATGTTGCTATAATGTCAACGGCGGTCTGTGCATTGGTCAACCAAGTGGACTGGATGCCGAGGGCGGTTTGAATGTGGTTCAACTTGATTTTCTGGGTTCCAACATTAGCCGCACTCTGATGTGTTCCATAATGCAGGACTTACCATTGGGACTTTCGTTTTATTATAATCTCTTTTGAAGTTCACAGAGAACTGCCAGTCCTTGACAATTTCTGGATTTGATACAGCACGACCACGATGAGCAACGAAGGACTGATGCCCGTCCCTGGTCGACAGCTTCTCGCGAAGAAAAGTAACAGCAGGATCCTCGCGCGCAGTAGTAGACGTTGAATGCGACACAGTATTGGTGGAGGAAGAGGATCCAGCAGCAGGGAGAACCACTGCAGTTTCTTCTGCCTTCGGTGCAGGATGTGTGATTCCAACCTAAGTGTCGTTAAGATCAGATTACGGACGGTTTAAAATCCGACCCACATTGTCTATGAAGAGATGAATGCGCTTGTTATCCGTGATCTCCAGAGCAGCTGGATCAAAGTTCATCTCCTCGACAAATTGGCCGTGGACCATGCGAACGAACGGTATCTTCCAACCATCTTCGGAATCCGGAACAGATATTTTGATACCGCTCGAATCTACAGCAAAATGGGTCAAGAGAACGAGGTAGGACGTGAGAATAACATGCCTGGTGCAATTTCGATAGAACTATTACTCTCCTGGAGAGTTGAAATCAAATGCTTGCTCAAAACTCGAAAGCCGCCAGGTGTACAATCATTATGATCGAACACTGAAAGGGAAAGTAGTGCGACCGTCTTCTGCACAGGATAGAAACGAGAGTCCTCGATATAGACTCGAACACGTTCAACCTGCAGCTGATGAGACTCTAAAATAACCACCACACACTGAACATATGAACTAACTTCAGTGTCTGGATTCGCGGGTGGTACGAGCAAATTGGGAACTACATTCAGTTTGTCAGAGATAATTAATGTTCATCGGAGGAATACATACTTTCAGGCTCGGGACTATTGGCAGGAGGCTGTTTCGGGGGTGCAGAGTCGTGATGATGGGTCTTAGGAGGAAGTTTCGAGGATATCAAAGGCTCATTCGTAGTAAAGCCATTCTTGGGGTCCAGGAGAGTTTCTTTAAGCTTCTTAACATCGACCCTCGAGGGACTGAATTTCTGCTCTGGCCATTTACTCTGTTGGCGTTGCACCATTCTGACGAGCGAAGGTTTGGTTACATTCCTGATTTGAGGACTAGTTCTTGTGCCGTCAAATGAGAGAGAAGTCAAACACTTACACGTCGTCATCGTTATAAGGGCGTTCGCCGGTGGAGGACATGGTGGAAGGAGAAGAACAGAGTCTGACTCTGATCCCCCTGAGTGACCCTCATTTCATCCGATCGGTCAATAAATTGTGATGAAGGAGACTCAACGATGGGGTGGATTGAGATATCAATAGTGCAGAGTGGTGATTTCACACTGTTTGATTTCAGAATCCTTGATGGGTCAGAATGGGAATTATTGAACATGGTTGTTCAAAAAAGACCAATCGGGCCGAACGGTGAATTTTTTTTGAACACAAAGGAAAGGTTGGAATGAAGAAAAAGGTCTTTCTCAGTGGGTGGAATGGTCCCATTTCATTGCATGGAAGGAAAGGTTCAAATGGAGACAAGGGTATTCCTGAGCGGTTGGAATGGCTTCATTTGTTTGGTCTCAGATCAAAATGAGAAAAGTGGGTTGCGCTGGGCCTCGCATGGCAGACAAAATATACGGGACATGATTAGGACTTAAGAAGAGCTCAATTTGTTGCCAGATCACCAACTTTGAGTCGAGGCTCGGGCTCGAGAGAAAACGGTCGGAGCGGACAATCCACGTTCCATCCCATCACCACATCAGTCGAGCCGAACGGCCATTCCCAATAAGGGAACGGAGATATCTTTAGCCCAGGTCACCGCGATCAGTACATCCGGCAGTTTACGCGGGGCGATCACCTCACGTGACGTCGCCAGGGGGTAACCGTGGGCACCACCGCGCCGTAGGTACATACCCACACAAGTCCTTGTTGTAGACGCGCGTATACCGGTGCACGGAGGACTACTGTGCTGATTTGGACTGTGACAACACTTTGCTCGAATACCCGCCATGTTCCTCAAACTCGTCGAATAATCACCAAACGTCGTCGAAAAACCACCTTTACTCGCCGGAATAGTTACAAGTAACCCATGGACGCCCTCCGCTCGCTCGTCCAGCCTCTCGTCAACGGCTCCTCCGTCATCGAACGGCATAAAGTTCGTTGTCCTCGGCGGAACGGTCGAGACCGCCCGCAGAGTGAGCAGCCCGGCGTGTTCGTCAATTGTGCGTACTGCTCCTAATTGCTTTACATCCCTCTTCTACTTTCTCCTCTATTTTCTAATTTATACGGTTATAATATTGTGGCATGAATGCTAATCGTTGTGCAGCATTTTTCCTGACGGCGCACCTATTACCTCCTTCCTCTCGTCCACCTTCCTATCGCGAACACCCGCGCTGTCCTCCCATACTACCCGCCCGCGCGCCGGCTTGTGCGGTGCTTTCCCTACGTTTTTTCGCCACCTTCGCATTCCACCGTACACCTTCATCGATACCTTCCCGCGCCACCGTGACCCTGCCCTCCCGCGCTGCAACTACCATCCCAATTCACTGCGCCCTCCTTCTCGCGCGCACTCCCCGCGCCTGCCGCTCCCCACTTGCCACATTCACCCCGTGTCCCTCCTTGCGCACACCCTTCCACCCTATAGCCTTCCTGTATTCCCTTTAAAATCTTCTCTGCATTCCTTCCTCCACTTCTGCCTCTCCCGCGCATACCCGCACGATCCTCCCGCTTTCCTTCCCTCCCCTGCTTTCCCACACCCATCTTCCCTCTCCCTCTCCCTCTCCCTCCTCTTCCACTCCACCTTCTCCCTCCGCCCTCTCTGTTTTATACCTACACCCCGTCTTTGCCTTCATTTAATTATACTAACACCCTCTTCCTCGTTTACAGCCTCGAATGGCACCGCGCTCGCGAATTGAAATTCGAGACCACAACGCGCACCGCGCACGGGCACGCATCGTCCGCGTCCGGCTGGGAGGACTTAATGGGTGGGCGGCACGGATGGGGAGGGGAATGGGGAAGAGGGGGTGAGTGGTTTTTCGTTTCGGCTTTGGCATGGATTTGTGGGAGGGGAGTGGGGCGTTGGCGGTATGGGAGCGCGCGGCGATTGGCGGCGTTGCGAGCGCGACGCTGCCGTGCATTCGCGCGTCGTGCGCTGTGCGCCGTCATGGAGTGCGTAGAGGCCGCGTCGCCGCTCATATAACGGCGGCCTTTACGCACTCCGCATCGCGTGTACGGTGCGGCGGGCTCGCGCACTCGTTCCTTCCCGCTCAGGTGTGCGTCGGGGTGACACACGTACGGGGTGGTGCAGCGCATCCTCCGCGTCAAGCGAGGTATGTCGGAGGCGAACGAGGCTGACAGCCTCCTCCCTCTTGGCGCAAGCCGGCCTGTACGTCTGCGTGCTGATGCACGAAGCACGACGCACTGCGCCTCCGTACCTCCTTCTGCCGCCGCCCACGAAATGACTCGTCGTGGGGGCGGCATTGACTTAGTCCGCGTGCGTTTCCGCCGGAGACTACGCGCGTCATAGTCTAGCGCGGGCCTCGTCGTCGTGCTTCCTTGCGGTATCCCCCACCTGGCCGATATCGAGTCGCCGTTTATGCGCAAGTTACGCGTACATCGTCTCGCGTGCGGCCGGTGGCGCCGAGCGACCCGCCTGCGCTGATTCTGCTTCTTCTCTTCCCCCACCCCATCCCATCCTTCCCCCTCCCATCCCATTCTTCCCCTTCCTCCCCGCTGCTTCCCTTGATTAACCCTTTTTTTCGCAGCACCCTCACAAACCTGCGTCATCATTCAGCCCACCTTCGACTCTAGGCACCATCTACTGGCGGCAGCATTGGCTTCACGTGCGGCGCGGGAGGGGGAGCGGGAGCGGGGGGAGGAGGTGTTTGTTGAGTGTTAGTTTCGGTGGGTTTGTCAAGGCCTGCAGAGTGGGAGGGTGTGGGCGTGTGGATGTTTCGCGGTGATAATCGGGGCGTGTCGGCGGCGGCGCCAACTCGACGCTTGCAGGTGCAGGTCAGGGTCCACGCGATAGATGTTGCTGGTGCAAGCGCGCGCGTCGCGGGGCGGATGCTGGAGATGGCAGTACGTACCGGCGCGCGTGGCGGGAGCGATGGGACGGGCGTCGGGCGTTGGCCTCTAGCGGTGTGCGGGGGATGTGTGCGCGGGGGATGCGCGTGTGGGCGCAGGATATCGTGACGGGGCGGCATACGTGTACCGGCCGGGATGTGGGGCGGTACGTGGTGATGGGTGCGGTATGCTCCCTCGGTCGAGTCGCCGGTGGATCGGGTCGAATCGAGCAGGAGTGGGTGTTGGCGGCACGGACGAACGAGGACGGGGGGAGACGTGCATTGCACGCGAGGGATGTCGCGGTGTCCTCGAGATGACGGGGTCCTCGAATCACGTCGAATGGAATCGGTGACGCGAGACGGGCGCGTTGGAGAGTGCGTGCTCGGCGCGGGTCGAGATGCGACGGCGTACGCTGAATGAAGGTGGTGTTGGCGATCGTCGAGTCGAATCGCAGCGGCGTGCGTGCCTGCGGCGAGGACGTGCATACGTGGCAGCAGCGGCAGCAGCGGCAGCCGTGAATTTGCAAGGATGACCAGGCTCCCGTGTCGAGTCGAGCCTCGGCCCGATCTGCGTTTGCGCGTCGCCGCCGCCGTTGGGGAAGCGCGCGCGGGATGGGGTTGGGTCGAAGGTCCTGGTCCGCGCGTGGATGGGGGTGAAGGCTTCGGGCGCGGGCACGGTGAAGATGCATTTGGACGCCTTGCCGTGTGTCGTCGAGTGGGCGCTGCTGCGGATTATTGATCAGCAGGGCGGAGCTGGGCGTACTAGGTGATATGCTGCTCTGGACCCGTCGCGGTCGGGCAACATTCATGCGGTTCTTCTTGGCCTGCTCGCGCAGGAAATACTCTGTTTCTCCTTCCCTCCTTCCACCTTTCTCTCTCCTCCCCTTTCCCATCCTTTCCTCGCACATACTAACCTGTTTACACAGTGTCGTCACCCGCTCCACCCCCGTCCTCGAACAGCTTGTGCTGCAGGCGAAGCGCGAGTACGAGGCCGAGGCGGTGGATCGGATTCAGGTGGGTCCCGTCTTCGAATTTTGGGTTTTATCACTTTTTCGTGGTGGGGGGGGGGGGAGTGGGCGCGGAGTGGGAGAACGGAAAGGGAATGGGTGTGGTCCGTGGAAGAGGCCGACTCTGAGTGGGCGACGGTGGCTGTGGCTCATCAACGCAGAGGCGCGCGGTAGTGGATAGCGTGTCCTTTGTGGGAGGGCTCATCTTTCACCGCGGTGATGTGTCGTGTTCGTCGCGTTCGTCGAGGACGAGGGGGCCGAGTCGACTCGGCCCGAAACGCCGATGAGGCCGAGTCGACTCTGCGTATCGTGTGTGGCAGCTTTGGCTCGTCGAGCGACGTGGGGAGAGCATCGACGTAGAAACCGCCTTGACTCCGCGGCGCGGCCGTGGGGGCATGATGCGCGCCGCGATGTATGGAGTCAACGCGAAGCGCGACAATGATGAAACGTGCCGGCGTTTGTGCACTGCAGTGCGGGAGTTATCGTCCACGAGCCGACGTGCAATATCGTCCAGATTCCATTATTTTATCTTTTTCCTTCGAATTCCTTCTTGCTCGATCGGTGCCACGGCTCGGCGCTGCGGATTCTATGTGTGTGTGTGGACGTCCCGGTCGTGTGCATGCGCGAGTCGGTGCAAACCCACGACTTACGATACCAAAGTACTCCAGCGATACCCGAACTCACACTCTTAGATACGTACACATCGGGATTTTCACACTTTGCGCGTGAGCTCGCGTGGGCTCTCGTACGCGCGCGCACGAGCGCGTACAAGACGTCAAAGTCCACGCGCACGCGTGATCACGAGCTATGTCCCAAATCCCACGCGAGCCCCATACGCGAGCCTACGCGAGCGACGCGAGCCCAATTCTGATTGGAATGCCGGCCAATCCGGACAGTTGAAGTCGTCAAAAACATTGAGTGGACAAAGGCCAGTACAATGGCACTTACAAATGAGCTGAGTGTGAGGATGGACTCAGTACAGAGCGTACACAAAAATCTCGAGCTGCGCTTGTGCTCGCGTATACTCGTGGACGCGAGATACGCGACATCACAAGATCAAAAGATCGCGCGTGATTTGTGCTTTTGCTGATGCATACATATAGTTTACTGCGATATGATCTCTCTCATTCTCTTTTCTTTTCTTCTACATATACACAATACAAAACCAACCACCAGTAGAGACATACATACACAGTTAGAGTACTGCTGTCATAGCCATTACCGGCCCACCTATGACGAAATAAAAGGACTAATGATGGCTACCGGGGCAATGGCGCCGACTTAGACCGGTGACTGATGGTACCCAGCATGTGTAACGCATCACACACGAGGCGCCATGTCCTTATCTCCCACCATCATGGCAGAGAACTACTCCCTCCTCAGTGAGTTTAGAGACGGTAGTTGCTGTGGTTCTACTAAGTTTCCTCTAGTTGAAAGTGCAGATCAGATCATGTGGGATTCTCGCATGTGGCACCGAAAGCCAAAGCTTTATGCTACAGTCACACTTGATCTGGATGATAATCCCGTCTCTCAGACTCCAGTCTTCAAACGGAGCCTACAGCCCAAGTGGAATTTCAACTCAGTTCTGTGAGTAATTCAACAAACCTCAACGGCTGCTTCAAATGTTCAATAATCTGGAGGTTGTGTCCATTGACATCTACCATTACACTGCAGCTTCACCATCATACATCCTTTCTCCGTCCAGACGATCCTGTTATCGGACAGTGTACCATAGGCATCAAAGAGTTGTTGCATCAATGCAGCTCAGGCAAAGGTAATGTTCACTGTGGGATCTTTCATTAACTTCAATATTTCATGCACCGCATAGTCGTACACCTCAAGATCAAAGTGGACGGCAACATCTCTGGTCGGCTCTCTGTACTTCTCGAAAAATCGGAAGTTGCTGCGGGAAGAGCCAAGAGCAGGATGGAAAGTGCCCTCGTCACCCTGGCGACGGCTGGACCCAGTCTCGACCGGATTAATGCCGGTGTAGAAGCAGAGGGTTCTCAAAACGATTTGGCAACTGCACTCGGTGCATGTCTTGATCATATTGATGTTGTTGTCAAGATGGGAGACAAACTTGCCCAGGCTTGTGACAACCTTCTTGACTGATCATCTGCTGATTTCCCTTGGACCAATAGGTTCATCCATATGTGTCTACGGCATGGAGTATTTTGTCCTTGGTCTATCAGGTACACATTAACATCTCTGTCTTAGGGATTAGAGACCCTGACCAAATCTTAGGCTGTGAAGCAGCAGCATGAAATGGATGACAAAGTGGTCCAACTTGTCAGAGAGATAATTGAACTTTACTCATTCAAGGATGACATCCACTTTGTGGTGGCAAAAATCCAAATCCTCGAGGATACTTTGATTAAAATTGCCAAGCATACTCTCGTCTGCGCAAATTTTCTAGCGGAATATAGCCAACCAAGATTTTCCGGTCAGTTATGTATCTGTGGATGTGTTTCATGCACTGACATGTAATCAGAGCGAGCTATTCGCACAGCATTTGTGAACAACAACCAGAGGAGGATTGATGACCTGTCCGATGAGCTAGTGAAACTCAAAGAATCATTCACACATGCATTGAGGATCCAGAGTCTGTTACTCACAATGGAAGTACACGGGACTGTTGCAAAATTGGGTTGGTTTATACCATTCTCTATGTGAACCACTCACTTACTGCAGGAATATAGACAAGTCTAAGGAACTGAAGAAACTCAGGCATATTTCTTATGATGCATCACTACGCTCAAGCTGCCTCCCAGGGACCTGTGAAGACATTCTAAAGGATATTTCCAAGTGGTTGACTACACCATTGGGTGGCAGCAATATTCTTTGGCTCTCTGGGGTAGCGGGGTCAGGCAAAAGCTCTATTGCAATGAGCATAGCCCAGCAATTCCGTGATCAGAAGTGTCTGGGTGCATTTTTGTTTTTCACTCGGAACAATTTGGCCAACAGTAATCCACTGACTGTGCTCCACACCATCACATACAGATTGGCACAGTTCAATGCTCACATCCGGGATGCACTCTGCACAGTGATTGCACAGAACCCTGACATTCTTGAGGCTCCCATCCACAGCCAATTTGAAGTATTATTACATGGCCCCCTTCTATCTGCAATGCCTTACATCGAGAAGCCAGTTGTTATCATTCTGGATGCCTTGGACGAGTGCTCCAATGATGATTGGCGCAAAAGTTTCATCTCACTCATTACTGATGACCTTTCAAGCCTGCCCATTGCCTACCGCTTTCTTATTACGAGCCGACCAGATGCAAACATTACTGGAGCATTCCGCTGTGCACAAGACAAAATTACAGAAAAGATTCTGAGGGTGTCAACAGCGGACCTGGGAGGTGATATAGCTGTGTACATCAAATCACGGTTGGAACAGATTCGGACCACAAAGGCCAACATACCCAGCACATGGCCTGGCTCCATTGCTATAAACGACCTTGTCGTCCGCTCAGGTGGTCTGTTTATCTGGGCAACAACAGCCTGCAACTTTATTGAAGGCTTTGATCCAGAGGAGAGGTTGGAGAAGCTGATTGCTCACAAGTTCAGAGATGAAGGCCAGCTTGATGAAATCTACACTATTGCACTTCAGAGTTCTGGTCCTTGGACCAGCAATGATAATTTTGCACTAAAAGCCTCTAAAGTCCTTGGTTGCATTGTCCTTGGCAGAGCACCTCTGGATGACAAAGCCATGGACTCCCTCCTTTTGTTCAAGGCAGGGACTACATCTGAAATCCTGGAATATGTGGGCTGTGTTATTCATCGTGCAAGTGATGGAAGTGCACAAGTTCTTCATGCGTCCTTTAGTGATTACCTCATGGACTCTGCTCGTTCTGGCAATCATCCTTGGACTATCCAGAGCAGGATCCATCATCAATCTCTGGCACTTGGGTGCTTCAATGTTCTTGGCAACCAGCTCCAATTTAATATTTGTCACCTTGAAGACTCACATCTTTTGAATGCTGAGGTTTCAGACCTTTCCACCCGTTTAGAGACATATCTGTCATCTGAGCTACGTTATGCCAGTCAATACTGGGCAAATCACCTTGATGAGGCTGAACCAGCAAAAGTCATTCTTGATCAACTGCAGGAGTTGCTTGCGAAGTATTTCCTGTATTGGCTGGAGGTGGTCAGTCTATGTGGACAAATGTGGGGTGCAAATGAGGCACTTGCAATTGCACGCAACTATGTGGCCAAGGTGAGCCTCCAGTAGAAGATGGTATGAAATGCTGAAAGAGCTGTTAGCCTGGCGGTGATGATCTTAAACTCACATTACATGATGCACAGAGGTTTGTAGCCGGATTCTCACAAGTCATAGCTCAAAGCACACCACATATTTATATTTCTGCCTTGCCCCTTACACCTAAAGAATCACTAGTACAGAGAAATTTTGGGGCAAGATTTCCAGGTGTGCTCAAGTATAATTCCCCAGACAGTAGCTGGCCAAGTCTTCAGAAGACGCTGACGGGCCATCGTGACTGGGTTCACTCTGTTGTCTTCTCTCCTGATGGGAAGCAAATTGCCTCAGGGTCCTCCGACAACACCATCCGTGTCTGGGATTTAGAGACTGGGGCTGCAGCCAGTAAACCACTGACTGGCCATAGTAAGACAGTTTACTGTGTTGCCTTCTCTCCTGATGGGAGACAGATTGTCTCAGGTTCCTCTGACAAAACAGTCCGTATCTGGGATTTAGAGACTGGAGCCGCAGCCAGGGCACCACTGACTAGCCATCGTGGAACAGTTCACTCTGTCGCCTTCTCTCGTGATGGAAGGTGGATTGTCTCAGGCTCCTTTGACAACACAGTCCGCATCTGGGATTCAGAGACCGGGGCCGCAGTCGGTAAACCACTGACTGGCCATAGCGACACAGTTGGATCTGTTACCTTCTCTCCCAATGGGAGGCACATTGTCTCAGGCTCCTTTGACAACACAATCCGCATCTGGGATTCAAAGACCAGGGCCACAGTTGGTGTACCACTGATTGGCCATAGCGACACAGTTGGGTCTGTTGCCTTCTCTCCTAATGGGAGGTGGATTGTCTCAGGCTCCTCTGACAATACAGTCCGCATCTGGGATTCAGAGACTGGGGCTGCAGTTGGTGCACCATTAACTGGCCACAGCGATGCAGTTGCATCTGTTGCCTTCTCTCCTGATGGGAGGTGGATTGTTTCAGGCTCCGGTGACAACACAGTCCGCATCTGGGATTCAGAGACTGGGGTCACAGTTGGTGCACCACTGACTGGCCACCATGGCCCAGTTCGCTCTGTTGCCTTCTCTCCCAACAGCAGGCAAATTGTCTCAGGCTCCTATGACAAAACACTCCGTATCTGGAATTCAGAGACCGGGGCCACAGTTGGTGAACCACTGACACACCATAGCAACACAGTTCGTTCTGTTACCTTCTCTCCTGATGGAAGGCGGATTGTCTCAGGATCCTCTGACAGCATAGTCCGCATCTGGGATTCAAAGACTGGGGCAACCATTGGCGCACCACTAACTGGCCATAGCAACACCGTTGGGTCTGTTACCTTCTCTCCTGATGGGAGGCGGATTGTCTCAGGCTCCTTTGACAACACAGTCCGCATCTGGGATTCAGAGACTGGGGCTGCAGTTGGTGCACCACTGACTGGCCATAGTGACACAGTCTTGTCTGTTGCCTTCTCTCCTGATGGAAGGCAAATTGTCTCTGGCTCTTTTGACAAAACAGTCCGGATCTGGGATTCAGAGACTGGGGCTGCAGTTGGTATACCAGTGACTGGCCATAGTTGCACAGTGTACTCTGTTGTCTTCTCTCCTGATGGGAGGTGGATTGTTTCAGGCTCCGGTGACAACACAGTCCGCATCTGGGATTCAAAGACTGGGGCAGTCATTGGTGCACCACTGACTGGCCATAGTGGCACAGTTAACTCTGTTGCCTTCTCTCCTGATGGGAGGCAAATTGTCTCAGGATCCTCTGACAACACCATTCGTATCTGGGACTCAGAGACTGGGGCCGCAGTCAGTGCACAACTGACTGGACATAGCGACACAGTTAACTCTGTTGCCTTCTCTCCTGATGGGAGGTGGGTTGTCTCAGGCTCCTCTGACAAAACAGTCTGCATTTGGGATTCAGAGACTGGGACTGCAGTTGGTGAACCACTAACCGGTCATAGCAGGACAGTCTACTCTGTTGCCTTCTCTCCTGATGGGAGACAGATTGTCTCAGGCTCCTCTGACTACACGGTCCGCATCTGGGATTCAGAGACTGGGGCAGCCATCCATGAACAAGGCTTCTCAAGCATGCTGAATAATAATATTGTAACTTCACAACAGGTGTGGTCTCCCTACTTTGTGTTTACTAGGTGCTAATTAGCTTAGATCACTACCTCAAAAATGTTGGCTGATGGCTGGGTGATTGATTCACTCTCCCACTACCTTATGTGGGTCCCGGCTTGGCTCCGTGCTCATTTCTGTCGCCCCCCAACTTTACTTGTTATTGCTCCAAGTGGGGTGACAACACTTGACCTCACTAACTTTGTTCATGGCAAGGACTGGGTGAAGTGTATTGATGTTCCAGCCATGGTTCCCATATAGCATACAGTTTCACCTGTATTTCTCCTTTCTGTACTTATCACTGTGAGTTACCAGTTGACCCCCAAGATCTGTGTGTACTTGAGTTAGAGTGTAAACATTGACAGAGGTTATGTGAAGTATGAATGGAGCCTTGTGACTGGTAACTTCGAGGTAGAGCACAGCTAAATGTAAGGCTGCTGCTCCAACCTTACAACTTTTCTCTGCACAGATCCAGCTGTTGACTTTCAGGTTGATCTCATCATCAATTACCCATTGTTCCTTTCCTTGATGATCCCATATATCACTCCTCAACATCCCCCTTACCTTTCTGTTGCCGAGTTCCTTACCTTATGTCTTTCTTATACTTATTACTCGATTGCCTGATTAGTATCACGATTGGACATTGATCGTCTTATGTATTTAGTCATGAGTTCTTCTTCTTGGTCTTGACCACCATGTACCTTTCTATAGTGGCCGCTCTTGAATCACCACACTATTATTCTGTCATTTTTGGCTACTCTTAGTTTTGTCTGGCCGACCCTCTAGTGTTGACTGCCTCCACAATATGGCAGCCTTCCACTAGAAGATACATTGTATAGGCTCTGAATGGGTGTCAAAGCATCAATGAAGACTTGAAGACCTGTGACGGCTGAAAATCTAAGCCCAACTTGCCGAACATGGATCAACTCGCCAAGTTACACTGAAACGGCGCAACAACAATGTACCGACATCTAGCTGCATTTTGCAATTTTTAGCGCTAGTTAAATGCAAGGCATACTAGGCTTCAAGTTGTAACAAGCTAGCTTTCTAATAGGAGTGATATTCCTAGAAGGACTCTGTTTGGTGGTACAAAGGAGGGTCAGAGTGAGCTCTGGCTGCTGACTGTAGTACAAACTCAGTGCTAGGCGCGTGGACAAGCGTTACACTAGGGGAGTACATGCATTAAGGAGGATTACTATGGTCTAGTACCTCATAGTCTGGGCTAGCGGGCCAATAGACGGCTTCAAGAGAACACAAGATATCAAGAGTTACCCGCTAGCATAAAGAGGAGAGACAGACAAGCAGCTAGTGAGACGATAGCGAAATAGCTGAGGGCTAGGAACCACGGTTCTGCAATAGCTCAGCGCTAGCCTCAGGTTTATCGGGCTAGCTAGTGACAGAGACGGCTAGGAGAAGTCGGCGGCATGAGGATCTGCCGAATGACAGATCAAGTGATTGACACGACGTGTTTGGAGGCAGCTAGCTGCGACAGATAAACTCGAGAGATATATTTTAGATGAGATGGCACAATGACTGAACGACGAGATGTTCAGGCCGTGCAGGGACAGAGATTGGGAGAGGATTGGTGAGCAGGCAATAGCGGGAACAGTTTTCCCAGTTCGTTGAGATGGGTCGGCAACGGGATGGGGCGAATGCTAGGGCCAATGGAGAGCTCTCAAGGAAACTCTACACTAAAACCACACAACACAACACACACACAACAACGCTAGGTTATCGCTCCAACCGTTCCTTTTGAATTCGGGTCTACGTCGTAATATGCGACTAAGATTGGATCCTCGAGCAATGAATTGGTATTTTGAAGTACACTTCAGAGAGTTTGAACTACTCTAGAATGCGGCACAACAGCGGTAAGAACCACTAGTCCGTGCGTCCGTTCAACAAAACCGGGGTGAACCGTGTTCTATTAAAGGGGGGGCCTTATAGTTAAATAAGGTTTCACCTAAGAGAGGCTCGCAAGCGTCTTAGGGGCAGGGTTTCGAGATCGTAGGTTTGCCCAAGAAGTGCTCCTCCCACACAATGGTGCAGATAACAAGGAGTAGTGTTGCAAGGCCCAAACGTTCAACTCTTCAGAACACTGCTGGGGTCTGCCTCAGATCCAACAATGGACCGTTGGTGTTAAGAACGGTACGTTTCCAACCGATTTTATACGTGACCTCCGCTTGACAGAGAACAACGTTGAGCTCAGAGACTTAAGATTCACACAAAGGTTATATCCAGCCGACTGAATTCAAGGTTACAGAACGATACAACAAAGATATGGAATGAACACAAATCTCCGGTGGAACCGACCCGAGAACACTACTACTCGTTCCCTTCGAGACTTTGGCTTAGGACCTTGCGGTCTGGGCTCTGTCCGTTATCGGGAGGAGGAAATGAACTGGTTTGAACCACCACTTTTACAGGTCTTTTATACTAAACTCGAACATACATGAGATAAACAGATATGAGTCAAATGCCGGGAAAATGTCCGTTCGGCAGACAAGGAAACGTCTGCCGCGTATATTCGTCACTGTTAGCCGTCCTTAGAAGTCAGCACGATGACTCCCTCGGGCTATTTTAGGTATATTTGCAATACCAGTGGAAGCCGACTGCTTCCGGTGGTAAGCCGTGCCTACGTCTCGCTTCGGCCTGGTTATTAAGCCAGCCTCGTGCAGATAATCAGCGTGGCCCAGAAGTCATGAGGTGGGTCAGGCGCTCTAGAACCTCTCGTTCTCGCCGTTCGCAACCATAACCTTCCGTTTCGGGCCTCTCTGATGAGATAGTTGATCCGCTTGATCACGGATCGACCGTTGGAGTTACTTCTCGACTTGGTAGGAGTCGGGAGTTCGATCCTGGGTACGTTCACCCTTTTGTACAACTCTTTGGTACGTTCGAATCCCTTCCGGTGGAGGCTAATCGCCTACCGGTGGAAGCGGCTGGCTTCCGACGGAAGCCCACTTCCACACACACCGTTGGTCTCCTACTAGTCCATAGTGAATCAAACAACCCTCTTGATTGTTATGACCCATTAGACATGCAGTCTTTGGTGCTCTTAGTAGTTATCACCATTCCGTTGGTCAGCTGGGGCAGCCTTTCTCCTTGGTAGTTCAACTAGCTGTTCCCAGCGTAGCCGTTTACAGTCAACAGCTCGGAGCTCGCTTTGACTCTCTTGTGTATCACCGGACAGGGTCCAATTGCCTTAGTTCGAAGTGCGAACTTTGACCACTGGAAGGAACTGGTCATTCCTAAACCTTGTTTAAGGGCTTAAAAACGCAAAAGTTGCTAGACTTTCGACCCTGTTTGCACTGGGTCGGCTCATCGTTTTGCAAATACAGAGAGTCTGGGAGCTGTAAAGCTGTACGGAATTGGCAATATACCTAGCCTAGGCCCCCAGGATGGTCAGTTGGCTGACTGTCTGGCAAGTCTAGAGCACGATAGGCCCAGCTAGCTAGCCGTAGAGGAGCTGCACGGACCAGTTTTGGACTCTTTTGACTCATTTCACTTTACCTCATCTCTTTCTCTCAAATAGTATAAAAGGACCATGTAAATACCACTAAAGACCAGTTCAACCCCACCCATTGTTTTGACAATAAGGGTGTGCTCAGGCCTAGCTAGTGGAGATAAAGTATTTTCTTTGTTTGTAAAAGTCTATAGAAATCAAATCAGTGTTGTTGGATCCACAAGTAACTGTGTGAACTGATAAGCAAGGACTCGCGTTGGGAGCTCGTGAGCGGCGACGACCTCCATGTATAAACCAGGACTGAGAGCACAAAGAGAACATTTGAGAGTTGTCATTGACTTTGTGGTGGACTTTACAAGGGCTACACATTGGGTGACTAGGAAACACATCCTGTAAAACGGACCACGACCAGCACAGCACTTTGGTAGAACTCCTTGGTCGATTCATTGGCCGATTAACAGAGCTTGAGTGCACCCTCTAGGTCCATATAACCCCAAGTGTTAAGGAAAAGAGCTTAGATTCAAGGTTCTAAGTCGCCACCCAGCATCCGTTGACCTGGGAACGTCATAGAGGAGAGAATAGCTGGCGCAGCATAGCCTGTAACTGGAAGTTTTCAGAAGACACTTTATCACCTCACCTAGGACGATGTAGCAAACTATGTCCACCTAGCACAAACCCTTTTTACCCCAACCTGTTCATGCCAATTCCTTGGGAAGACTTGTTTCGATCAATAGGTTGAGCTAGCTCAGAGATTGGAGTTGTTTGTTGGGATTGTTGAGGCCATAAATTATTGCTTGTGCATTCGGAATTCAAACCAGCAGTCGCATACTACGACTTGGAACCCGAACTCACTAGGAAGACGCACTAGTCTTAGTGTTATAATCATAAGGGTATTGGTGTGGTGTGTTAGTGTTCAAGCTAGCCCGCATCTTTAGCTTAGCTAGCCTCAGTTCACTTCAGCGCATCTTGCCTGTTTCAATGCGATGTGATGCGGACTGCGGTTCTGTGAACTGCCTGACCCAGGGTGGGTATAGTCAAGTAGTGTTTACAGAATTTAATTCGTCCTCTAGGGGGAAATTGCTCTGTCGCGGAGCTGCGTAGTTTATGGTACGCTAATGCGCGATATATAATTTGTGGTGTGTGTGTGTGTGTACAGTTCTCTCCGTTTGGATTGAACGCTTTGCCAGGTTCCTCAAAGATTTAGTTCTTCGTTGGGGGCTGGCCTTCCGAAGGTACCGCGGATGGATAGTTTTCTACACTTGCTCGAAGGGTACGCTCCGCAATGCGAATGCTGTTCCGTTCCGGAGTACTCGGGTTATCTGTTATGCTATCCACCCGTCTCGAACGTATCGGACGGCAGGTCTCTTCAGTACAGTGCAACACTATACGGACGGCTATAGCGATTCCCTTCGTAGCCTGGTTTCTCCGTTGGTGAACACCTTGAAACGGAATCACTTCCGTTTCGAAGACTCGGGGGTAAAGTGTGTGAATTGAATGGGGGAAATGGTATGATCGCGTAGGATAGGCCTTCCGTGTACAATGGGGTGGGTTCCTCGCAAGGATATGCGCTCGAACTCCGAAAAGGAACAGTTGCACGAAGCCAAGTTAGGCGACTGGCCGTTTGGTGGTGTGCCGCGTTAATCTACTACCGCGCGCTTTCAACTCCGGATTGACTATATTTCCCCCGTATCGATTTATCGAAACGGAGGTGAGACGGACGGGGTTTCTTGACAAGCCCTGGCCTTCTAGGTGACCTTGGTTTGTCCTACTATTGGGTGGCATGACCCGTAGCGGAGTGTATTTAATTTAGTTCCCCACCCTGGTGTACTTCAGGGGGAGTAGCTTTAGGTAAATGCAGTGGGAGGTAATAAGATGATCATTCCGTATCCTACAGCTGGCTTTTATACCGTACCCTGTCCGATACTCTGAGTGAATGTGCGTCGAGTTTTTGAGTGAACACATTGAACGGCCAGGTAGCTCTTGCTTCAGAATCAATATTTTCCTCCTCGATGCTTGCTTGCGGGTTTCCGTTTGATTCGGAGTCTGTCCTATAATTGAAATCAAGTTCGTCTCGTCTTTTTGTCCGTTTGTCGAGTCCTAATCACGGCCAGGTGGCGGAATGGTAACGCGCGCGAGACGAATACACAGACTCCCATAACGTTTCCTTGCAAGGTCTCCATTCGATTCGGGGTCTGGCCTTTTTATTCGGAGGCGCACTGTGTCATATTCTTGGATACGGAGTCGCCGTCGTGAGTATGATTTTCCTCCCGTTTGGCCGCGTTCAGAGCGCATCACAAAGTGACAGCTCACAGCGATCACGTGCATGTGGTTAAATTTAATTTAATTTAAAGTTCAAGTTGAATTGAGGTGTACATGAATAGATTTAACGCAAATGACTTTAAATCTCTGTACTTCTCTCCAGTGTTTCAATCTGTCCTAAATCATCCATGATGACTTACTACCAAATAGTTGAAAATCTGAACTGGTATGGAGGTTGTGCTATATTTGGAGGGCAATATCCGTTGTTAAAGGCGGGAGTTATGGTGTTTCCGAGAGTCGAACAGACTGTTCCCCTGACTTTCAGAGTCTTTTCTGTTCTGCCCACAGGCTTTATTTGGAAAATAAGATGGGATCCAAGCCACGAGGTTGCACGAGTTCAGGGCGGAAGTGAGGGACAACGTCGAGGCCAATTATCGATGAAGGAAGGGAGCAGACAAGGTTTTTTTGAGTTCTGCTTGAGTTTTTGAGTATACTGTGCGTACTGGAGGGAAGGGAAGATTAATTTGGTTGTTTTGGTTTGATCTTTGCCTAGTGCTATTACGCAAGACAAGGTGTTGAGCCATCTTGACTTATAAAGGTTCAACAACTCAAGAGTCAGACCGCGTACAGCAAATATCAATCTAACTTGCTGCAGACGGAACAAAACGGAGACCTCGGAGATTGATTCGGTGTGAATCTAAAACAGAAGCAGACTTGAAAAGGAGAGCGGGAAGCATGGAGCCTTGACGCAATGAGTACGCCCAGAGCCAGGGCGGTATCCTGGGAAATAGACCAAGATCCGTGTGGGAAATTGAAGGCAACACATTCGTTTCCATGTTCGTGGCTCTGAGGGGGAAAAATTACTTGAAGAGAGGCCGAGAAGCTAAATTCAGATGAACATGAGACCGTGAAGAGTTCGGGCACCAACTTACCAGCCTGAGGAGATGAAAAAATTGAAGATGAGAAAAGCTAAGGCTTGTTGGGAGATCAGGCTTGCCCTAATAAGATGGGAGGCACGGGGTTTCACTGTAGAGCGGGAGTGAGGGGCATAACAACATCGAAGCGAACCGTCCACGGGAAGGGAGCAGGCAAGATGTTTTTCTTCTATTTGTCGAGTTCTTGAGTTCTCATTGAAAAGGAAGGAATCCAAGTTGCGAGTCAGAGCTGTTCCGTATTGCCTCCGCCTCCGTCCGCAGATAGGTGCACGTAACTTGAATATTGATCCCAACAGCTGTCGAACAAAATCAGGCTGACGCTCCTGTCGGTCGTAATCTCGGCTCCAGATCTTTTACGGGGTTCGGGTCCATTCGGCCGAGGCACAGAAATCAAAAAACGTAGCAGCCATCACCCTGTTATAGGGATTTTCATCAAATTCTACCTTGACGACATCTCGACATCCCCGATTAGAACTCTGCCCGCGAGCGGAGCGAGCGACTGCCCTATAACGGTTCTGGAAACGAGACTACTGTCAGTCGGAGCCTGGCTTGAGGTGGCAGACGGAACAAAGTAAAGTCCAAGCTCCCGCCTGACCCTGACTATCCGAGGAAAAGACTGGGTTGACGGCGGGATTCTGGAAATGGTGTTAATCCATCAAAGTTGGGTTTGGGCAATCAGGACCCCAGGAAAAAGACTTGAAGCAGAATGCAGCAATACAGCGAGTTCACACCGAAATGCAGGAAAATAAACAGACATTTGTGGTGCAGAGGGGTATGTGTGATGGCAGGAAAAAAACTTGGAGGAAATCTAGTGGGAATCCCGGAAGAAGAACGGTTGATAAGACTTGTGGAAATGCCCCGTACACCCGAATGCGAGGTAGCGTGAGATGGGGTAGGAACCTCGGGTAGATAGATATCGAGAACATTACTTGGGGATTTCTTCGAGTTCCGCTTCAGTGCTTGAGTTTAGTACTCGGTTTGTGCTTGATTGCTGAAAGGAGGGAAGAGTATATGGATTGTACATGTGGTGGCTTTTTTCTTACAAGGATTAGCGCGTAAGTAAAGGGATTTGGGCTGGATGGGCATGAGCAGGAGAAGTAGCCGTAGAGTCGCAGTCGAAGTAGTAGGAAAGTCAGAACTGTTGATGATCGATGATTGCATGGAGGCGCGCCGTTAGCGTTGGCAGATAGGCGGAACAGGAATTTAGGGTTCACATCAGCCCAGAGTCAAACTGACGCAGTTCGCAGTTCATACCGTTTTCTGGTGGATTTCTGATTTTGGTCCGAGACTAAGGTGACAGACGGAGCGGAACGGCTGCAATTCATCTCCGACACCGTTAGGAAAAAAACGTCCCGGGAAAGAGACTCGAAGGAGATCGGGAGGCCCGGAAACCTCACACTTATAGTACTGGCAGAGCCAGAATTGACGCCGAAAATTATGGAAAATATCCTCTGACATTCATGTGGGAAAAGGCCGTTGAGGATTCACCCCTGCACCCCCTGCAGGACATGCCTTCTAGGAAAGAGACTCGAAGGAGGTTCGGTGCCAGAAAAAATCCCGGAACGAGATGCCAGATGCCAGATTCGATGACATTATGCGGTAGTGTGAGCGTTGGGGATAAGGCGAGATATAAGAGCGTTTTTGGGTGAGGGCGCGAAATTGTTGACGAAGAAAAGACCAGCGGAGTGTGTGCGACTGTAGAAATAAAGGAGTGAAATTAATTGCGGTTAGTTTGGTTTTGTCGAGGAGTAGTGCGCAAGGCAAGCTAGCTGTTGAGCTGTGGATGGGTACAAGCAGTCGAAGTAGACATCGATCGAGCCAGGAAGGAGAGTCAGCGCTGTTCGATTATTGATCATTGCGTTGTTGGGCGCGTAGTTAGCGGTTAGTCGAACGGGAATATAGCTATAGGTTTCACAGCAAGAGTACTGACGCACCGTGATGCTGGCGATTTCGGTGGGAGCCAAGTTCTGGCTTAAGGACAATGTGCGGCAGGCGGAACGGAACACGGTCCAGCGTGACATTGAGATTCCGAGGGAAAAGCCTTGGGTTGACGCCAAAATTCTGGAGAACACGCCAGGAAAGTGCTAGGCAGACGGAACGGAACGGAGCCAAATCATCTCCGCACACCCAGTAGGAAAGACTCGAGGGAGATTGTTGGGAGAAGAAGATAAAAGCTAGATGATTGAACGCGCAGGCTATTAATGTTAAATGTGGTGCAGGGAAGGGCCACAAACCGACATACAGTATCTCGGTGCAGCCTCTTCGAATGGACGCCAGAGATGCATATGGGCGTCAGTTTGCTTCACACGGGCGACCCAGGAAGGAGATCTGCAGTCGGAGGAGATGGAGAACGACGGGACTGCCGCGGCGCCGGGCGGAGGGTTGTAGTGCACGACACCCGAACCCATTTTGGAGGTATCCGTTGAAATTGCCATGTTGACCTTGTTTTCACCCAATTTAAAAACATACTAACCCAGTGGGATTCATTCTGTCGCCAGTGCAAAGCAAGAAGTAAAGACGGAGGTATGTCGGCGTCGCGGAGATGAGCGCTACTAGTAACGGCACAAGGTGAAAACACCGGCCGGCCCGATAGCCGCGTAGTTACGGCAGCAAGTGCTTGACTGCAGCCGCGCATACTGCCTCTACGACTCCCGACTACTGCGATTACTGCCAAACCTTTGCTTTGGACTGTGACAACTTGCCGTATCCGCCATTTTCGTCGAAACCTCGTTGTACGGTAGGCGGATTGGTCGCGGTTCGATTTCAGGCGGATGTTCGAATCAGCCGGCCGTCAATTTATTATGTCATTTTTCGGGCATATCGGGTACTGGTTGAAGAGCAAAGAATCTCTTCCTGCCAGTGGGTTCTGCTCCCAATTTGGAACAGTAGAATAGTAGAAGGGAAAGGCCGGATAGGGAGAATGAGAAGGAAATGATAAGCTGGTTGATCCCCCGGCATCGACATGCAAGAAAATGCTTATGTTGAATCTACGGTCCTGAGATTGGTGGAAGGAGTTTTGAATCAATAAAATTCTGTATGCCCATCAAGAGGTACCAGAATTAACTGCCAGTTCATGATTTATTCATGGGACGCCCCATGTTCTTTTCCTGGTTCGCGACGCGGTCACATGATCTGACCGTTGAAACTTTTTGTTGTCCAACTTGGCGCACAGGACCTTGGATGAGAATTTCTTTAACTCAGTGCGGTGCATATATGTACTTATGACTACTCTATAAACTCTGATAAGTGCCCCTAATGTATGTGGGGACAGCTAGGGTGAGGGTGAGTGTGCTAGCAGCTGTGTGTGTGCAAAAATGCCGTGCACCACGGGCAAAATTTACAAGAAGAAATTAATGATATTAAAGGTTTATGAGAGTGCTACAGTATTAAGTGAAAATGAGTGAAAATGAGTGTGAATTATGGTCTGGCAAAGAGTGGCTATTCGGTCTCCAATGGGTCGACTATGTCATCACCTCCACTAGTAGGGCTTTGAGGGTCCGAATTGCTGCCTTTCTCAGATTGCTGACCTTGCTCCGAGTCTTCAATGGCATCGTCGAAGATCAACGGAACAGTTTTGTCAAGGTGAAGCCGAAGACAAACATCTGCGCAGACGTGATCATGAAAGAAGGACTGGATGCCCTCGATGCCAAAGTCACCAACACCGCTAGCCCTGGGCGCAAATATTATTATTGTTCACACACACTGAGGAAAAAGGGAAAGAATTACCCGTCTTTGGTATGTGTCATTGGATCAAAGAGAATCATGCCGTCTTTGTAGTTGACAAGTGCCGGAGTTCCTAGACGAGAAAAGGTTAGCAGAGTCTCAATTCTAAATGAAGAACACACCTTGAAGGTCAGCAAAAATCAGAGTTTGATTGCTATGTCCCCAGACAAAGTGTGCGAATGCATGAACAGTAGCACTGCACAAGTCTTTCTTGTGCAACTTGTGTGAAAGTGTGTATGTAAAATGTTCGACAATCGTCGACCGTTTTTGCTCAGCAAGCCATGTCAACCCGCTTCCCCCGGGTCCTATCTCGGTCACCGCAGAGGCGGGGGAAGGGGAGTTAATCTCTTCAAGCAAAAACGCCTCCGCAAACGCGAGGCCTGATGGAGTGTAAGTTCGTTTAGATGTAGGTATAAGAGACAAGACAAACCACTGTCAATTGCAATGTTCTCCTCGCTTGCATGCTTGAAAAATGCCTTCAAGAACCAACCTGCAAGCACCAGTTGCGCCACCTCGGCCTGGATCTGCACCAAATGCTCGCCTACTGTGAAAGGAAGGCCATTTGGTGTTGAGTTTTCACTATCTTCATTGAGTCGGTAAAAGCGCTTCAAAGCATAGCTTGGTCCGTTGTCGCACTGTAACTGAAATAATATTTTTAGAGTGTGGTGGTCAAAAGGAGGTTATACATACATCATACACATTTTTCATTGCACCATGGCTCAGTGGAAGGTCTCGGAGTTTGCCATTGGTTATGTGTCCTGAGGTTTCGAGTTCAGGGATGCCGGTCACCAGATCGATAATACAATTAATCTGTTTGAGTGCAACACGGGTCCTGTTGTGAACGTGCACCGGGCCAGAAAGCCCTGAAATGCCGCCAAATTGAGAGCCCAAACGGCTAGCACCCGACCGACTGCCTGTTAATAAACCAAATAAGTGAGTAGCCCTTCAGAAATTCAAACATCAGCCAGCTTACCTTGGTTTTATGAGGATTGCAATGTTTTGAATCGTTTTGTGACCGAGGTTGTGGCTAGGTTTGATGTCGAGGCCTCGGGCTCTGGTCTGAGTCGCTTTTGAGATCTACTTCCTGAACGAGATGAAAGCCTGGAGCTGGAGCCCTCATCTGGATCATAAATTGTTGCCGTCTCAGCCCACTGAGCAAAGGAAGTGAATATGAGTACAGAGGGTTAGAATCGGGAATAAACTTACACTCTCTACATCAAGATAGAGCTCCAGAGCCATGAAGCCATTTTTACGCTTTGCAGTGGCGGCAAGCTGTTTCCAAACTGAAGGAACCGTGTCGACATAAATGGCGGCATTTCCGTTGGAGGAATGGACAGTATAGAACTCGCCAACAGTCAGATTGGATGTGTTCTCGATAGGGTTTATATTGTTTGCCCATCGGATTGAAACATGCTCACTGTGCCAGTGTCTTCAGTTGAAGTAATGTAGAATATTAGTAAGTGGGTCAACGTACGGAAGGAGTGGAAGGCTTTTGTGGTGTTCCCATTGAGACGAAATTTGGTCAGTTAGACTGCCCTTGACATCTAATAAAGTGTGAGTGAATGTCGGTACAGCAGTTGGTGACAAACTAACCGAGAAGAAGGACAGATGCGGCCCAGTTTTTTGCGCCTTGTCCAAGATCAGGAACAAGAGTTTTCTTCACGCGGACCTAAACCTGGTAATAATATGCATGATAAAAGAGCTAATGTTCAGACTCACCTGCCATGCAATCATGATTTTCTCCTCTCCTGGATCACCTCCACCATACTCATGCTGGAGGAGTGTTTGAGTTCTCAGAGTAGAAGTTGCACCATGTTTAGATATCTTGAGGCGATCCCGAGTCATTGCACTTCGCTCCAGTACTGTTGCAGGAACATTGTGGGTGGCCGGACCTGGAAGATCTTCTGAGTCAAAAATCACAGAGAGCTGTGTTAAAAAAAAAGAAACATACGCCGTTCTGGTCGCTCTGGTTGCCCTTCTGGGGCCCCTCCCAGAATGTTTGCCTTGCAACTAGTCGAACCACAAGTAATCACAAGATCATTACCTTGCACAGTAGTCACTACTGTAGTGTGCATGCCATTGCGTCGAGTGACTCCGCACATAATGCATTGGTCCCACAACTAATGTGAGAAAAATCAATGATAGATTGAATGATTACAAAAGATCAACTCATACCACAATATCTGCATATTCGGGACTATCCCGGGGATGTGCGGCGAGTCGAGCACATTTCAAGCATTGATCTTCACTTTGCCGACCAGGGAAGGTGAGATCGCAGCCGGTACAGCGGGAGGTATTGGGATTGTCAGCCATGAGAGACTTAGGGTAACTGTGTTCAACAGGAAGATGAGATGCTGAAGTGGGTGGTGGGCCCTCTTATTTATATGTTTCCAGGTTGGTCCGTGCAGCAAAATATTGTCATGGAAGTACCCCGTGCACAGGTCCGTGCACGGGGTCGAGGTATAAAAGCCGCTGGAAAAGTCGTATCATTTCATTGCCTTAACCAGTCGGATGCCCAACCTAAGGGGGAAGAATGGGTATGGGAATAAAGAGTGTCAGTATTTTCCTGCGCATCATCAGATAGTATGTTGACATATCTGGTAGCCCCGTCGGATGCGGACCTGGAAATCGCCCTTCGACGTTATGCAGCACAAAACTTGCCTCTGGAAGTCCGAATCGCCAACCTCAAATCCGACCTAGACTATTCAATTCGGTCAGTTGATGACAGTGCACTTGATATCTGGCTAACATTTACCTCTAGGCCCACCAAACTCAAGAAGTTACAAAAAGAATTCAACATACCGAGAGTTCGGAAACCCCCAGCGTTGGAAGTCTCCCGCCAGGCTGTGATCGACAAAGTTCGAATGGATGTGACACAGGGTAACGGCCCAAACTACTTCAAAACGGTCCTGCAACAAGAAGGCTTAATGATTCCAAGGTTGGCTTGTGTCTTGTTTTAAAGTCCGATTTTGATGTACACCAACAGAGATACCATCCGTCAAATCATGCTTGAGCACTTCCCGCTTGGCTTTGACAATCGTTTCCCAGGGAAGAAGAAGTCTGTGATACCTCGTACGCCTTTAAATTCCAATGGTAAATTCCATGAGGTGTCATCAGACGGACATGAGAAATTGGGGAAACAAGCATTGGACATGGGTGATATTGGTCTTCCAATTTATGGATACAAGGACAAGTGGAGTGACAATATTCCCTTCATCCAATTTGTTCCAGACAGTCGCACCGCCGCTGCCATCGGTCATCTCTATCTGGATTTCATTGAGACTACAGGTGGTAAGCCATAACAGAAGTTCCAACTCTAACACTCACATATTCCACCAGGTATCCCAATTCAAATGACAATGGACAAGGGGTCGGAAATTGGCTGGCAATATTCTATTCAGGATGCTCTCCGGTCAGCCCCTCCACTTTCTTTGTGTGTAGTGCTGATTATTCTTTTCAGTCATACATTTGCACCTGAGATTGACCCGATAATCTATCCTGTCTGCCGGCTTATCAAGAGCGTCCACAACACGATTATTGAGGCCTTCTGGCGCTGGTTCAAGGAAAAGATGGGCCTCAACTTGAAAGCTGTGATTCTTGTCGGCAAGGATCAACGAATTTTCAGCGCCAATGTTGAATTTCACTTGTGTGTTGTTCCTTTGCCCATCTCACTGCACAAGCTTGACCACCGTTCACTAGGCCATTATTTTACTGGGTCTTTGTACCTCTGCTGCAGGCAAAGTTGGAAGAGTTCCGCATATGGTGGAACCACCACCGTGTACGCTCCCAGAAGGAGAAGAATATGCCTTCTGGGCACATACCCGCAGATGCATTTGAGCACCCACAAAATTTTGGTGGCCTTGATTGCCTTATTGAGGTTCCACAGTCGGCCGTCAATGATTTACGTGACATGATAACGGAGGAGGTTGGGCCTAGGGATGTTCACCTTTCCTGGTTCACTGCCGAGTTTGATGAATTGGCGGGGAACATCTATGAGCAGATTGGGAAACCAATGATATCTCTCGAGACCGCCTGGGATGTGTTTGAAAAAATGCTGCAGCCGATGGCTGATGTAATTGATAGTCTACCGTAGTCTGAAATCATTTCCTACAGTTTTTTGCTGAGGTTATTAGTTGCAGTACGCAGGATTCCATTCTTCTTGCTCTCTTCACTCAGCAGATACAAAAAAGAAATTTCCCAAAAAGGCAAGAAGCAGGTGCGCAAACGAGTTGGTCGAATCCCTTACATAATTCCCGCTATATATTGATAGTGGGTTTTAGAGGGACGAAAAAAGTGATCTCTGAGGCCGCATTGGGAATGACAGCTGTCTAAATTATATCCAAACAATGCCAACCTTTGGCCAAGCAATGCTCGCTGCTTTGGGAATGACAGCTGTCTAACTTATGGCGAAACGATTTTTCCAACCGGCTTTTTGCATTCACTGTGTCGCCTTTCCGTCACCTCTACGCCGAGTCGCTTCAGCTATTATGTGATGCCAACGGTCTCACTCTCGTTTATGTGTCGCCTTCAAAGCTCCAAGTCCCATTCCGCGATCCTTTGTCCCTGTCTATAACCGTCTATAACCTAACCCTCTATAACCGTTACAGTAACGGTACGCTGGCTGATCACGTTACTTTTCATCGTGATTCTTTATCCACGCTCTGTCTTTTTATACCACTTTCGTGCCGCACCGCCAGAGACTTCAAGTACTTAGTCGCGACCTTCATTCCTGACTTCAGTATTCCTACGGTCACCATGCAATGTGATGTCGACCTCAATTCCCCCTTCGATGTCACCCTGGGGTTTGAGTGGGCCTCATATGCCGACGGGATACGCTCTTGGGCCTTGGTTATCGCATTTGATCATGGGCATTTTTCACCGACTCTCAACGCCCTCTTCGTCGGTTCGATTCCCTCAATCTCTCCCCCGGCTTGGCGCTATTTCAGGAGCTTTTTGCATCTCCCCTCGCACTCCCCTCGTTGGTCTTCACCCGTCATGTCGTCTATAACCGTTAATGGCATTGTTACTCGCCGGAGTCGCCGCGGCTAGGTTACTTTTCACCACTCTGCGTGCACCTCTATCTCTCTGCAACAATCGTGCTCCACCGCCAGAGGCGTCAAGCAATGTGATGTTGACCCCATTCCTAGGCATTAATAAGTCCACGGTTGAACATTGGGGGGTAAACGGTTGCTGCATGCTGCATAACTGCATTTTATCAAGCTTCAGTGCTCTCCTGCTCGCAACCTTGGCCGGACCGAGCCCTCAAGGGCCTGAGATCAAATTTGTCGATGAGAGGTACCTGGTGGAAAGGCTGTTGTTGAGCACGAATGGTGTCCAAAAGGTGTTGTTCACTTTCAACTGAAAAGTCCTGCTTGCTCTGAGTCCCGTAAATCATATATATACCTCAGCAAGAAGCCGGCCATGCACGAGAAGGTTTCTTGGGAACCCTGCTTCCCTAGCACCGACTCGAGAAACTGGGTTTCTCACTGAAATTATTAATGCTTCTATTTCCTCTCACTGCGCCACACAGAAATGTAAAAGGTTCCGGCATGTTAGGTGCTTATAAGAAAATACCAGTTTATACGATGGTAATTGTATCAAGTTTCAACCAATCTCATCACACATTCGACCGTGTTTGACGGACATCAAGGTCTCTGCGATTATAGCCAATGTTTTCCCGGTCCCGACTTGAGGCATGCCAAGCTGAGATGTTTTGCTCTTTAACATTAAGTTGTGGCCCTTTTTCTCTCCGCCTTGCGTTTCGAGTCAGGTCGACCTCATTGCTGTAAAATTTCAGGGCTTTCTTGTGAACCCCAGTTGTCTTATGTCCTAACTTTGTGGCTTGGGCACTATTTCTACTCACTTTTCTGGTGGCGAGGTCGAGCCGACGGCAGGTCGGGCGAGGCCGAGCCGCTATGAAATTCTAGGGCCCTCTTCTCGCCGCAAGCTGTCTCACAGTGTCCGACTTTGCAAGGGCACTGAGGCCAAACCTCTTGAGAGTTGAGAACCATCAGGTCTATGAAAATTTGATTACCTTTCTATTTACTTCAGTACTTCAACAAAGCGAGGAACGAGCTCGCGTGTTAAAGCGTCTGTCTAGGGGAAATCACTTCAGTACACAGATTCACGGGACTGCAATGCTGTTAGCGCAAACAAATACCCACACGATCAGACTCTCAAGTGGCCGCATGTAAAGTAAATTCTACAGTTGGCGAGTAATATACCCGGAAGTGGAAAGTACATTGGTGTACACCAATGGCCACCAATGGATGTTGGTGGACACTGGTGGCCATCAAAAGATGTTGTTACGCGATGGCCGGCAAGATAAGATAATGTTCGCAGGTAATTTCCACTGGCCCATGTTGGTTTCTACTGATCTCCACTACCGATTTCTAGCGTCTTCCACTGATCCACAGCAAACACTGTTCAAATTTGCTCCGCTGTGACCATTCGAGCTTCATATGTATCCTTGTTCACTGCAACACTTCAATTGCCAACCACGACTGAAGTTATTGATGATGCTCGACTCGGGGGGAAGGGGCTAAAATAAAGGCCCATAGATCATTATTAAGAGCTGCCTCAAATATTCGATAGGATGATATGAGTACCCTTGCAGGCCTTACGGTCTGCTTCTCAATCGAGCCCACATTCAACCTATTAGGAGGTAATTGTCGTTGCGAGCTACAGAGCGCGGAGACGAAATAAGATTGCAGCATAACAGGAATCAAATAGTGTCATTTCTCTGGAGCTAATTTTTTTTTTTTTTTTTTTTTTTTGGTGGTACGTCTCGAATGAGATCGACAAGACACACTAACATAGGTTAGCCTGTAAAGCCGCGTAAAGGACAGAGGCCATTAGGCCTCTGGGAAAGGAGTGATAGAACACAGTCACCGCCCAGGGGAATGCGCAAACGCACGAGGCGGGGTGCCATAGTGTGGGGATCCAAACTATCGGTTCCTCCCTCGCCGCCCAGGGGGCGGGGATGGGGGGTTCGATGGCTGTTGTTCAGTACCCACTAAAACCCTGGGCTCTCTTATCCAGTTCTCAGGTAGTTTTTCCTCCTCCATTAGTGTTGCCCTCCATGTTTGGAGGACAAGAGAAACCTTTATGGAGTTTTGTTTGCCGAACTTGGCGTGATTCGTGAGTGCGCGATCGAACTTCAGGCGCAGATTGATGGCGTACAACCACTTGTTATGGATTTCGTGCTTAGGCATTTCTGCTCCGGCTCTGTTGATCACGCAGTCGTTGCGAATTTTCCATATTATGAAGAGAGACTCGGAGATAATAATGCGATAGAGACGTGTGGTTCCCAGTAGCGGTCTTCCGTTTTGGTCCGCAAACTCCGCAAGACCGCAGCCTAGGATACTCCCTAGGGATAACATTGGCCAGGACGGGTGTTTTTTCAGCCAGAGGTTTTTCGCCAGCTCCCAGACTTCTTGTTGCCCAGGGTGTTTGCATTTAAGAAGAACGTGCTCCAGGTCTTCCGGTTCACCACAAAATTGGCAGATTTCTATGTGTTTCCATGTGGTGTGCAGAGTGCAGGGATTTCCATAGGAAGTTTCGGACTTGCCTGGTGAAGTCCTTGTGGCGAATGCTCGCCCAGACCTGAGCTGTAGTTGGTATTTTATTACCTTGCAATTTTATCGCGGCTCGGACTTGTTTGATGTTGTTGTCCGTGGCCTTCCGTGACACCTCGGCCTTCCGCTCCTTAATGCCGGCGTACGCGAGCTTCTGTGTTAACGTCGACAGCTTGACTCCATCCAGGCTCATGCTTGCCTCAATTTCAACGGAAATCTTCGATGGTTCCCTTGTGGATAGATCCTCCTTGGCTATGAGTCGGGCCATTCTCTCGCCCTTCCGTATGAGACTCCCGCTCTCTGATGATACATCTACGAAGACGGTCTTGGCAGATCTTGCCTTCAGCTCAGCGGCTAGAGCTTTCAAGGGGTCACTGTCTGGGACACCAATCCATCCTCTGTTTTCCAGTTTCTCCAGATTGCGGGTCATCGCCACACGAGTACTATCCTTGGAGTTAATAATTCGGAGTTCTTGGTCTCTTGGGGCTCGCTGTACTGCCAAAAGAGACGCATAAATGTCTGCTGACTTCGTAGACTGTGTCTGGTCCATTGGCACCCTTATTGCTAAATTCTTTTCGTGTTCTGGGCCAATTCATGGTTCTTGCTAACCACTACTAGAGTCATGACTTTCTTTGAACATTTTCAGAGATTTGGTGGTATTTCAGGGTTCTTTGAATGTTTCTAGCTGGAATGGAGTTCATTGAATACCAGTGGATCGCAGTGGAGTAACTGGAGTCCACTGTCCTCGAGTGGATGTGCACTGGCGGCCAGTGGTATCCGATGCCGAACACCGCCGAACACTGCCGTTTCCACTGCCGCGTATATTACTGCAGTTGGCCCGGGCTCTTTATACGTAGATGATCCAAGCTGTTTTTCTTTCACCCGAGTCCCAATCATCATTGATTCATCAATAATGACTATCCATGTTGAAGTTGAGACTGAAGAGAAATTAAAGTGCGGCTGTAGTGTATATTCAAGTAGCCAAAGATGATGAAAAGGCAGATAGCGGGCATTGCCGCGCAGCGGGCTACACAGATTATTCGACCAACTCGTTTGCGCACCTGCTTCTTGCCTTGTTGGGAAATGCAACACAAGATCCAAAATTTAGTGGCGGAGGAAGAGCCGGCTGTCAGTGAGAACATGAAATGAATTATTAGGACTGGTGGCATAAGAGGTGCATGTGTGCGCGTCGAGACGAGACTCAAGAAAGCCGCGGATTCCACCACAGCCACCCCCTAGTCCACATGGATTTACCGGCCTTGTAAACAATTCCCCTATGTTCTTTTTCCGTGTCCCTCGGCGACCGTGAATCAGAACATAGGGGAATTGTAGGGTTACCGAGTTTAGAACCAAATTGCTGGACTGGATCACAGTTTACAAATCAAGGTGCTCGCGTTCAGGCAAAAAACACGTCGGTATTTGAAATTATAACGCACCAAAACTGAATTATGAATATAGCCTTCAAACACTACCCACTACACAACCACACTGTTGGCAATAGAGAACAATATTAGGGACATACCATTGCAAGAGCTCGAAGATCTGTTCGAAATGCCCGAAAAATGACATAATAAATTGACGGCCGGCTGATTCGAACATCCGCCTGAAATCGAACCGCGACCAATCCGCCTACCGTACTCGTTGAATAACCACCAAACGGCTCCACCGTCGAATAACCACTTGACTCCAACAACCACGAAGAAAGCAAGCCCATGGACGCCCTCCGCTTGCTCATCCAGCCGCTCGTCTTCGGCGCTTGGCAGCACTGTCGAGACTGCCCGCAGAGTGAGCAGCTCCGCGTGCAATCACTTCGTTAATTGTGAGCCTCTTCGTCACTTTCTTCCTTGTATCCTTCTTCCCACTTCATAACACATCATTCTACTTCACTCTCTTCTACTTTAATTCTACTCCTTTGACGACCCGGAATGTGTGCTGATAGGTTCTAGCATTCTTCCTTACGGCGCACTTCTCGGAAGAAGAGACTGGCTCATGTTGTGGCTTTCGAGACGGTGCGTCTCCGCTCCCACCTTCTTTCTTGCCCTCTACCCTTCCTTCTTCCACCACCTACACCTCCACATCTCTCCCTCCGCCTCAATTCCTACCCTTGCCTCCTCACGCCGACCCGCGCCGCCCTCCGCCCTCCACTCTTGCGCGCGTCGACTTCTCACTTGCTCCTTCGCCCTCCTTCTCGCGCGCCGTACACCCTTCCACTTTCCGCCTCTCCATCTCCCCATCCTTCCACGCTTTCCATTCGCTCTTCAGCCTCCCTCCTTCCCACCTTCTTCCCACCCTCCGCCTCTCTAATCTATTTCATACTTATCCCTCGTACTCTAAACGAATACTTACACCTTGTTTGCAGCAACGCGCGCGCGAATTCGAAACCACAACGCGCATGCATCATCCGCGTTCGGCTGCGCTGAATGGGTGGGGCGGCGCGGATGGGGAGGGGGAAGAAGGGGGTGAGTGGATTGTTCGTTTTTTTTGAGGGGAGAGGAGCGGGGAAGCGGATGGGTATTCGATGCGGATGAGTAGTCGATGCGGATAGCGTTGTGGTGCGTCTGCGTGCGTATACCGCCTACGCATCGCCAGACCGTTTGACGGGGAAATTTCCTACCTGCTGAGTCTTTGCGCTCGCGCGGGGCAGTCAGCGGCGTATTTGGGTGTGCGCGCGTGGGAACGATATACCTATCGCTTGGCGCATCGTCCGGAGCAGGCAGAGCGTGCGTGGATGTGCGCGCAGACGGAATTTCTAACCGCCCATCCCATTTTCTCTCTGGATCGCGTCGAGACGGGTGCAGGTCGAAGACCTATGAGACTGACGGCCTCCTTCCTCTCGCACGCCGGGCTATACGTCCACGCGCTGATACACAAAGCATGACGCACTGCGCCTCCGCACGTCCTTCTGCCGGCGCCCACGAAATGACTCTTGTCGTGGGTGCGGTACTGACTTAGTCCGCGTCCGTTTCTGGTCGGAGACTACGCGCATCGTTGTGTAGTGCGGGCCTCGTCGTCAGGCGTGCTTGCGGCGTTCTCCACCTGGATGATACCCAGCCGACTCTCGCTCGTTCGCCCTTCACGCGCGCAGAGTACACGTCTGCACGGCAATATCGCGCGCGCACTTATTGTTCGCGCGGGTGGCCTCAGCTACTCTCGTTTTCTGCTTTCTGTTCTTCCTTCCTTATTCCCCCGCCTTCCCTTCTCCTTCTCTGTACCCTCCCCCTCGTATTAAAACTGCGCTGACGCCGCCCACAGCCCCCTCAAAAACCCACGTCATCTTCCAGCCATCTTCGGCTCCACGTACACCATCTACTGGCGGCAGCGTTGGCTCCGCGTACGAAGGGGAAGGGGGAGCCGGTGCTGAGTGTTAGGTAAGTCGTTGGAGTGTTTTGGTGTTTTGTTAAGGGTTGCAGAGGGGGAGGTGGGAGGGTGTGGGGGTTTCAATCGAGGCGCGTCGGCGCCGGCGACGCCAACTCGATGCTTGCAGGTGCAGATCGGGGTCCGCGCGATGAATTTTGCTGGGGTGCAAGCGCGCGCGGCGCGGGGCGGATGCTGGAGACGGCAGGACGTACCGGCGCGCGTGGCGGGCGCGATGGGAGACGGGCGTCGGGCGTCGGCCTCAAGCGGTGTGGGGGGTCATCGAGTGGAATGGAGGTGGCGGGGGTGGCACGCTAGTGGTGCGGAAGCGGGTGCGATGTACGCCGGGGAGTGCGGCTCGGCGGGGATTCACGCTGTACCGCCCGCGGCTGATCGAGGCCGTCGGGAGATGGTCTCCGCCGTGTGTTTGAGGCGCAGGACGAGGATGGGTGTGGCAGCAGGGCGAAGTCGAAGTCGTGCGCGAGCGCGAGCGGTATGTGCTCGGCATCGTTTCGGCGTCGTATATACGTCGGTCTATCGGCGGCCGTGGTGTTCTTACACTTACCGTGGCGACACGCGTCAATCGAGGTATCGATCCCGCCGTTGGCGCTGGGGCTGAATGCGGGGGCTGTAGATGTATTTGTACGCCGATCCTGTACAACTATGCGTGTGTCAGTCGTTCGGGGCGGCGGGCGTGGCTACTATGCATCTGCATCTGCGCGATGCGAGTTGGGGGCGCATATCGGGATGATGAGGTTCTCGGGTCGGGTCAGCGCGTTTGTGCGACGTCGTCTGTCGGCAGTCTGCCGACGTGGGGAGGGCAGTGCGCGACACACGGGCGCGGTGAAGCTGCGGTCGCCAATGCTTTACGCATTGAGGAGCGTGTCGCATGCAGCTCGAGGCATCCGCTGCACAATGGACTGAGAGCTCGTCGAGCGACGCTGCTGCGGAGGATGATTAATCAGCACGGTCACCCCGTGGAGCGGCGCACGTACGCGTTCTCACTCTGTCGTGGTCGCGCGTTCCGGTGCGACTGGCTTAGCGCGCACTCGATGCTGCTTTTTTTTCCCCGTGCCGCTCTCTCTTTCTCCCTTCCCCTTGCTGTGATTTCACCTCCCTACTGATCCCTCGCACATACTAACCTTTCGTTCATTCCCACAGCGTCGTCGCCCGCTCCAGTACAATCCTCAAGCAGCTCATCCTGCAGGCGAACCCCGAGTACGAGGCCAAGGCGCATCGGATTCAGGTGAGTCTTCGAGTTTGGGGTTTTTACCACTTTTTTGTGCGCGGGCGGGAACGGGTGTAGTCCGTGGACGTCGACGCAGATGGGTATCGTCATGGTCCTCGTGTCTTCGTGCGATAGGCTATCTGTCGCGTCGGGTTCGCGCCCGGCGGGCTGGCTTCCTCTTCGCCGGGGCCGGCACGCTCGTCCCCATCGACACAGACGGGGGAGAAAGCTCGTCGTCTTCGGGATCCGCGGGGAGAGTACGAGTACCCACGCGCCGCGATGCGGAATTGACGCAGGCGGGGAGAGCAGAAAGCCGTTTCTCGGGTGTCCACGGGCGCTGCGGTGCGCCCGGGAACCCCGGCCCGAAACGTTGACCGTCGAGGACGAGGAATTCTGGGTATCTGCGCGGCGGCTCTGACTCGTCGAGCAACGCGGGGAGAGCATTGACGCGTCACGCTGGGTATCTGTACGGAGGCTTTGGCTGGGAGAGTGGGGAGAGGACATGGAATAGCGTCGGTCGAGACGCCATTCCTTATCTCCTCTTCTTTTTCCTTCTTCGAATTACTTCTTTCCAATTCCTACTTCCTCGGCGGCAGTTTAATGTCTGGCTCGGTGCTGGCGAGTAGTCACATCCAGTTGTCTGCGTGCGAGTTGGTCAGCGCTGGGGGATGCATGCGCCTCTGGGACGCGGGGGCCCCCAACGTCCTCTCATCCGCCTCAGGACGCTCCAATCCATGATCCTGCTTCATCTCTCCGGTGCGAGTGGACCAGTTGCTGTGTTGAGGGTTGTTCAGTAGTCTAGGATTCAAATACATTCCTGTTGAAAATCTAAGCCAGAAGCGTGACATTAAGGAGATGGAATCAAGCAATATTGCCAGCAAAGCCGGGCGTCCTCTTCAGTCCCAGATCGGTGGAGCAGTGCTTTTACCGTGCAAAGCTTGGGTGTACCCGATTTCCGATTTCGCGGGTGTGGGTTTTGATTTTGATTTGGGATCCAGTTGAAGTCGGGCTCGGAATCCACTGGATTGAATTGAATGTCTTATGTAATAAACCGGGAAGCGCAACATAACGTAGAAGCGCAACGGCGGTTATTTAACGGCAATCAGAAAGCTGCTGATTGTCATAAAAGTACCCTGCCGTTTTTTTACTGTGAAGTGCACAGAGAAGAAGGGCCAAGTGCATACATAAGTCCCTTAGGTCGCTGAAGACACCCATGTCGACGGCCGGTCCAAAAATGTATTCCGGTGCACTTAACCGTCACAGCAGCAATCACAAAATTTCGGACGAGCCGAGCCGCAAATTGAAACTCAAAGTGTCGAGTTGGCAATAGTTAGGCCTGAAATCTGAGCTGATTCTCTGAGTTTCGTGAAAGAATTCACGCGTGCTGAAAGCCAAAGAATAGCCTTTGTATTCGACTTGAGTGAAACTTTAATGGCAGTCAAAGTTTCAGTTTACAGATAGGGCGAGCCGAAATCATGTTGCGAAACTATAGGTATCGACATAGAAAAAAATGTAGCGTGAAATCTCACTCGAAATGCAAAGTTTCAATACAGAGTTTAACCTCTAATTTCAACTCGCTAGTCAAAACTTTGCATTCCGAGCGAGATTTCACGCTACATTTTTTTGTATGTCGATACCTATAGTTTCGCAACATGATTTCGGCTCGCCCTATCTGTAAACTGAAACTTTGACTGCTATTAAAGTTTCACTCAAGTCGAATACAAAGGCTATTCTTTGACTTTCAGCACGCGTGAATTCGTTTACGAAACTTAGAGAATCAGCTCAGATCTCAGGCCCAACTATTGCCAACTCGACACTTTGAGTTTCAATTTGCGGCTCGGCTCGTCCGAAATTTTGTGACTGCTGCTGTGTGTGGACCATAATTTGTTGTGCTTCTACGTTATTTGGGTCAATTTGGCCTCCAAGAAAGATTGATCTCCAGTGGGCCAGCGACGGGTCCGATTCCCAGCTGTAAATTGGAGACTTTAATTCATGTCCTCGAGCTCCAGCCGACACTTTGGACCGAGTGATTTGGGTCATTGTTGGCTGAGATTGAGGTGAAACAATGTAATTGTTGTGCTTCCCAGTTAATTACTGTACACCGGTTGTTTTTCAGGCCACCAATCAATCACCAGACATCTGAACTTTAGCTGACAGTGATACACAAAATCCAAAAATCAACTTCAACCACACATGAGACCATTGTGAACCTCGGAGTGGAGGATGTTGTTTTCAGCTCAGGTATATCCTACTTTGTTATCTTCACGCCTCGGGTGGCCTACAACTTGTTGCCGCTAGCATGCCGGCTGCTTCGATACATCGACATCCCTTTATTTTTCCCACTTGAGCTTGAGGTAAAACTTAATCTCCAGTTGGTGCAGGAGCAGTATCAGGGACTCCATTCAGGTGCAGCAATATTGACATGAGCTCTCAAATGTTGCCCGGGCTGAGCCATCAAATGGTCGGACTCGGAGGTCAACTATTCAACCGTTCAAGGTCTTCATTGCATCAAGTCACAGTGTCTACGGGAACCACATTTTAGGTAGGTGTATGACTTATGAAGGTGCACAACTCATTTTTAGCCATTTCTTGGGCACCGAAAAATAAGTTGAGCAACTCAGGAAACCGGGTTTCCCATTGGAAGAATTCTCAATACTCGGGCCCAACACCGATTATTTACCCATTTATTGGTGAGGAATTGACACTTGTCCACATGGCCGGGTAATAAACCCGGAGGGAATCACAAGAAATTGATGGGCAGCGGGAGAAGGCTCACACGTAAAACAGATCTTGGCGCAGAGTGTCTGAATCTTGAACGGATCGTTGGCATTTTCAACTTGAACCATCTGGGTCAAATCGGTCATGTTGTGAACCAACAATTCCCTTAGGTCGGGTCCTTGAGGGAACCTCTAGACTTATCACGTAAGGCTATAATTGGAGGGTAACGACAGGCTGATGAATGATGGTACACAGCCTGCGCAACACATCACGCACGAGGTGCCACGTCCTTACCTCCCACCGCCATGGCACAAAGCTATTCGCTCCTCGGTCAGTCACGAAGCAGTGCTTTCGGTGGGCTCAGTACTAAGATCCTGCTAGTTGAAAGTGCAAATGACATTGTGTGGGATTCTGGCCCCTTGCACAGGAATCCAAAGATTTATGTTACAATCTCGCTGGATGACAATCTTGTCTCCCGAACTCCAGTCTTCAAACGAAGCCTACAGCCCAAATGGAACTTCAACTCAGATCTGTGAGTAATTCAACAAACCGGAACGGCAGGTTCAAATACTCAGTAATTTGGAGGTTGTGTCCCTTGACATCTATGATTACACTGCAACTGTACCATCACACATTCTTTCCCCGTCGAAAAGATCCTGTCATTGGGCAGTGTAGGATAGGCATCGAAGATTTGTTGCATCAATGCGGCTTAGGCAAAGGTGATGTACTCACATTACATCTTGCATTTATTCAATATCTCATATACTGTGTAGTGGTCTCACTCGAGATCAAGGCGGATGGCAAGGTCTCTGGTCGGCTCTCTGTACTTCTTGAAAAATCGGAAGTTGCTGCAGGAAGAGCCACAAGTAGGATGGAAAGTACCCTTGTCACCCTTCCCACAGCTGGACCCAGTCTCGACGGGATTAATGCCGCTGTAGAAGTGGGAGGTTCTCAAAACGATTTGGCAACTGCACTTGGTGTATGTCTTGATCATATTGATGTTGTTGTCAAGATGGGAGACAAACTTGCTCAGGCTTGTAATAACGTTCTTGACTGATCATCGGGCTAATTTCCCTTGAGCTAATAGGTTCACCCATACGTGTCTACAGCATGGAGCATTTTGTCCTCGGTCTATCAGGTACACATTGACATCTCTGTCTTAGGGATTAAAGACCCTGACCAACTTTAGGCTGTGAAGCAGCAGCGTGAAATGGACAACAAAGTGGTCAAACTTGTCAAAGACATAGTTGAACTTTACTCATTCAAGGATGACATCCACTTTGTGGTGGCAAAAATCCAAATCCTCGAGGATACTTTGATCAAAATTGCAAAGCATACTCTGCTCTGCGCAAATTTTCTAGCGGAATACAGCCAACCCAAATTTTCCGGTCAG
>JARKIB010000240.1:0-193344 GCA_029378385.1 Mycena metata | reverse complement strand
ACCCTACCCTAACCCTAACCCTAACCCTAACCCTAACCCTAACCCTAACCCTAACCCTAACCCTAACCTAACCCTAACCTAACCCTAACCTAACCCTAACCTAACCTAACCTAACCTAACCTAACCCTAACTCGATAACCGAAGGCAGCACGCGCAGACGGTACATGCTAATAAGGCGGATAACGCGGCGGAGGTTAGTACTCACCTCTCCTTCGTTTCCGCCGGCGTTCCAAAGTGGTTTGGGCCGAGGTTGGGCGGATTCCCCGTGTGCGGACTTGACGCCCGCCCAGCTTTATTTGGATTGGCGCCTGACGTTTTGTTCTTACCTGCTCGTCCTCGAGCCTTGCGAGTTCTCGGGTTTCGTCGACTTATTTCGCCCGCCACGGCCTTCTTCATTCTTTATCATCGCGAATTTTTATTTTTCTATCCGTTATGCCTTCCTCTTAATCAGATACTGACGACCCTCCAGAACGACGCGATGATGCGCGAACTCACCTCTTTGCACACCAGCACACTGGCGACGTCCTTCTCCGTCTGCGCCCACCTCCGCCTCTACCGCCAACGCCTCCGCCACCAATAACTTTACCGTCGACTCGAATTCTACTACGACCAAGACCTCCGACTCCCACAGAACCCCGCGCCCAACACACCAGGGAGAAGACGACTGCGACTGCGAGTGCCCATCAAGGTACAGCGGATGGGAATGAGGTGAAGCGCGAGCCGGTAGAGGACTCCATCGGGCTGGAGTTGAGAATTGTGCGGGTGAGTGTTTCCTTCTTCTTCGACCCTTCTTCCTCCACGTACTTCCGTTCCCGTTAATTTTCGACTGCTTGTCCGTACTCGCGTGCCTACGCGACGCCCCTCTTCCTTCTCCCGGTCCGTGTTCCGTACCATGACACTGACAACCGTTCGCAGGTCAACCCCACGTAGGCACCTCCACGGGGTACGAGGGCGCCGGCGCCACACCCTCCGTCCAATATCGCACCGGGGCGGCGCCGACGGCGGGAAGGATTCTGGTGGACGTACGGAAGGGAAGCAATGGGGAGGAAGACGGAGAGAGGGAGGGTGTGGACATGGCCATGGAGGTGGGTCGCGCTTCTTTCACTTGTTTTCCTTTGGGCGCCTTTGCGCGCGCGTATTCCCTCGCTCTCCTTCTGGGCAGTGAGCGCGCAGGATGAATGGATGGACGACGTGCCACCGTCGTTTCCTTCTTTCTTTGCTGGGCGCGGACGTACGACGGACTGGCTCAATTCCGACGTCAGGCGCGGACGACGATCATCGTCGAGTTCGTTCGCGAGCGAGTAGGATGGGCGACGTGCCATCTTGCAGCATTTTCTTGCTCATGCGCGTGCAGTGCGGGTGGACGACCATCGCCGCGAGCCTGGGATGCGCGCGGCGGCCTTGTGCCTCACAGAATATTTTTTATTCTATCTTGGCTCTTTTGCTCGAAACGCAGCATCCGCTCGCGCGTGTCTTACCTCTCGTCCACGAGCATGGGCGTTCGCCCCCTCTGATTTGTTCCATCTTCTCATTGCGAGCCTACCTGCCCTGGTGATTTTACTACTTTGCAACTTTTGACGGCGGAAGGGGGTGTGGAGTTTGATTTAGCTGACGAGTGTACCTGACGAATGGCTGTTTCAGGACGTTTTCTGTTCCAGCACCTTCTGCTATGCTATCCTCCGAATGTGATTCTCCATCGCCCTGTTTTAGGAACGTGTATTTGAGTCCAAACTTCGATATGCTGGCCTCAAACTGGGCTTGGCGCAGACTGTTCCTGCCAACACATTCTGATGAGGACGGAAGGGAAATATCATCTATTCACAAGGCACAGAACTCGAAGAACTTCTGACCCTGGGTGGACCTTGACATTTCTGAACGGACTTATAACCGTTTCGCTCTCAGCACCCTCGCCGTGTTCGGCGCAGCTTTCACATTGATTATTTTGCACCACACCACCACTGGGCCGCTATCTGCCCGGAAAAGTGAGCTGGATGCGAAACATTTAAACAGATCGTTCAACCAAAATCAATAAATAAGTACATGGTGTATTCCTACCCAACATGGAAGTACGTCGGGTAAAAATACAGCGCAGTCCTCCGCCACGTAACTCCAACTCCCAAGGCGCACGTATATCAGACCGTAAAATACCTCCGCATACGAACACCCAAGAGGGGGCAGCGCGACAGGAAAAACACTGCAACTCCGCCAAAAACGCCACCAGAAACAAAAACCGCATCGCAGGAACAGAAGCATAAAGTCATTTCCCGCCCTCCTACATCAGTAAAACTACACAGTTGTCTTTGGCGTCTTAGGTCTTTGGAACACGTCTTTGAGTGTCTTTGTCTTGGGGAAGTGTCTTTAGTCTTGGGGCGACAGTGTTGGGAGTGTCTTTGTCTTGGGAGTGGCATCCCGAAGCTTTGGGCGGCATCTTTCATCCCTTGACTCATCTTGTGGTGTTTTTTTTCTCTTCTCTACAAGCAAGGGCTCAGTGAAATTGTCCTGTGGTTCTTGTTCTGCTGGTTATGTACACCTGCACGCGGACTCGAACAATTCTGGTCCTCTGGAGTCCCTACGACTCGGAGTCCAAGCGTCTCCAGGCTAATAAGCCGCTAGTTTGCATTCGGGTAAGAATCTCATTCAAAGGGCAGAAGAGTACCAAGGCCACAAATTTTTGAAGACCCCGGAAGATTTTCCGACTCGCAACGACTCTTGCTTCCAAGTCATTCAAACTCCGCTTTCGCCGACATCACGGAGAGCGTCCGTTGCAAGGGAGATGGCGTGATTGATGGGAACATTTGGTTGGTTGCCCTCGACGCCATGTCCTCCCCTCCCCCACTTCTCTATTTCCCCTCAGCTTCCCTCAGTGTGGAGTCCCCCGTCAAATTGTCTCCTCCCGTGCTGGCCGCGGCCAAGCCACAAGTCCGTTTGGGACGCCTGGAGTCGCTCTCCGTTGCCAAGTTCTCAAGAATCCTCTCCTCTCAAACGCCCCGAATCCCGCAATTTCAAGGCCAAGACTTTTTCTTTATCCCAATCCCAGACCTCAAGCCTTCAAACCTCGGGCAAGTCTGAGACTGTGAAGTTGTGTCAAAGCTCCGGCTCGTCGTCAAGTCGTCAGATTCACCATCTTAATCCCCTTCAATACTCCTCAACATCTAATTTCCCTCAATGTTCTCCTATCTCAGTCTTTCCCGAGTGCACTCTTCGAGTACAGTGCCCAGCCTTCTCTTATTCAAGCCGAGAGTTTGAGCATGGGCACGCTTATGGTGTGTCGTTATTTCACATCCACGGCGAACTGCTAATAACTTCTTCTCCATGCTTGCCGAGTTTAGCGTCACAACGCTGTCAACGTTCAATCGTGCCCCGTCGTCTCCTCCGAGTATGTGCACATTCGGATGAAATAAGTAGGACTTGAAGCTGGCTGTTTTTGTGCCTGGGGGTCGGTGTGAATATACTTTTTTGCACCCTATTTGTGTCTTTAATTGGTGTCTTTGAGTGCCTTTGGTTGCTTTGAATGATGTTGAAGAGAGTCTTGTCAAAGACATGCGGCATCTTAGCGGTCTTGCCCAAGACAAACATCTTATCTAAGACTTTTGAACCTGCTTAGCCCAAGACGCGCGTCTTGTGCCAAAACGTGTCTTTGGCGTCTTACGCGTCTTACCCAAGACGCCAAAGACGCCAAAGACAACCGTGTAGTTTTACTGATGTAGGTATAAACACGAAGAAGGCGATTCATTTTTTAGTATCAGCCCATCAGTTCGGGGGGCAACAAGACGTGCAATGTCTCGGACATCCCCTCGACGACTGACATATAATCGTCCATAGTCTCCCGTAGTGTTGAAAGGCTGACTTTGCATGGGAATGCGGCTTTAAACTGGAGTGTCTGAAACACCTCTGCGAGTGTTTGACTGGCGAGGTGAGTGAGCAACTGCAGGCCTACGTGTGGGGAGAGGGGAAGCGCACCCAGGGAGTTGGTGTGTGATGGCCCAATCACATGAATCGGACACAAATGCGCAGCAGTCAACTCCGTGCTCATGAAGTGCCTTCTCTTCTTCACCCGTCAGGTGATGGTGGAATAGTCGCGAGGAATGCCGCCCGGCTTTCAGGTATAGTGGGTTCAATCTGGTGAAGTACCCGCAGAGCCGTAATGTAGTATCTGCTGTTTGGGGGGGATCACTTGTCCAAAGACGGTAGATATCCTGTCAACTGTCAGCAAGACGACTGAGTATCGAGTACACAGTAAGTAACTCACATATTCACAATATTGTAAAATTAGCTCTGTGTAGACAGCGCGGATATTAGAGTCGGAGTTTTGATACTCGTGCCAGCAGAGTATGTTTTCCCCACTGAGTTTCTCATGATGGGTTAGGGTGCTGTTCGCGACTTTTTCGATCATTAATTTCTGGTGAATTTCGAGCGCGGTAGCAAAATCTAGGAGGCTCGGTACATCGTCGAAGTCAGGAGAATCCTGCCACGCGAGCAGGAACCTAATGGCATAGACAATGATATTGAGGCGTGGTAGGCGATTCTCAAAGAGCGATTTTGGAGCAATGGCGACATTCACCTCGGCCATAAACAAGTTGAGGGCCTCAGCTTCGGCTCTGATGCACTCTCGAAGTTCCTGTACAACGCTATCATAGTCCATGGGCGTGGAGTGAGTCAAGAGTGAGTGGGAAGTACAAAACAAAGGGAGGAGTATGATCACGTGTTGATCCGTTTTGCGCTGTTTCGTAAATCAAAATATTTTTAGGGCATCTTACATGCTTGGTACAGGCCGGCAGGTGGCGGGGCAAAAACAGAACTCACAATTGGCTATACTTTGGGTAAGTACGAGGATTCTCACGGCCCGTTATGCGCGCGAATCCCGCTAGCTTTCTTTCATTTGGCAAGTGCGGGTTAGTTTCGGCAGATGCGGCATTGCGGCCACGAACAGAAAAGATAAGAGTAGCATCCTCCTGGAGTATCGTGCCCAGATATTGACTCAGAGGATAATATCCATATCTTCCGAATTACCTTGAAGGAGAGAAAGGCGGCCAGGGACTCGTTTTTCGATCCACCTGCCGATGATGCCGAGTGTGCCGAATGCCCGAGCAATGATTTTTTGTCGAAACAAGCAAAGAAAAAGCACCAATTTGTACTCGAGACTCTCGTACGACCTCCTTTGTCGCCTCCAGCTCCTCGTGTGGATACCCAAACAGTGCCTTTAGAGAATATTTGCTGCGAATCGGACAGCATAAATGACTGTCAAATTGATGGGACAAGGTCAGAGACCAAGAGTAAGTATGTGTAATTACATTTCTCGTGGACGCCCTGGCGACTCATTAGCCTCAGGGGTTGAAGTTAGCTTCGTCAACTTGTGGATCTGGGAAGGGAGTAGGGATGTCGCGAGGGAGAGGAACTTGGCGTACCGATAGGCGCTGCAGTTCTGGTGATCCCTGCGCGTCCCGCTGCAAGCGCGAAAGAGGGCAGATATGCAAGCGCGGCGAGTTACGCTGGCCAAAAAAGATCTGAGCATTTTGGACTCAAGTCTCAACCGTTACTGAGCAGACACCCCAATTTATATTTGCTGTCCTGCCGGTATTACAGCGGCCTAGTCAAACGGCATCAGAGTCCACCAGTTCGATTTCCGGGTACCAGAAGACTCGTCAGGAAATGGTCATCAGAGGATCTTAGTTGATGCAGCTGAAGAATCCAAATGTGAGCGCTCACAGTGAGGAATGAACGGTGAAATGCACACAGGTTCATAATCATCGTAAAACCTTCGACAGCCTGAGAGCCCGAAGGTATGGCTAGAAAACGAGGGAAGGCTATACCCTGGATAAAAGGAGCCTCTTTTGGATTAATGCATGGTGGAATCTTGTGAAGGTTGTAGAGGGGCTCACCTTTCTCATTGACCGCGGTGAGGATTCCCCGCGCTGTTACGAGGGAAAAAATCTAACCAGCGTCAGATTGGTTGTGAGGTTCTCCCGATGGCTTCAACTGCGAAGAGAAAGAGAAGCCAAGATGAGTACCGACGGAGTGAGATATAACATGAAGCTGACCAGTGCTGCATTCCCTTCCATTCCGCACAGGGGCGGGTGAGAACGAACTGATGAAAAGAAAGAGAGGTACGTATCTGACTGAGTGAATTGAATTGAATTGAAGGATTACCTGGTAACGCGGAGCTAGTTGGGACTGCGCGCGTCTCGTCTCGGTGCCGAATACCGCAGTTGAGAACCAAGGACGCTAGTTAACTTACAAGTGAGTAAAATTAAATGGAAAAAAAACTCATGATACTATATCGCGCTGGGAACCTGGCCACCTAAGGCATTTCGACCGATTTCCGAACTATCACAAGGGCTTACTCCAGGTCTGTGGGCCCTGGGGTATAGGCGCGCATCCTGCGAAGGGATCGAGCATATTTGCGAGAATTTTGACCCCATTTTGGGTGCTCAACAAATTTAATTTTGAGGACATTCCCGAAATGGCAATTGACAGGGTACCTGGCCACCCTCAAAAGCCGACCATTGGCTGCGAATAAAGGCCTACACGTGGCCTATAGTACACATGGGATCCATACAATGTATTTTGGGCACTTTTATCATGCATCGGGACTCACAAAAATGGAACAGCGGGGATATCTAACCAAGGGCCACCATGGCGGGAGCAGTCCTGTCCACTAAATCACGCTGGTGGACCAGTGATAGCACATTTTAAGTCGAAACAAGGGACAGGGAGGTTCATTGGAATCAAATGGACTAACCTGGATCCATATTTCGACTTCAGAGGTATACTGCTGAGAACCCGACGTTTAATTTTTTTTTCCAGGTCGAAAGAGTAATTTTCTCTCTCACTGCATACCAAGGAGGAGATAAAGGCATTCAGATGAAGATTTATAGGTAATATCGAGGTATTGCCCCTTGGGATGAATGTCGTAACGCGTTGGAGTCGTCGCCTTCAAGCTTCCATGGCTATCTCCAATTTCCAAGCGCGATCGGTGGGTTCAGGGTCGAATTGTATTGGTGGATCTGGTACAGCAGTGGAGGGTTTGCGCTGGATGGGGGATGCACAGAAGAAAGCCCCGATATCCAGCAGAAGAATGAACCCTCAAAGTCCCGGATACACCATCTATTGGTCGAGAAACAAGCGAAATGGTCGCTCGGAGCTATCAAATCATCGTTCTCACCCTCAAAGCCGAAATCAGGCCGAGCACAGCCTTGGATCAACTTATCATTTTGGGTTGAAATTTGTTCTCAAGATGCGTATTGGGTCCTATTCCATTGTGAAAGCACACAAGACACATATTTGACACCACTGAGCCTTATATTTGACAGTTGGCCAGGTTCCTAGTGTGGCCAGGTGCCTAGTCATTGATAGTACACGATGTAGAGCAAGGGGGCCCAAAGATAAGCAATTACCATATGGGGTAGAGGGGGGGAGGGGTCGAGGGTCCGCTAGAAAAAAAAATTGTATGCAATTTTATTTTGCCCCAGGAAGGCGTATTAGGGAGTTGATGTTGGAGTACTAGAGCTTAAGGTGCGCTTCAACTGCGACCGTTCTCTTCAGACTGAAGAGATCGGCCGCAGGCCTCGACTACATACAAGACCTAATACCGCGTAGCCGTCGTCCCCATCGGGACTGGATGGCGGGGTCAATACTACAACAGTTGAGGGCCCCAAGCAGGCTTCAAACACAATTTCCCACTATAACCACCCCATTGCAGGCTCCTCACTCATTCCATTAGCAAGGCCCGGTCACCACAGTTCGTTTTGAACCCGACAACCGTACAAATGTCAAATTCGAGGGCGTCCATGGTTCAATGAGAGCTTCTGATTAGATGTACTGCTATTATTTTGCTCTCAAGTTACTGCTGCGACCACTCTCTACTGCCAAAATGTCACAGATCGAAATTCCCCACCTCGGATATCCTTCTCAAAAAGGGAATTCGATGGCATCACCGTTACGTAGGGGGGGAGGGGTAGGCTGAAAGTCCTGAAAAAATAAAAATGTAGGTGATATCGTTTTTTCTTATCTTTGGGCCCCCTTGATGTAGAGAGCATTACACCCTGAAGTCGAACGGACGGTGGTTGGATCTGAAATGTAAAAGAGTCCGAAAGGCAAAAAAGTCCGAACAGCAACATTATATCATGTGCGTACTCGAACCGCTTGCGAGCTACCATCAACTTGGACATCCTCAAGCCTAATCCTTTAACAAGATCACTTCAACGACGAATTAAGCTGACGTACGATGAGGGCGGACCGCATCCCCGAGATGCCCGATTGGAAACTCTGCGCGAGGAATTAGTGGGTGTATAGATGGGATGGGGGGTATGTACATATCCACCAGTGACAAATTGGGGGAAAGGTCCATTGAGGTCAGGGAAGTCATCCTGAGTTGCAGCCAAGCGAAAATCACCACCCAAAATACCCGACGACCTCAAAGTTAAACTCGAATCTACTAGCCAGGGAACAATTAGGGTCACCTAGACACCGTGATAACGAGATTAACGTACCTCCAGTCGAAATACCGTGATGAACTCGAGGGGGGGAAGTCATCCCCGAGATGCCCGAGTTTGAGATGTATTCGAGGAATGTAATGCTACGATGGGGTACCACTGATCGGCATTTTGAGGACACAATTTGCGTAGTGTTGTGGAAGTTTCGGAACGAACTTATGAATCGACGAGGATTCAATCAAGCACGTGAAATTAACCTGAGTCGGATTGCGTTCGACCCAAAATAAACACATCAGACTCAAACCAACTACCAAAGGAGTAGTTAGACATGCCCTGGACACCGTAACAACGAGATTGATATACCTCACGCCCAGATACGAGGGGAAACCCGAGGTCAGACCATCCCGAGATGCCCGAGTTTGCGATCTCCTGGAGGAATTAGTGAATGCAAGGATGGAATCGCATCCCACGTACCTACTGGCGGTCGAAAGAAGGTCAAAGATCTTCATTGAGGTCAAGAGGGCACCGTCTCTGTTGAGTTATATCCACAGATCTGAACATCGAAGCATGGGTTGAATTAATTATCGATGGCAGCGGTGGGCCGTACCTGGAGTCAAGCCGGCAGAGGCGTGGTCTTCAATCAGTGTATGTTGGAGCTGAAGTCGAGAATCAATTGAGGAATCGACGGAGATCAATGCTGGGATAATGGAAAAGGAACTTACGTTGGGTATACGGCCAGGTTGAAGTAGCGTTGGGAGCGGTTCGAGTCCACGTACTACAATAAATGGCTGAGTCGTTGAACAAATAAACAGGAGGCTCACGCTACATAGCTGTCAACCATCGAAGGAAAACTCGATGGCTTTGGGGTACTCAAGTGACTAGGCTTGTTGAACGTTGAATGAGTATTCAGCCACGGTCAGTCAAACGTCTGTGGAACACAATAAACAAACCTGAGTGCAAACAGGCATAGTAACTAACACCCTCTTGAAATTCGACGGCGTTGAGCAAGGCCTGCAATCAAACCGCCATAGTTTCGGTCTCCGTACCACGAAGATGCCAGGGATCTGTGAATCGTCATGAGTTGACTCCAAGTATTATAGTAGAGTGCATACACCGCAGTTGACCATGTAAGAACCTTGAGCACTTGAGTTTGAATGACCGATGCCAAGTTGAACTTGAACTATGGAACGCATAATCGAGCGACGTTGAATGCGTTCGAACCCTTGAACCCAGCTCGCTTCAACGATAATTCACAATTGACACACCCTGGACGAGATGTGGAGTTTAAATGAAAGGCGGGCAGCCTGAGGTGAGCCTGGATGGAAGTTCGAGACAACCTACATGAGTGGGTGGGCCGTTAGCTTTCAAGTAGTGTGGGGACGAGTCGCGCGACGCACCGAGGCCATGAAACCCCCCACCCAAAAGTTAGAACTCGGGGCCGTTGCTAAAAGTCAACCGTGGACCGTTCGGAAATTGAATCTAAGCAGCACTATACCCTAGAATACGAGTCAGTCAGTCAAGGTCCCAAGACAAATCGAACGCAGTGAAACTGACCTCGGTCAACTTGAATTGAATTTGATTCCAGTCCCAGTTGAAGACCAGGCCAAGTATTAATTGTATTGAGGTTCTGTGAGGAGTTAAAAGTCAGTACTTGAGGAAGAGAGGAAACGAAAAAATCCAAGGACGTACCGAGAATGCTATGGGAAGCTGGGTACATGGTCAGTGAATAGTCAGCAGGTGTCGGACATAGAGGGACTGCATATCGCGCCGAGTTTGAATCGCCTAAAGGCCGACCTAAAACGAAGGTTAGTAAAACTAGCAGCAGTAATCACCTTGAAGAGGAATTCAGCGCCTGAAGTCGAGGCCCATAGCGTTTGCGTTAAAGTTAGTCCAGACTGGAGGGCGCAGGACGGGGGATTAAGACGAGCACCAGGGACCAGAAGTTCATGCCACACACCAAAGTAAGTATCGATTGGGAGGTAAGAGTGTAGTAAGACGTACCTTGAGACTGAATTCATAGCTAAAATTCGAGATAAGGTGACGTGAGTAATAACTGAACTCAGTCGTGGAAGAGAAGGAACGACTTTATTAAGTACAAGTAGTCAACGGCCCGCTTCGCGGGCCGTCTTCCACTTGGTTCAAACAACCGCCAATCAATTGAATGTCAAACATTATCTTGCGGTTGTCTCGGAAATATAAATTGATTCGGACGGTGAGATGGTCCTGGATGAATTACTGTGAACTACTAGGTATATGATATCTACGACAGGGGGGTGTGTCGTATAGGACATATTCCTGGAGTCAAGGGACATTGATCCATTCTTGATTCATCCGAAATGAATTATGACGATTCCAAACTTGGATACTGCCTGGAACCGCCGTTCCTCAGCGGGCCCCTGCCGTGTAATACCACCGACCTACCTACCTACCAAGTCCGCCACTCTGCATTAGAGCGTATTCGCAGCCCCAAAAAACGTCTTCCAAATTTCTGGGATCAAACGGTCAAATTAGCCGATGTGGAGCTGTTGATGTGACGAAGTTGAGGTGGCGAAGAGATTCCCCCTCCACAAATATTCAATAAACTGCAGGCACTTACTCTTCTGTCGTCCTCCTTCGCTCTCCCCAAAAATTGGCGCGAAACCATATGTTTTTGAATTCTTTAGAGCATTTTCTGGTCTATGGTTCCCCTTTGGGACGTCACAAACTTCTGGAATCAAGCATCATATTTTGGATCAAAAGCGTCGCTTAGGTCGTTTTGGGGGCTGCGAATACGCTCTATTGCGTGATGAACGAGGTAACTTGACGTCAAAGAGAACAAATAATGAAGTTGGTAGATCCCGCTTCCACACCACCCATCCCCACGCCGCTGAGGACACGCCACGAACGATGAGATCGATGAGAGCCTGTAACCTGTAATAGGGTACAGCTGGGGTCGGTGTGGACGCACCGGGACGTTTGCGTGTTCTCGTGCATGTTCTCATTTGGGTCGTGGGAAGATGCCACGAGCGGCCTTCGCCCAGGCCAGAATTATGCGGTGCACGCAATTGGAGGTCCGAGAAGATTGGAAAATCCAGTCGGCCCTTGAGTGACTAAGACAGCGAAGTTTCCATTTCGACAGATTTCGGAAATTGGCCTCCGGCAGACAGTTCTGAAATTCAGTTGACTCGGTCAGACAGCTTGATGTAAGAAGTGCAAGGATCAATGCGCGAATTTACCTGCGAAGAAATGCCACAGAGAACGATCGACATCCAGAGACCGGGCCAGGCCCAGAAATTCGCGAAGCTAGCAGGCATCACCGTATTTCATTTTGTACCCAAGCCGCTCGTGGGCAAGCTGGAGTAGGGCTCCAACCGTTTATTTACCGTTTACAGATTTCCGTAAACTAAACGGAAACGGTAGATAAATGGTTTAAAACCGTTTTAAACTGTTTTAAATGGTAAGTTTAGGTACATTTTCTTTCCGTACACTGAGACCTCCATCAGCTTGAAGTGAGTCCCAGAAGAAACCTTCAAGAGGTTCCTTGTTGTCTATAAACCTAAAACACCCTCAAATTTCAAAACCTTGCAGCTGGAAGCAGGCCATACCAAAGAGTGAACCTGGGCAAAGGCCGACATTACGCCGACACTGATGTAATTCGTAAAACCCGGGAGTACTGCTTCCGCGGCTAACATGAGCTGAGGATGTAATATTTCAGTAACACCAATAAGAGAGTACAATTCCCTTTAAATTTGTGCTATCAGGTGAAGTTCAAACTCCGCTCTGATGCCGGATATTGCCGGCTGGGTCTCACGCTCGAAAACCCATTTTTGGGCTTGGTGAGAGTTGGATGCTGTTGGGGGATGCTGAAATTGAACCTTTGAAGAGCCTCAAAAATGCGAAATGAACTTAGATTCCTTTGAAATTTACCTTCCGGCTTGCAACCGTTTAACCGTTTATTTACCGTTTCCGGTGACCTGTAAACTAAACGGTAAATTTAAACAGTTAAACGGTAAATAAATGGAAGAAAACGGAAACGGTTGGAGCCCTAAGCTGGAGCTTCAAGTAGAGGAAACAATAATTGACTTGAGGTGCCGTGAGCGGCAGGGGGGATTAATATCGGAGGTCCAGATCGAAGTTTGGATTCCCAGAGAACCAGCAGCGGGATTCGCAACATTCTTGATTCCAAAGGTTTGCCGGAGGTCCCTCTTGACGCCTATGGAGCAGTGGTATGTCATGGCACCCAAATTTGAACAACCTTGAACCTTGGATGAACATTAATATTGGTCTCTCTAGACAGACACTCTATAAAAAGGTGCTCGTACCCACCTCGTACTACCTCGTACATTAATATTGAATTGAGCAGAATTGAGAGGGGGGCAGGGCTTGCGGAAAGATAATAACTCGGGATTCATTCGTTATTTAATTGTTGTGGATGGTAGACCGGCGATGATGAGGGGAAGAGCGGTGTTGATTAGTCTCTCGTAGACAGATGCTTCAACCTGCGACGCTCGTTCCTCGCTTGTTGAAGTCTGTTGATTACCGCGGGGGTCCGATCGCAGTAGCCGCTTATTATGTAATTGCGGACTTTGAATTTTCACGTGCCCCATCACTCCGCCTGAAATTGCCTTTCAACGCGTTCTACCGGCTCGTTAAGCACCGGAAGATAGGAAATGTATTCCAGTGGCCCTACCACACATACTTCCATCAATAAATTGCTTTAAATGATTGCACGCGTCGAGTTCAAGTCGAGTTCACTGCAATTGGCCAGGGGCCCCGAGATCTCCTGGTGGTTCAAGTTGTAATGACGCAACTGGGGTACCAAAACGCTCGAATTCTGCCTATGTCCCCTGAGAGTTAAGTCTCTCCTCTTGGAAGCATTTTCTCTGAGCCGTTTTCAAGCAGTGTAGTACTTCGCGCAAGGAAGCATTCCCTGTCTTGAATTCCTTCATAATTCCTTTCCACGCAGGCGGCGTTGAGGGTCTTGGGACCGAACATATTCCACTATCATACATTAGGGTACAGGCGGTTAGAATAAGACGGCGCGGCAAGTAGTGGATTGTAAGTAGACTTCATCCGAGACACGACGCAAACGGCTAGCCCGCACACGGAAGTGGACTTAACGGGTGCACCTGCCCGCACACCGCGCGATGTGCGGGTACCGATGAGCCATCGACCACGGGAGGCCGAGTGCGGGTACAGCACACTTGGAACGTGCGACGATCACGCCATCGCGAAATTGAAGGGGAAGGCAGGAAATTATGAGGATGGGTACGAGGGCGTCGGGCGGCGATAGTGAGAGAGATGGCGAATCTGACGACACGGCGTACGGAGTGCGGAGAAGGGAGGGGAGGTGAGAGTGGGGAGTGGACAAGGACGGCGCGCTTCGGGAATGTACGGCAGCGCCGAATTCGCGCGAAGCCGACTTGGATGATGTGCGCAGGTTAAACGGCACGTCCACGCCGACAGCAACACCATCTTCATGCGCCAATTCCGCACAAGCGGCTCTTGTGCGAGAAAGTGAGATATGGGAGTGGGGCGAGTGTGCGGTACACGTACCTTCTTGCCCGCGCATACTCGTTCCGTCACCCTTGTCGATTTCGGTGTGTCCTGAGTGCTGGTTATGGAACTATACACATGGAGAAACTCAAGGTCAAATTTCAGCGAGGTCCTTCACTCTGCGGTATGCTGTGCTTCTCAGTGCTTCTCGAAGTGGAAGGGAGTCAGGATGGAAGTCGCGGGAGTAGAGGCAACACGAGGTGCTGTCGGCCCAACTACCCATTGGCGTCCGCTGGGGCTTGGTGTAAGGCCGATATGGGCTCAATAGGCAGCGATAAAGGGTACGGGTTCGGCGTTTCTTTCGGGTTGGCTGGCCTGCAGAAGATATTGGACGTGAGGCAGAGCATCCGGGAGGAAAAACAGAGAAAGCTTCGGCGGATGGAGAGAAACGCAAGAGGTGAGTGATCGGCTGATCTTGGCCAACGATCCCACGATGTCAACAAGTCCGACTATGTCCGAAATTCGACCCAGAAAAATGCTGAGGATTCTGGCAAACGTCGAGAGAGCTTGTAGGTACTTCAGATATCTTCCAAGATCGTCTCCTCACTCCATTTTGAGGCACGAAGAGCGACGTGCACTGTCGGAATTCAGACCGATGTTTGCACCAACCAAACAATCTCCTTATTTGGGGGGGGTGGGTGGTCGTGGGAACGTTGGCCAAGATCGGTTGATCGCGCACCTCTTGGAGAAACGCGTCGTTGGTGCTGCGGAAAAGAAGCGCGTGGAGGCACGTGCCAATTGAAACTCCGCAATTACATAATAATGTTCTACTGCGATCGGACGCCGCGGTAAACACAAGACTAGGTGTTGATTGCGTGCCGATGTTTCGTCGCTCGTGTGATACCGGATCAAACCACTCTTGCCTCCCGCTTCCATCTCCATTTCTCCCGCCGCTGCTGTATCGCTTTCCTTATGTCCACGCCCTCCTTGGCGTCTAATATGGTAATATGGTCGGGATTTGGATGTAGACTGGCCCCCTGACATTTCGCAACACCGTGATTGTAATGCGACTGGGCGCTTGGGGCTCTGCCAAGTCTTTCTTGTGATTCTAACTGTCCGATATTCGCGCTGATGGTTGAAACGAAGTTTAGAACGACCCGGGTTCAGGGATTCGGGAACTAGTAAGTGGGGAAATAGTCGAGAATACATGAACTTGAACCATTAAGAAGCGGAAACTCTGGTGAGGTGAGCATGGAGTCATAGCAATATTCTGTTTATGGTTTTACTGATCATCCTACAGAGTACTACGACGCACAAGTTAACACTAGCGGCTCGCCCGAGATGCCCAACGACACTAGCTCCAATATCTGACCTCAACTTCGTTGACCAACTTCTACTGCTCTCACTTCCAATGTAGTATCATAGATCCCTGCTAGGTTTTATGGTGGTCAGATACTTTAACCTCCAATTATCGGACGCCTTTGCGCTTGACCGATGCCCCTGATTTTGACCACGAGGCGGGAAGTTTCCTTAGTTTGGCAGGTATGTCTAAAACCGCCCGCTTCCAGGGCAGCCACCAATTTAATTTGCTTCGTCAGGTCTTCGGCAGCCGAAACCGCATTCATTTTCTCCTCGCACTTTCAAACGTTCCAATGCATTTCAATTTCATCATACCTAATGCCGATTACCGAAGTTCTAATGCAGGAATCGCTACGTCTCCGAGTTTGGTTTGGAATTTTATTTAGTTGACCAGTTTACATAAACCCCGGGCGGAGTACTTAGAGGGAAGGATGATGGCTACAAGCAGCGTCAACCCGATCCCCGACCGATATTGAGGGAATAACGTTAATGCTCCTTTTGGTTAACGTTAGGATCTCACTGTACCCTTCTTATGCCGAGCTGACGGCAGCCTTTTCCGAGGCCCGCCCTTTTTCCGATTTCGCCCAAGTGACCGTGTTTCTCCTCCTTCTGCTTCATTTCACTGAAGATTCCCTCCTTCGAAGTTATCGATGAATTTCGTCACCACTCTAATATCCTCCTTCGCAGGGGACGATCTCGCAAATTCACCCAAGTGGTCCTTAGTCCTTGCCTCAGCTGCGGTTTTGTATCTCGTCCAAAGGCTCAGTTCTTTTCGCAAGGGGCGTTTACCCCCGGGACCCAGAGGTCTTCCCCTCGTTGGAAACCTTTTCCAGCTGAGTCCAGACGTGTCGCATACCTTCACTAAATGGAAAGAACTCTACGGTAAATGTTCATTTTACGGCCGCATATACACCCGTCGCTGAACTATGATCAGGCCCTCTCGTCTACATCAGTGTCGCTGGCCAGAGCATCTTAATCTTAAACAGTCATAAGGTGGCTGCGGACCTATTGGACAGGCGAGGACCTAACTACAGTCACAGGCCGAGATTGATAGGTGCAACTCGCCAAGCCTGCCTCCCCTCAATCTAATCCTCATCCAGTTGCTTCGGAGATGCTCACGGGAGGTTTTATGATTCCTTTTACCCAGTATAATGATGTGTGAGTCGACAAACTAGTGCGTCGCCCGTCCTAACCCATCTTCAAGCTGGCGCAGGATGCGCCGCGCAGCTCATGAAGGCTTGAACAACCAGGTTACGCGAGGATTCCAACCAGCGCAGTACAGAGAGGCTCTACTCCTCACAAGTGGAATACTCAGCCACCCAAATCGCTGGAATGAAGAATTTCGACGGTCGGTAGATTATCTTAATTAGATAAAACCGTACTAAGCCGCCATGCTAGGGCCACCGCATCTATGGTATGGTCTGTAGTGTATGACAAATCTCCCATCACGAACTCCGAACACCCTTCCATCGCCGCCGTCCACGACTTTATGGCTAGACTTGTTCGCGCTGCGCTGCCGGGGAGCCACTACATTGAATTCTTCCCCTGGATGAAATATATTCCCAGCTCGATGGCTAAGTGGAAACGAGATGCAGAGGAGTGGTACCTCAAGGATTCCAAAGTCTTTGAGGATCTTTACACGGAGGCGAAACACCGCGTGGTATACCCTGAACTTCATCAGTTTCGCACTCGTTTTACTCAAGTCCACAGGCAGCTGGCGATGACCGTTCCACGTTTGCGGCCAACCTCGCTCGCGACGCCAAGCGCCACGGTCTCAGCGACAAAGAGTCAGCCTGGCTTGCTGCGGCGCTGTAGTATGTTAAACTCGTCATGTGCCTGACTTACTTAACCTGCATGACAGTGGCGCCGGTGCAGAGACTACTGCAGGAGCTCTGTCCTGGTTTCTTCTTGCAATGGTGCTTTACCCCGAGGTGCAGTCAAAAATTCAAGAAGAATTGGACACGGTGGTGGGGCGGTCCCGCCTTCCAAAATTTGCAGATCGATGTCATCTTCCGTATCTTCAAGCGACCGTACGGGAGGTAGGTCGTTGGCATCCTGTTGGTCAGTTGCTCTTTACCTCCAGCCCCGGCCGTGGTCTGATCTTCGACCTGCTTAGGTCCCATTGGTGAGGGGTTTCAAACCGAGTTGTTATTGCACCTGCTAATGGGCGCCGAGGCGTACCGCACCAATCGGCTGCAGATGATTGGTATGAGGGCTACTTCATCCCCGAAGGAACGATTTGTATCGCAAACATTTGGTATGTTTTAAAGGTCCCCATCCTTCACGCTGGATATTCTCATAATCAAAAATAGGGCGTCAAATAGAGATGTTGAGGTCTACGTATGCGGGAATGCAATAATTACACCTGTGGTTGTTGACTGTCCTTCAGGGTCCAGATGCCGCAGAATTTGATCCAGGAAGGTATCTCGATGAAAAAGGCCAGCTCAAACCCGCTTTGGCGGACACAAAAGATGGTGGCGAGTCTATTCGTTGATTATTATTTTTCGCTGACCTCGGCTTCTTTTATTCAGAAGGTCCGTTTGTTTTTAGGCTCCTCGTCTACTGACTCATAATGTCTGTAGGGCATGTCAGCTATGGATTTGGACGGCGGTACGGAGGTTCCAGCGTCGCATTTAAAATCACAACTAATTTTGATTTCCTCAGCCTCTGCGTTGGACGCCACGTTGCTAACTCCTCCTTGTTTATCGACATCGCATGTCTTTTATGGGCGGTCCACATCCGTCCTGAACAGGACGCCCACGGAGAACCCATCCTGCCTAGCGAATCGGAAAGCATCAATGATGGATTGGTCGTGTGAGTTACAGTCATATGGGATTGCGCTCTTACATGTCGCTCATGAGTCGCGCGGGACGCCACACCCAGGATAGAATTCTTTTAGGCTGGATTAAAAGGCTAGTGAAAACAACTTGTATTAGTGAGCAAATGCATCGTAGTTAAAATAACATGAATTGACACTGTAAAATAGCCTTTGCGAAGCAATATAATTTGCTTCAAATTTTTCGTTCCAAGAAACCATTGTGTTTCATTCACATTTGAAAGAGGATTGAAGTTAAAGGGAATTGAGTGCAGAAACAAACTGTTTGATTCGACTGGTTCTCAATGGAATAAGGAAACCCTTTGTTTCCACCTCTGTTTTAGGCTGGGTTAAAACAAAGGTGGAAACCCTTTGTTTCCTTATTCCGCTGAGAACTGGTTGAATCAAACAACTTATTTCTGCACTCGATTGTCTTTGACTTCAATCCCCTTTCAAATCTGAATGAAACGACATGGTTTCCTTGAACAAAAAAGTTGAAGTAAATTATCTTGCTTCGCGAAGGCTATTTTATGGTGTCAATTCACGTTATTTTAACAACAATGTATTTGCCTACTAATACAAGTTATTTTCACTAGCCTTTTAATCCAGCCTAAAAGAATTATATCCTGGGTGTGTGCAGCCGCCCTATTCCATTTAAATGTTCTATCGCACCAAGGTTCCCCGGGGCTGAGACCATTCTGGTCCAAACTTTAGAATTGGTGGACTAGAGTCACTTCACTTCATTTTTTCCTTTTCAATTTAAACCTATGCCGCCCATGTAACACTTGTACATGACACGTATGCCGAAACTGGCCGTTCAGTTGCAATAAACACCGTCAGTGGCTGGGACTCGTATGCCGAGATTGCTCATAGGCGGTCACTTCTCTCAACTATCACTGACCAAAGAGGGTAGTCCGGGATGTCAATACCATAAACACGGTCAGCGGCTGGAACTGGTAGTATATACACCGAACAAGATAGTGGTGATTATTGTATATATATCTGATGCGGGGGTCCGGGGACACTATTATACACAGTGCCCCGGTGTTCCGAAGGGGGAGCGTGGCGTGGAATACTGTCCACCTACGTACGACGATCGCCCGCGGCGCTTTTCCCTCTCCGGTTGAAGTTCGCCGTTTCAGGTTCTCTGAGTTATCTGAATGAACTATTTTCCGAAATAGAGGCACAGCGAGTGCTGGCAAAGTCTGGTTCGGAAATCGGTCAGAGAACGCCAAGTTTCAGGTTCAGGTTCGAAAACCGGTCGGAAACTGAACTGAACTGAACGCCAGGTTTAATTTTAAGGTCCAGGTTCAGCCAGTGAACCGGACACCACGTAGGTTGAGCGTTCAGCTACTGATGTACGCGCTCTGAACGCGGTCTTGGAGTTGAACGTTCGTTAGCCCGGCATCAGTCCGAAAATCAAGAAGAAATGAATAAGAAAGCCTAAAATCGGTTTCCGTCCGAGGTTCGCCATCGCGTTTCTGACGACCCCGACGCGACAAACGCGTCGACAAACGCGTCCAACCTCTTTTATTTTTAGCTCCCTTGAATGTTCGTTTATTGAGGCTCAATAAATCCAGTGTTTGCCGCCACTGCGGCGGGACTTGCACGGCGCACGCTCGCCGTAAAAAAGACACCTATCTATCCTTGCGAGGCGTACTTGGGGCTATTTCTGTATTTCCGAGGCGGAATGCAAATAATTTTGGTGATCACCACGACCCGTGGCGGGTCGCGGGTATGGGTGCGGGTCGATTTTCTCTGACCCGCCTCAACCCGTACAACCCGTAGCAACCCGCGGCGTTTGCTGTAGAGGTAAACTCAAGCATCGCTGTTCTCCAGGACCTCGAGGAACCTTTCTATGTGTCTAGTTGTCAATTTTCGATTGAACTGCACCTTACTAATATTCATCCTTCACGTCTCAAAGCCTCGAAAAAAAATTGAGGATGTATGTTTCGTTGCGAAAACGGCGGATTTGGAGCCCGGAGAGTGGTTAGGCATGCTGGTTCGTGTCAGTACTCGCAAATCTGCTCTCAACATCAACTCAACATGCATTATGTCGACGTACAACCGTTGTTTAACTGCGCGGGTTCAACGGGTCGCTCAAGAGACCCGCGGGCCACCCGTGGTGATCACTAAATGCAATCAATTTCGCCTAAATCTCCACCCGAGCATTGCATGCACAATCCCGCCTCGGCTGCCCAAGTCTCATCCTAGCATGAACCATAAGCCGTCAATGAGAATTCAGCCAACCCTGTTGCCACAGCATTTATCCTACGCGCCGCTCTTCGTTCCCATGTTTCAGAAAAAGACTGCGAACTCGAACTGAACCGAACCTTGACCGAACCTTGCCAGCACTAGGCACAGCTTTGTATTCAACCGAAACTAACGCTGATTAGAACCAAATTCAATCAGTGCAGATGAACACGTATTGAATCCTTGAGCGGCGTCTTTCACACTGATATCGTTGCGGGTTTCCCGGCCTTTGTCGAACGTGGTTGTGAGGTCCAATGTGTCTAAATGTGGTTATCTGCAACGAGCGATGACCGAAGAAGTGTTGACCGCTCAATTTCCCACCTGGAAAAAAAGCGCAAGGAGAGCACCATAAAAGTTCCTACTCCCCGCCGAGCGCGCATATATATACCTAGGTGTGTAGTTTGTTCAACTCCAACCTCCTCGTGTTAAATGTCCTTCCTTATTCCTAATACGCTGCGCTCATGGCCCTGGCCTCGACAGCTGAATCCCCATTATTCTATCTGCAAGGCGGAGTCGTCCGCTTGGTGCGAAGGATTCAAAGCCTTCGATGCGCGAGCACAGAAGAGTTTCAATCGGTGTGATTTCAGTGGGTAGTTTCGTTTATCATCCTCTTCTTTGACCCATGCGTTGTCCCAAGACCTCCTTGCGTCGTTGGCGTTTCCACTGTTGAACAAAGATGCGTGGACATAATTGTTGCGCCGCGGGGGCCTTACTCTTCGCTTTAGAGGGATGTAGGGTTGGCTGTTATTTAATGAACTTGGTACGCGACAAGAGGATTGCTGCACGGTACCTGAGCATACTGTACTATTACGACCAAAGGTTCACGCCATGTCACCCGTCACCTCAACGGTTCACTGGCATCAAGGTTCATTGATCGGCAATCACTGAAAATTCCCATAAATGGACACATGGCAGGCTTCGGCGGGTGCCGGCCGAGATTTTTTGACAGTTTTCACCCTTATTCCAGGCCAAAAATTGGAATGTCACCGTCACTCATGCCAAATTGGTTCAGTTCACGAGTCCCCGTCACCCGTCACCTGAACCTTTGGTCGTAATAGTACAGTATCTTCCCTTTCAGTTCTTCGTTATCGACGAACACACGGATATTCACTGCGTTCCGGGGTCACCTAAACATAACAATGTGCAGCTATTTCCGGAGCTGTGTAGCTAAGCGTAGGTCACTACACAGAGCTACACAGCCTCTGTTTAGCTCTGTTTAGATGTCTGCGCTTAGCTACACAGAGCTAAACAGAGGCTGTGTAGGTCTGTGTAGTGACCTACGCTTACCTAAGCTCCGCAAATAGCTGCACATATTATGCGCAGCTATTCGTGGATCTGCGCAGGCATCCCCGGAACGCAGTGATTGCGGCCACGGCGGTTGCACGACAGCAGGCGGACATAGTAATGGATGCGCTGCATAACCCACGGAAAGTACGCCCGTCGGGCGAGTGGATCGGCGGAAAGGTGGCGCAGGAGTGGGTAGTTTATTGTTGACTGTGAAACGGTCAAGTGCTGAAATACTTTGTTGCAGGTTTTGGCTCAACGCCATAACCATTGCGACGCCCACCTCGCAGCGGCGCTTCCTCGCGACGTTCCGGTCTTACCTGAACGCCGTTGTTCAACAGGCTCGGAACTCCGGTCATATCAGAGACGTTAACAGTTACTTTCAAGTTCGCAGAGACACAATCGGAGCTAAACCTTCCTTTGCGATCAACGAAATTCACCTGAATATCCCAGACGAGATTATTACGCACCCAGTCATTGTCAGACTCACGAATTTGTGCCTTGATGCCCTCATCATTGGCAACGACCTGTGTTCATATAATGTCGAGTAAGTCAACCCTGGCATACCAGAGGCAGTGGATAACCGTGTTTGACAGGCAGGGGTGCGGGGACGACGGCCACAACCTGGTCACAATTGTGATGCACCAACACAACCTCGACGTGCAAGGCGCGATTAACTGGATCTCATACCTCCATGACAACATTGCCGACGAGTTTTGTCGTTTATGGGCCCGAATACCGACATTCTGTAGTCCAGTGGATAGGGAAATCCGCACCTACACAGATAGCCTTGGGAATTGGATTCGCGCAAATGATCAGTGGAGTTTTGAGGTCAGAAATATTTCCATCGAGACCGCGCGACTCACTAAATCCAACCGACAGAGCGAGCGATATTTTGGGAAGGAGGGCCTCGAAATTCAGCGCACTCGTCGAGTTACCCTGTTACCGAGGGTCAACGACCACATCGGGGGAAAAAAATAGCTTAGATATTTGTGATTCGAGGCTAGCTAGGCCTTCGGTGCTTTCCATCGAAGTCATTATTTAAAACTTTCCAATCTGAGTCGGTCGTCTTCGTTGAGGAAGATGGGACGAGGAATGGAACAATTTCTGCCGGGAAATATTTGCCATTCCAATGAGCTGTTACCGAGAAGGCCGGCATTCATGGAGCGTAGCGCCTGCGAGGTTAAAACCATCAGTTAGGGTTTACGAGATGAGAAAAATATTAAAGACGCCACCTCGGGCGCTAGAAGACACATTAATATTTCTCAAGTAGGATTTTAATACAACTGGAGCGGAATCGGGGTGGCCGCAGAATCGAGGTGATCGAGGTGGACGCAAGAGGCAAGAAGCGCGTCTGTGGCGATGCAACGGTGACGCATCAACAAACAAACGGCCCGGTGATCCCCGGGACTTTGGTCAACCACCACCACGTCCTGCCTAGTGATGTGCCGGCCTCGGCTTGGCCTGAATGCCGGGGCTTTGGCCCGCTTCGAGGGGCCTGGGCTTTTTAAAATGCCAGGCCAGGCCCCCTCCCCTAGGCCCGGTTCGGCCTGGGCCGGCTTTGGCTCAGGCCGGGGCTTTGGTTGGTTTTTTTGCCGTCGGTATTGGGTGAGTATCGATTACTTTACAGCGCTTTGAAACGGTTTGTGCGGGCTTACAAGGGCTACATATTAATAGTTTCATTGTCCCGGTGATCACTCTTTGAGGCCACCCCTGGGATGGACCAGAAAGGTGCACTGATGCAATCAGTTCAACTGTTGATTGAATCAATCCGGCCCATTAATTCGTTAGCAACTTGTTAGGGAAGTTAAGTTCGAAATAGGATCCCAATAACACCTACAGGAAGACAAAGATGGCCATGGTGTACTTCTTAAGCTGCCGCAATAGTTCTTTGTGCTCACCCCATAAAAGCCGGGGCTTTCGGGCCCGGCTTTGGCTTTTGAGGATGCCAGGCCGGGCCCTGGGCCGCGTCAGGCCGAGATTTCGGCTCGGATTTGGCCGGCTTGCAGGCCGGAAAAGCCGCGGCTTTTTGGCCTGGTCAAATAAAAGCCTCTGTGGCACTTGAGATAGGTTCAGGAAGAATAATGTGCACCTCAGGCATTAAAAACTAAGTGGCAGTAGTTGTCCGACGGAGGTTCAGTAGGTGGCGGAAAGTCCGGAGGGAACGGCCCGGCGCCAGGGGGTGGGAGACACCTTCCCGATATGGCAGGGGGGGAGTCCAGCCAAGGCTGAAAAAAACTTTTCGACCCCCCTTCCGATTTTCGAAACCCGACGTCCCCTTGAAGGAGCTTAAAGGCTTTCTTTTTCGCGGTTTTCAGGCGTTTCCATGGTGCTAAACTTCAAACTCCATGGCAGTTCGTACTCGCTTGTATTCGTAAGTTCCAGCCTCTATTGTATACGTGATCTGAACGACTGTCTTCAGATTTTCACGCAGATTATACTATAGAGGCTGGTAACGAGCCTATGTTTTCTAGTGGTTTTCTACAAAGTAGGACTAATTTGGAGAAATTTGCCAGAGGATACTTGCTATAGCGAGGTTGAACATTGCGCAAGAGCGTTCTCTTTGGCTTGTTTTCGGCTCCGAGCCTCCCTGGAAGCGGCCGCGGGCGGTCACTGCAAGCTACCTTGCTTCCCGATTGACGCTCACTTGAATCACTTCTTCGGTGCATGCGGACCCGCGCTTCTCGTTCGCCCTTGGATATTATCTAGGGGCATGACTTCTGACGTACTCGACTGTTCAGGCCTCCGTCGGGAAGCGCGCTTATCCCACACCAACGACGCGTACCTGGAAGTCCTGACGGAGTACTGAATAGTGAATATTTGCTGGCGCATCTCCTAGCCAGAGGCACATAATGACCTCAAAACCATCTGGACTGTTCAATTTTGATTCCCCTGCTCCGTTTCCGACCACAAACTAAACCTCATGTTCCGTTTACTTCAGCAGCGTACGCAGCACTACCGCCTGCACTAGTTGGGTGGGTTTGTCTTTCTGAACAAGCCCCGGCCTTCCACCGATTCCATTATTCGATGTCCTACGCCCTTCAGCGAACTCGATCTACCACCAAACTTCTCTTGCTAACTTGGTGGACGGGGCCTCTTACTACCACCGCCTCTTGTTCGGCCCCCTGGCGAATCCACTGGAGACGGATTATTCGGGCGTCTCTTGTTCGAATTCCCTTCCGAATCCAATAGAGAAGGACTGTTGGGACCCGCTAGCCACGACTACACGCGCAAATTCTTCTTCGGCTCGGCAATAAAAGCCCGTGAATTCTTCAGCATTACTATACTGGCTGTACCCCTTCCCACCCTCGCCCTCGGCCCCCACTGCTATGGTTACGCCGGTTTCTTTTTCCGCTCGCCCTTCACTCATTTACGATCGTCTCGCAGTCATTAGTGCATGTAAATGGACATCGACACCATGAGAATAAGTGCGACCGATCCTCACGAGGACGCACTTCAAGTGGACTCCTGCTACATCTACGACAGCGCCGGTCATATCCACCTATGCCCGCCGTGGACGGATCATACCCCGACCACGCAGCGTTCAGGCTCGATGAACGACAACGCTCTCCTCACCTGCCGCATGGTGCCGTTCGACTACCAGATGAGCGACACTGAGGGCCTTGGGGCCAAGCTTGTGTTGAAGGTCTTTCGTCCGATAAGTGGGGATAATTCACTTCCTCTTTGATTGCCCTCTACTCAACGCCGCACCAGTGCCAGCGGAGGGATAGTACTACCTCGGTGCATCGTTTGGGGACATTGGTGACGGTCCCGACGGTATAATCGTGCGCGCCACCGACGCCGAGGTCGATGTATTGAAACCCATCGCTGGCTGGCGGTGCATTTGGCCCGATGCCGGCTCCAAAGCCACGAGGAACTACTCTTTTTGGGAGGTACGATGAACAATTTGCGAAACATTATTCCAGGATTGACCACCCGATTTAAGGCTATTGCCCCTGCGGGCTACGTCACCCACGCCACCGTGCTAGTAAACAGTACAAGTGCCTACCCCGAGCAGCCACCCTCCGACATGACCGAGGACATAAGAGCCATTCGCAAGGATCTAGTCAAGACACTGGAGCAGATCCCTGGGGCAGTTTATTGCTCCTGGACGAACGGTGATTCCGGTGCCAAAGCCGATACCTCAGCGTGGATGATGTACGTAAAGAGTGCATCGGAGGGCATCCAGACGTGGGCAATAAAGGCCATGAACAGTCATAGCGCACCGGCCGCGGATAGGGTGTGGGTTTTGGACCGGACCAAGGTGAAGATGGACTCGCAGTAAACTCGCGGCTGCCATGTACTGTACTTATTGCTAGCGGAGCTAAACGTTCATCTGGTGTTCGACCCCCTGGATCCATTTCCATATCCATGCCCGTTGGATCCGGCCGCTTAAATGGTACTAGTTCCAAAGTGTACATCAGCTGCGTGTAGAGTTCAATTCTTTCTCTCCCAGGCTCACCCGTGAGTTCAACCGAGCTCTTATGAAACGGTGTCTTTGCATTATTTGTACATTGCATATTGACTTAAGCATATCTTTGCGCGAGGTTCTGCTTCTGTTAAATCTGACTCAGAAAAAGACAAAAATGAGAAGGTAAACTCCTTCGGAGGGATTCCATAAAAAATGTGAGCGAGTGTACCATGCACGACGCCTCGCAGTTATTGCGACATTGCTTTATTGTAGGCAAAGACGGAAATTAGCGAGGAAACAAGCGGGACCGGTTCGGACGCATCGATCAACTTGAAGTTGAAATCGTTGAGACGCGAGAATGCGCGCGACTGACGCGACGCGACGCGTCTTCGGGTGGACTCGGAATTCCCCTCTGAAGTTCCGGCAAGCAACGCCGCCGGGGCACGGGAGAGCCGGAGTTTCCAGCTCCCCAACTCTGTGGGACGTTTCACATTTCTCTCTGAAGGTTGGCATGCCACGGTGGACATGCACAATTTTGGATAGTTGATCACTTTTAGGACACTAACCAAAGGGAATCCAAGCGAGAGAATTCCTCAGGCCGGTGCATGGGAGGCCATGTGTAAGCCAAAGGGCGAGACAAGCTGTGATGAGTAAAATTAAGGTCAAGAAAATTTCTGTAGCAAAGTACTATTGAATTTCCTTCATTCTCGCTGGAACGGCGATCAAAATCCAAGAGCAGCGTTGGGGGTTGGTCCTTTTCTGTCAAGAGCGTAGGAACATGAAAGGTTACAGTTCGCTGGCACCGGGGAAGTGATAGTGCCGGGTATGCCAAGAGGTTCTTCTGTTCGATATTGCGCGTTCAATAATGCCCTGAGTCCCGGTTCAACAGCTGGCACCGCGAAAGCGCGGGGAAGTATCTGCGCCGGTGACAGTTTATGGCACTCTTCGTTCATTCGCCATCCCGAAAGAATTTCGTCTGTCAGTGTTACATTACAAGAATTGAATAGGGATACCGCCTCCCTTGAATTCCTGGTATAAAGAAGGGGTACTCGCTATCCTTCCTGCAGTAAATCGCGCTCTTCTGAATCTTCCTGGCACCTAACTCACTTATCTGCGCTTATCTTCATGTTATCCGAACTTCCTCCAGGTCCGTATGGCTCCAACTGGGGTTCGGGTGCGTGCGGCTTGTTGGAGGGCGAGCGCGGGCTCATCGTGAAGCGCCTTGAGATGTGGTGGGACTTGGTGTGCGTCCGCGGCCTGCGCGTCACCTTCTCTGACGGCAGCATGAGCCCCATCCTATCTACGGCTCTGCGGAGGGTATCGCCCCACCAGCGTTGCTTAAGGTCGTACCGTTTCTCAAAATAAACACCAGCGCCTTAACGTTCGACTTGACGCCCACCGCCACCGACCCCACACCGGAGCGCGTCACCAAGATGTGGATGGCGAAGAGCGCCGCATGAAATCGGCTGGGGAAGATCCACATTGAGACGAGCCGTGGGCAGACGTGGGATAAAGGCGTGGATGACGCGAAGGACAAGGTGACTATCAACGTTGGGTCGGGGGTATTCGTCGGCATGGCGGGGTGGTACGGCTGGGATGTAGACGCAGTCGCCGCACTTTTTCTCCGCTCCCCGGTCACCAAAACCGCGGTCGGGAACATCACCTACTCGCCTGACCCCATTGGCGGCGCCGTGGGTCTCACTCCCCTCACACTCAACGAGGCCCATTGCAGTAACCCCGCCGGCGCGCATGACCCCATCACCTGGCAGTTTGGCGGCAAGCCAAACGCGTGAAATGACAATGTCACACGACATGACGAGCACGAGCATCTTTGGCGGGAATGTGAGCATCGAGCTGTCCGGGAAGGTGTTCGGCATTGGGGCCAAGGTGTCTAGCGGCTTGAGTGGTCGTCGGAGGAGAGCCAGACCATCGGTACCAGCACGTCCGAGACCGTCCAGTTCAACTGGTCGATTACGGGGCAGCTCAAGCCAGGCGAGGCAATAACCTGCAGGGCGATCACCCAGCGCGGGATGCTGGATCTGAATTACACTTCCGCCATTTCTGCAACTCTCAAGGACGGGTTCGCGTTCACGTACCCAGAAAGCGGCTTCTCAAGTCGGTTGTGTACTCGGCGCTGCACACGACAGTTGAGCCCGACCACCAAAAATAGGTGTGTGCGCCCAGTGCTGACTCGGAAATCTGTTCTCTCGCTGACTTTGGCTGTCGCAGTCTAGAAGGAACCTCGTCAGCGAATTTATGTACACAAATATATGACGTTCCCGATGTTGCAAAAATAGAACCGCAAAAACTTTTCGGTCACGGCGAAAAAACTTTTGGGTCAACTCTCAGAATCCCCCAAGATTTGACCCACAGATAGTCCTAGCTCTCTCTACTTGTGTCCTCACAGGAATAGTGGTTGAGTGTACAGCAACCAAGACAATGTCGAGTTTGATGGGATCATCCACGGTCAACCGTGAGATATTGGCTTGTTTCTGCCACTGGGGAGGCACCATCCACTGCATTCACAATTCAATCATGTGCCAAGGAGCCCCCACCGACTCCGACCCAAATTTTACACAATGTCTCTCAGACAGCTCCGGAAGATTTTCTCGTGACAGAGGCAAAAAAAAAGTGTATGTATCGGCAGTCAAATGTGAACACAACAAAAAAGGACTTGGTGCTACTGGTAATTTGGCCACCTGACTCCCTTTAAATTCCACCTTCCAGGTCCACCTTCCCAGTCCATCCTTGGACTCCAGGCACGAAGACTAGGCGAAGCCAAGAGAAATCCAACTTAATGATGACATCAAAGTCACCCCGTTAGTTACCAAGTTGAGGCCAGCACCTGAACAGAAGCCCTTTTGCATCACAATGAGTGTTTGAAGGAGGCTCACTGCTAATTTAGAAGTGTGAACCACTGTCAATATTGAACAGATGAAGTCTGATGCATCAAAGTGTGCATCAAATTTACTCTCGTCTTTGCGTCGGGCTGATGAAGCTTTGTTCATCGGAAGACATGCCTGGGGACAATGTAAATCACCTATGGGTGCAATTTAAACACATTCTAAGTTTTGAGCAAAGTTTTTTTTTCGCGGTAACTGAAAAGTTTTCGCGGTTCTATTTTTGCAACATCGGGAACGTGATACAAATAACTTGCAGTGACTGCTTTTTGTCCTCGTTGAAGCATTCGGAAGAAAAGTTCCACTTGCAAGTTTCCGCTCCAGGCTTGAATTGAACTTCACGGTGGACGCAGACTCAAGATTGTCGCAAGATTGTCGCAAGAAGCAAGAAGTAAGGCTGTGGCGATGCAGTGACGCATCAACAAGCAAGCGGCCCGTTGACTCGTTTTCTCTCACGCTTGTTGGCACTCCGGGCATCTCGGCGAAGTTGCATAAATCAGTAGCAAGGTTGAAGAATGCGCAGGAATATCATGGAACACTCACAAATATTATGGAAACCTTATTTATGACTCTGAATGACTCGGTAAGGCAGCTTGCAGTGCCCGCTTTCAGGGAGGCTTGGAGCCGAAAACAAGCCAAAGAGAACACTCTTGCGTAATGTTCCAGGTCATTTGAGCCTAGTGGTACCGTGGTTCCGAGAATACTGCACTTGAAGTTCTTCGACGGAGTGGTTAACATTGGGTAGAACATTGGGCAAGCACAAAATTCCAAGGGCGAACTGTCTAGAAGTTTTGGACGGTAAAATTCCAGGGCAATGTGTTCATCCCAGTGAATCGAATTTCGGAGCCAGGCAGCGTCAACCTGCCGAGCAGCACCCACAAGCATACACAGTACATGTACAAGAGTTTCGATTCACTCGCCGGGTCCGACTGTACTGGCACTAAAGTCGGACCCCAAAGCGGAGGTAGATAGCGACTAAGGTAGGTGCAGGTCATTGTAGGCGCCTACCCCGATGGCAGCGTAGCCACACCCAGCTTGGTTAATGAGTTTTAAAACCAAAATTGAAAACGGGTACAAACTAGACTGACATAAAGTGAGTGTACTGTACCGGGTTGTAGGGAGGCAACGGCCCGAGGACCGTGACCAACCCGTTGCCTATTTTTTAGGCAACGGCGGGACCGTGAGTCGTGACCATGGCTTAAGGAGGCAACGGGGCCATATCTTTGAGGCAGGCTATTCGACCTTAAGGGCTCGTATTGGCATATCCTAGACTCGGGGGGATCTCCTGCTACTTTTATTGCCATTTTCCTTCGCTTCCAGTGCCCCGAGATTTCTTTCCAATTTTTTCTCTTCATGTCACGATTTTTCGAAGGCAACGGCCCTCACCGTTACCGTGACCCGCCGCAAAATAGGCAACGCAACGGACGGTCCGTTACCGTGACCGTTGCCTCCCCACAACTCGGTACAGTAGGCATTTGAACTGACCCACGATTACCCAGGCTAGGCCACCTGAGCAGACCCATACGGAGCTACATCCGGCTCAACTCAATTCTGTCCAGCTGTGCATAGGTACCTAAACTGAGCTGTTGTAGTCCCCTACACTGACCCATACTGAGCTACATCCGGCTGAACTGAGTCAGCATAGGAAGGCCCGGAATACAGTGACTGTGGACCTATTCCGTTGATACGCCGCGGATCGGGACCGACCAGGGGGAAATGAGCTGGATACTGGGTCTCGATGTATGGCTAAACCACACACTAAACACACTCCAAATCAAACACCTAATCACCTCTCCGCTTGTATATGCGTTCGTGGGGTTCCAACCGAAGTATTACGGCTGTTGCAATAGCTGAAAACTAGGTTTCGACTTAAAGCTTTAAGTCGGCCGTTTGGTTTCTCGGACCTATTGGGCGCTGATGCGACCTTTATAGTTCTTAGAAGAGTTGTGGTTTTCAAAAGGTTTGTGGTGGTGGACACCGGGTGGTTGTGTGGTGAACTAAACTTAGTTCGACGCTGGGTTTGAACTGTAACCGAAGGTTGACAGGTTCCGCTGTAATATTCGCTGACGCTGACGCTGAGACACTAAAACGCTGACGCTGACGCTGACCCTAAACGCTGACGCTGACGCTGCACAACAAATATAATCCAATCCCAATATATTGGTAGACACCAAAGTATCTAAAGACACTCAAATGTACACCGAATGGATTCCGTGAGACTTCCCGGACGGAGGCACGCGTTATGCTGTGCTCCTAACAAGAAGGGTACGGTCCACTGGTTTCCACCTAAGCTCTACCTCTACTTATATACTAAATCCTACATACCAAATACTACAAAACATGGAAACTCAAAACAGTAATGTACATAATGGTCCAAACGTTGAGTCCGTGAAGGTGCGGACCCCTACTGAATACAATCTACTAATTTACATACGAATCTTGACTTGAAAAGGAGAATAATCTGCATGGATGTTGGTACAATTAAAATAAATAATATATGTCCGCTTCTGGCGTGTCCAAATAATATTCCAGCCTCGTCATGTCGTCCCAATTTGGTGTGTGTGACTCCTGGTGAATCAGACTCGAGTCATTCGAGTCAATTCGAGTCATTCGTGAATAGCCATGTGAGTCTGTTCGAGTCAAGACTATTAATAGCTTCTTGGCATCACGATTTTGGTTTAGCCGGCGGCAAGACCTTGCTGCCGCTACTGCTCCCTTTGAGGTGCTGTTCCTGGCTATGCCGTCGGACCTTTCCGGTCCTTGGATCTTCGGCTTGATTGACAGGAAATGCCAACTCTACCGCAGACAAATGTTCTAGTCAACATAGGTTACCCCTGCAAAGCTTCCATTCCTCAACCCTGGTCACGGATGGATAGTATTTCCTCCTGTCCTTGATTAGAGTGAACGCCCAACTCCTACGAACCCTGAGGGTTTGTTAAAAGAGAAGGTTTGACTTAAAGCTTTAAGTATGATTTTGACTTTCCGGCCAGTATTGACCTTCCAGTGAGTTCACACTTTAAAGCTTATGGTATATACGCTGCTGTCTCCTAGCTAGCTGCCCGGACTGACACTAGCCCCCTGCTGAGTGATTTATATAGCCGATTACAATACAGCTAGTGGTACTGAATGAGCAAAAATCGCAAATTCCGCTGCGTGGCCCAATTGCTGGCTTATCAACGACGAGAGGAACGACCATGGCGCAGCGGGACTCGAACGGTCGACGAGAGAAGGCGAGTCGGCGGAGAGAGAGAGAGCAGTGCCAGAGGGCGCAGGCGACGACTTGGGCGCTTTGCGTTTCATGGTGGTGGTAGGAAGAGAGAGAGAAGAGGGGGGAAAAATGGGTGTACACAGCTAGCGCCTCACATATAAGTGAGACGCTAGCCGAGCGAAGCACAGCCGTGAGAGAGACTCACGCGCTAGCGGCCCTGAGGCGCAGCCTCGAGGAACCGCGGAGATTCTCCAGAAATAATATTTCCGGAAATAGCCGCTTCCTTTCCCACAGAAATCAGGTGCCTGTGCATAAGTCACGAGTTTAGGCTGCGGACTAGCCTTCTGGGACCAAATTAAGGTTCAGAAACGCTAGCCAGCCGTAACCAAGACATGCAAAGGGGCTAGGAATGTAATAGGAGATGTCTGGAAATAAGAGACGCGGCTAGCAATGATGTATTTGATCCACTTCCTAAAAAGGCAGTAATCAGGCTTCTCGGAAGCAGAAGGCATCATTGTGGGCGCTAGCGTGGGTCTTTCCTAGTAAGGGAAGCTAAGTTCGAATGTGTGAAAATTGGATAAAAGTCGAAAAATTGGGCACGTCTAAAAGGCACTATGCATGGGAATGCAAGAAAGACCAAGAAAAAATTTGAACGTTGCTTGAAAGATATCATTTCAACAACTGCTAGACTGGAGAGTACACTCGTACGAACCACAACCGGGGACGGTTGAGATTTAGTAAAGAGGAGATGAAACGGCGGAACAACAATGTACCGACATCTAGCTACATTTTGCGATTTTTAGCGCTAGTTAAATGCAAGGCATACTAGGCTTCGAGTTGTAACAAGCTAGCTTTCTAATAGGTGCAATATTCCTATTGGGACTCTGTGTGGTGATACAAAGGAGGGTCAGAGTGAGCTCCGGCTGCTGACCGTAGTACAAACTTAGTGCTAGGCGCGTGAACAAGCGTTACACTAGGGGAGTATACGCATTAAGGAGGATTACTATGGTCTAGTACCTCATAGTGTGGGCTAGCGCGCCAATAGACGACTTCCAGAGAGCACAGGATAACGAGAGTTACCAGCTAGCGTAAAGAGGAGAAACATACGAGTGGCTAATGCGCTGCTAGCGGGATAGCACTGAGCTAGGGGTCGGGTTCCATAAATAACTTGGCGCTAGCTTCGGGTTTATCGGGCTAGCTGGCGATAGCGACGGCTAGGAGAAACTGTCGGCATAAGGATATGCCGAGGGACAGATCAGGTGATCGACGCGAAGCGTTTGGAGGCAGCAAGCTGCAACAAACAAACCCCAAGAGATGAATGTTGGATGAGATGGCACGATGACTGAACGATGAGATGTTCAGGCCATGCAGGGACAGAGATTGGTGAGCAGACGATGGCGGGAATGGTTTTTCCGAGTCGTTTTGCAAATACAGAGAGTCCGGGAGCTGTAAAGCTGTACGGAATTGGCAATATACCCAGCCTAGGCCCCCGAGATGGTCAGCTAGCTGACTGTCTGGCAAGCCTAGCGTACGATAGCGCCGGCTAGCTCGCCGTAGCGGAGCTGCACGGACCAGTTTTTACTCATTTCACTTTACCTCATCTCTTTCTCTCAACTAGTATAAAAAGGACATGTAAATACCGCTGAAGACCAGTTCATGCCCCGCTCATCGTTACAACGATAAGGGTGTGCTCAGGCCTAGCTAGCGGAGATAAAGTATCTTCTTCGTTTGTAAAGTCTATAGAAATCGAATCAGTGTTGTTGGATCCACGAGTAACTGTGTGAACTAATAAGCAAAGACTCGCGTTGGGAGCTTGTGAGCGGCAACGACCTCCACGTATAAATCGGGACCGAGCGCACAAAGAGAAAGTTTGAGAGTTGTCGTTGACTTCGTGGTGGACTTCGCAAGGGCTACGCATTGGGTGACTAGGAAACGCCTCCCGTAAAACGGACTACGACCAGCACAGCACTTTGGTAGAACTCCTTGGTCGATTCATTGGCCGATCAACGAAGCTTGAGTGAACCCTGTAGGTCCAGTATAAGCCCAAGTGTTAAGGAAAAGAGCTTAGATTCAAGGTTCTAAGTCGGCACCCAAATATCTGTTGATCTGGGATCGTCATAGAGGAGAGAATAGCTGGCGCAGCATAGTCCGTAACTGGAAGTTTTCAGAAGACGCTTTATCACCTCGCCTAGGACGACGTAGCAATCTACGTCCGCTTAGTAAAAACCCTTTTTACCCCAACCCGTTTATTCCAGTCCCTTGGAAAGACTTGTTTCGGTCAAACGGTTGAGCTAGCTCAGAGATTGAAGTGTTTGTTGGGATAGTTGAGGCCATAAATCATCGCTAGTGCACTAGGGAATCAAACCAGCAGTCGCATACTACGACTCGGGACCCGAACTCACTAGGAAGACGCGCTAGTCTTAGTGTTATAATCATAAGGGGATTGGTGTGGTGTGTTAGGTTTTAGGTGTGGTGTGTTAGTGTTCAAGCTAGCCCATACTTTAGCTTAGCTAGCCTCAATTCACTGTCAGCGCATCTTGCCCATTTCAGCGGGTCTGCTGGTGGCCGGCGACTGCGAGGGACCCGCAGACATGCGCAACATTCGGTGTCATCAAGTTGTTCCAAATGCTGAATTGTCTGGGTAAAGTGTCGGCCCACGACTTCCTGCGCTCGCTGGAGCTCTTGGCAAATAACGATGGTTTAAGCCGTCCGCCGGTGGGTATTTCTTGAGTCGCTGGTGTTGGGATCGAGCGCTGATATAAACTGTTTACAGCAGCGGCGCCGTGCATTCCGACACATCGTCCGGCAGTACAGGACCTCGTTGATGATGAAGCGCGCAGGGCGTGGGCACGCGCTGTCGGGCGTTGCGGGGACGGCGCAGGGAGAACTGGCACTAAACTGCCGGGCGTGTCCGCACGTCGGGAGGAACCTCCCGGATGGTTATGACAAGATCAACTGGGCAGAAATGCCAGAGGATCTAAGGTGCGTAGTTATCATATAGTGGGTCTTGAATATTTCACTGACGCACAGGTCAGATACAAATATTTCCTATTCTTGGCCCAAGACTGCAACTTCCGTTTGATAAACCGGAACGTGTCGTCTGAGGCCAAGGATCCCATTATCGGCGACGGCTTGGGGTATTTCGTAAACCACGAGCAATACGCGAAATATTTGTGGGCGCATGTGTCGGATGAAGAGATCTCGACATGTTCGGGATTTCAGGCGATGTTCCTCGCGAACAGGAAACGCGTGAAGGGACTGCGGACGACAGGAGTCGGGGGGGTAACTTGCGCACGGCATAACATGTGGAGACCAAACGGCATTGGTGACTTGCAGCTCGGTGAACGGTACGAGGGATCCACTGGTTTTCTTTTTGACAAAGATGAGTTCACTGACGCTGGACGCAGACAGTGTAACATGGACTTCATATTGTGGTCGGCGCTACTGAACACGATCATCTTCTACCTGACCTCATCCTCTTGTACGACATCGTGTGTCAATACTCGAAGCACTTTTGGGACCGCATGGAATCGGCGCCGGCGGGGATGCGGCTGCTCGTGGAGCGCGCGCGCGTATGGTTCAAAATACCGAACTTTCACCTGCCGCCGCACAAGCCGCCGTGTCACTCGCCGTTTTCGTTTCACTACATGTGGGGCGCAGGAAGAACTCACGGTGAAACGGTGGAACAAAACTGGGAGTTCACGAACGGCGCGGCGCCTTCGACGAAGATGATGGGCTTCGGGACGCGGGCGGCGACGCTGGAGGACCTGTTTGGGTTCCACAATTGGCGGCGACTTGTTGCTTGGCGTGGAATATTCACTAAACGAATGGGGGAGAACGTGAAGGAGGGACAGGTGCATCGGGACGCGTTTGAGGCTTTTGATGCGGCATTGCGGGAGGCGGCGCCAGAGCTGGTGGAAGGATGGGAGGTGTGGGTGAAGGAGTGGGAGTCGAAACAGCACACGGATGGGTCGGCGTCGCCATTTGAAGCGAAGGTGCAAGGTAAGCGACAGCGTTTGCGACAAGTGAAGGCTGACGTTGATGGTGATGCAGTAACATCTATGCGCGATATTCGTCTCAAGCTGGCCAGGGAGGAGTTGCTGCGAAGCGGGGAAGGGGTCGAGGTAGAGCGGGAGGACACACCCAGCACCTTCATTATGATGGGATTAGAGATCGAGCAGACGCAGTAAGTGCAACGGTCGCGACGCCGCGGTGATGAGACTGACAGTGGTAATAGAAGGAATCTGGCAGTTGACGTGAAGGCGTTGGCGAATCCGACGGAGGCGCAGGCGCTGGCGTTTCTGAAGCGGCAAACAGCGTTGACGAAGCGCATCCGCGCGTTCAGGAAGCTCCAGCGGACATACATGCCGAATGTCCGGCGATTCTTGACTGCGACGCAGCGGGCGCTGTGGGATACGGAGGCCGAGCGTGAGGCCGAGGGGGTGCGACTGTTTATGCCGTCAGAGATGGCGGATAAGACCAAGCGGGAGAGGGCGTGTGCAGTAGGGCTGGGGGAAGTGGAGGCGGAGCTGCGTATCGGGGAGGCGCGGCAGGCGCTTGAGGAGTTGCGGGAGGGGCTCCGAACCAGAACAATGACGAACCGATACCGGCTGCGCCATTGCTCCGGGCAGAGGATGCTGACGCGGGGGCAGGGGATATTGCGCCAGATTAACGTGAAGATCCACAAGGCGAAGCTGCATTATCGATACGTGCAGCATGCGTTGACGCGCCTGAAGGAGCACGGGGCGTGGGAGAGGGAGCTGAGGGTGCTGGAGGACTCCGATATACGGGCGCTGAATGAGAGGGCATTGACCGAGGAGGAGGCGGCACAGCGGCAGGGTGTACACGATCTTGAGGAGATCGCGGAGGAGGGTGGGATCGCGGCCATGGGCGCAGTCGCGTTGGGTGAGGGGCGGAGGACGCTTTCGTGGATTTGGTACACGGCGAAAACCACGGACCCGACGGAGGCGGAGCTGGTGGAAGGTAACGTTCTCCTTTGAATATTGTTTTGGCGGGATATTGACAGCCGGTATTAACAGCGCTACGGGTAGAGTGGTGTAAGGCGTACGCGAGGATGCGCCGCTGGCACGAGGACGTGGTGCTGGTGGAGGAGGAAATGAGGAGGACAATTGCATACGGGTACTGGTCGGGGATGCAGTGGCGGGCGCGGGCAAGCGAGCGAGCGAGCAGCGGTGTGTCGGACGAGCTGCAGGAAGGGCTGACGGCATACGCGATGGAGCAGTCGGACCGTGAGGAGAGGACGTGTGCGAAGTTGGGGGAAGATTGGGCGAAGATTCGAGCCAAGGGGCGGGCATATTTGGCGAGGGAAACCATCAGCGGGGAGAATATTGTGGTAGCTATCGGGGGAGGGGACGCGGGAGATGAGGATGATGAGGATGATGAGGAGGAAGAGGGCGCGCCGGATTACGAGGACGAAGGGGACGACGAGGTAGTCGAATAGGTCTGAAATTTCCTTTTTGGGTAGGTCCAGCGAACGCGGCGTAAATGAATATATTGTGTAAAGCGATACATAAACAAGGATAGCCTTGCACACCGTGTAACGAAGAACTTCGTGAAGGGCGCAGGCGAAGTAATGAGGAGGTAATGAGGTGAGCTGGAGGAGCGCATAGATGGCAGGACATACGGGCCGGCGCTATATATGGAGTGCACGGCCACATAAATTGGGCTTGGCAAACGGTCATTATTGATGGCTGAGGAAACGACGGAAAGGATTCGGCGTGAGGGATGCCATCAGAGTGAAGGATGCCATCAGAATACCTCCTTGCCGTGCAAGCCGAGGTCAATTATGCGCAAATGCAGGGATAGGTAGGGGAAATAAATAAATATACGGCGTCCATGGGCACATTGCATTGCGGGTACTATTTACCTACTGGTAAGAGACCGCCCATAATGCGACGCGGTATATGGTATTCACCTACCGTATTGCAATACTGTTGCTTTCCATGGTGTTCTTTCTTGCGCGCCCATCTACTTAAAGCTATGTATGTCGCCGCATTTTCACTTTCTCTACTTTCTCTACTTACTCACGCACTTCCAGCACCCCGCCGACGGTGGGAACGAGCACAACGAGGGCCGGATGACAAGGGTAAGCGCGAGGAGCGTACGGGGACGGTTCGTCTTGGGAACAAGGTATGTGCGCCCGCATACCACCTCGCTCTCCTGCTCACAATACGCCCTAACGTCGCGGTACGGTGTACGCTACCTACGCAGACGGGGGAACGGCAGCGTTGCTCGGGGAATAAGAATCACAGGGTGTGTATACCCCCTCTGCTCTCTCTCTCTTTCTTTTGTGCTGTCTTTCAATACATCGCACTACTACTCGTGCCATCTCCTTCATCGTACCCACCTCCCCCACCCTCTCCCCCATCGTCTGCACCCGCGTATACGCCCTCCTCGCCGTCGTGTGAAGCGCTGCACCCCCACCCCCACCTGCGCTGTCGGCTTGACAGATTCTGTGTGCGCACACTTGACGCGGGGATGCCGTGCGTGTCGAGTCCTCGTATGCGGCGAAGGTGACTCGCCGACAAGTTCCCGTGCGGAGGGCTATTGCCGCCAGTGTGCGCGGCTTCACGCGGACTCGACATTCGCGGACCGTGCCCCACTGCCCTTCCTACCTTCTCCCAACCTTCCCCGTACGCGCACGCATACTGGCCCACTCCCCCGCAGGAACGAGACGCGCTCGAGACCCTCACCGCCCTCTCACGGCGCTCGGACCCACCCATTCGACTTCGTCGCCGCAGCGCCGACGCCAACACCAACGCCCTCGCGGTTATTGAGTTTGGCCGATGCGGGGGCTAACGAAGGGTGCGTAGCGTACACTTATCGTGCTCCTGCGCACGCTGAGGGCGTCAAATTCCGTGGGCGGTTGTACACAAAGTCCCTCGAGCATTTTTCTATGCACCGGTGCTGGTGCGTCCTCCACTTCTGCGACTCGCGCCGAGTCGGCGCGCCAATGTATTCGTGTGTACGGTCCGCTACGCGCGGCTCTGCGACTCGAATATGCGCACACAGATTCCGTCCATGTCGGCGCGGGCGCCTGCTTTTGATGTCTATCCAGGCGCTGGATGTGCTCACCGTGTGCGTCGAGTCCACCCTCATTGCACGGGCCGAGTTTTCCGCGGACTCGATATCCGCACGGACTCGGTGCTGCTGTACATTCTCGAGTCGCGCCCTCTCAATCTCTCCTCCTTTCCTTCTGTGTACACATACCAATACACACCGCCTGTCCCTACATTTTAATATACCTGCGCGCTGGTCAAAACAATACCTGTCGTCCAGGTTAACTTGATTGAAGCTTGAAGCGAGTCTTGCAGATGTTTCGCGAAATTGAGGGTGACTATGTACTGGGAGCGCTAATGCATCAAGTTCAAGCTGTAAAAAATCGATCCGCTTGGATTCAAGCCATGGAATGGTGGAGCGTGTACCTCCAATTCAATTGGATACTGGCTTCATCCTCGCAAGGTTGGTTCTGGTTTGGGCTGAGTGGATGTACTTGCTTGGCTATAGTAACTCGGGTGGTAAGGATGTATTTCAATTTGGATTGAAATCACCTGAGCTGACTGGAATGCCCACTTGGAGGACGGGAATAAATCGGTCAGAGAAAAACCAAGGTTCCGTGCAATAAGATACATCGAGGAGAAGGGTTATGACGGGGACGGCGCTTGGGGTTGAATCTCAGTTTAATCTAGGTGAACAGAACGAAGGTAAGTAAATGAATCCGAATAGATTGGAAGAGAAGAAAACTTCCCTCACCGGGAATAGGTTTTAGGGTACAGAATGAGTGTATATGTACTAGAGCCAAGGAAGTGAGGTGAAAGTGTGAAAGTGAACCAAATTTTGGATGGGAGGATTCATGATGCAGAAATTGAACTCAAGCCATTACACGCAGGTTGAATCGGTGTTCGATTAAACTGGAATTTGAAGTCTACGCCGACATGCTGGAAGTAATGAAGCCAGATGAACTTCGAAGCTGGTACTTGAGCCCGAGTTCCGTTGATTGTGCGTTGAGTTCAGTTGGGATAAACTGGCTGGATAGCAGAGGTCAGTTCAACTCGACACAAGAAGGAAGTAGTTGAAGACTGACCGAAAGTTTGAGCAAGTATGTGAATGATTTCTGAGTGGCGGCAAAGTACCAACCAAAGGAATGAACATGTCAATGAATGAAAATTAGTTGAACATTCAATTGCGCCAAAGTTGAACCGTACTTGATTGACCCGAGTCAATGTTGAACTTGAACATGGTAAACTGGAGTGTCTGGTCTTGTGAGTGAAGACACTGAAAGAGAATGACCCGCAATTGGAGGAAACCCATGGGTGGGGGGAAAGCCATAGGCTCTGTAGCTCAGATGCGCTTCGCGTTTCAGACCCGCTGCACTACCTACCAGAACATTCAATGGAGCCAACATTTGAACCAAGTCGATATTGTGTCCGAGCCCCGAGGCATTATTAAAGAATAAAACCTGCTAGTGTCAGAACCAATGAAAATTAGCTATACTATCTACTGAACAACTGAAGAGAAATAAATGTGCCTCAAGCCGAAGTGCGATGGGGCCCAACCCCATCCCCGAAATGCCTGAGGCCTCCATAGTATCTGAGCCTGAATTTAAGAAGGTCGAACAAAAGGCTTTCATATGTATGTGACTCAGTGCACAGGCTTACTTGTTCCATCCAATGAATGCATATTACTATATAACTCAACCAGTTATCACAAGCAATTTATGTGCACATATTCGACTTCTGCTGAGCAATCAATTGTTTCAAAAGGTGGCTACAGTCATGACCACATTGCTTTGTGCTACATGGTGCTTAACAGTTTCTCAATCTTCAGGGTGTCTGGATGATTGTCACCCAGAACCTGCTTCCGTTTCTCCAGCACAAAAATCCTGAGTTCTTTGGCCTTTTGATACTCCCCCTGGGCTGAGTATGTGCGAGCCAAGTTACCCATGGTTTGCAGGGTGGCTGGATGATTGTCACCCAGAACCTGTTTTTGTTTCTCGAGCACAATAGCCTTGAGTTCTTCAGCCTTCTTGTGCTCACCCAGGGCTGAATATGAGCTGGCCAGATTACCCATGGCACCCAGGGTGTCTGGATGATTCTCACCCAGAACCTGTTTGCGTTTCTCCAGCACAATAGCCTTGAGTTCTTGTGCCCTTTGATGTTCTCCCAGGTCTGAGTACGAGTTGCCCAGGGAACCCATGGTACGCAGGGTGTCTGGATGATTGTCACCCAGAACCTGCTTCCGTTTTTCCAGCACAAGAACCCTGAGTTCTTGGGCCTGCTGGTGCTCCCCCAAGTCTGAGTATGAGGTGGCCAAGTTACTCATGGTATGTAAGATGTGTGGATGATTCTCACCCAGAACCTGTTTCTGCTTCTCCAGCACAATAACATTGACTTCTTGGGCCCTTTGATACTCTCCCAGGTTAGTGTATGAGGCGGCCAGTCCGCCCATGGTATGCAGGGTGTCTGGATGATCCTCGCCTAGAACCTGCTTCTGCTTCTCAAGCACCATAATCTTGAGTTCCTTGGCCTCCTGATATTCTCCCAAGTCTGAGTATGAGTTCACCAGCCTACCCATAGAACGCAGGGTGGCTGGATGACTGTTGCCCAGAACGTGTTTCCGTCTCTTCACCACAATAACCTGAAGTTCTTTGGCCTTCTCATATTCTCCCAGGTCAGAGTATGAGACAGCCAAGTTACCCATGGTATGCAAGGTGTCTGGATGGTTGTCGCCCAGAATCTGTTTCTGTTGCTCCAGCACTTCTTCCTCCAGCTTTGCTGCTTCTTTATATCTGCCCCCTTCCCACAGTGGTATTGCATATCAATACTTGAAAATCAGGGCTATTTTGGTGTCCATCTGTAGAATCATGTCAATGTGTGGACACAATAACAGACTTGTCAATTGCATATCCCATTGTGACTGTTTTGAGATGGCCATGCCAAGTATAGACCCTATGGTAGACACATATCTTCTTGGGTCTTGAACCATTTCTTGAGTCCAAGCATGTACCAATGGATGGATAGAAAAGAGTTTCTTCTCTACATCAAAGCTAATCAATGAATAGGATTGGACCTCATTGGTAGTATCCAAAAACCGCAAAGAGTCCCATTTTCCATCTGGCCCCAGAAAATGTGAGAGGAATTCCAAGGGCTCCTGTAGTTCCTTTACAGATGGACCATTGGAACGAAACCTGTACTTTGATGCATAGCTGAAGATTTCCTCTGAGATCCCATTATAATGGAGGAAAGAGCAATGCTGTAGGAACATGGCAGCTGGGGGTGTGAGCCGGTTAAAACTCATTTGCCACGTTGTGTACACCGTCCAAGCATAATGATCATGGGACTGAGCAGGCTTTTCACTAAGCAGTCGTGCTTGGTTCTTTGTATAAAGAGCCAGAAAGCCATCCAGATTTCGAGATTTGGATATGAATGCCCCGGCCTGAACAATTGCCAGCGCTAGATAGTGCAATGTCTGGAGGAAGTGTTATGAATTGAATGTGTTCCCAGGCCTAATTGTCTTACCTTCACAATTTCTGTTGCAATTTGTTCAGTACGGTTTGTAGCCTTCGGCAAAGCACTCTTGAGTAACAATGTCACTGCATCTTCCTGTTCCATGTCCGACACAAGGCAGTTGGATCCAGCATAGACACACATCTCTGGATTCCGAGAGGTGATAATGATATTCCCGTGATTGCACTGAGGAATATAATCATTCAGATTGATGCTTGGATCATCTGCATTGTCGAAGAAAATTAACCACTCTTCAACCTTGCTGGTCAGCCATAGTAAGCCATCTTGTGGGGAATCTCCAAAAAATTTCAGTAAAGCTATATTCTTGAGGCCTGTCTCAATTGTCGCAATGGTGCTAGTGTCAATGAAAAAGATGTCTGAGAAGCTGCAACTAGATCAACAATCACTTCCCAGCGAGATGATCAGGCTCAATCATCAATCGCATCAGTTCACACGAAGGGTATGCACGCTTGGCAATGTATCGGAGTTGAAGGCAATTAGGCCTATGTGTCGGCTTTTCTGGGATGTGTCGGACTTCATGAACACTAGCCGCCGTGTCGCGGTGTCGGGTTTTAGGGAGCCTCCAGGCCCACCTTGACCACCTATGCAAAATCATTAATGCCTTCACGCCTCAAGAAAAGCAGGTCCGCACCAGAAATGTGCAGTGATCTAGAATCACCATCTAGCGAAAACATGATGTTGTGTCGACCCTGGGAGGCACAAGTTAAGCACTGGCAATATCTACATAGGAGAAAAACTGACCTGAGAAGTGTCACCGCAGTTGTGGAAGTGAAGGTGGAGGACAAAGCGACGACACACGTGGGAGACACAGCTTTTGCCGGCACCACCCGCCCCGGCCCGATATCGATTCCCACGCCGCCTTGTTTAACATCAACCACTGAGCACTTCATCTTCAAGTTGGCTCAATCTTGCCTTTAAATTCACCCTTCGCACGCTTTTTTTGATGTCTACAGAATTCCAACTATCTTGGACCTTCTGGGTCCTTCAATCAACCACCGCGCAACTCTGGCTTTAACTGCACAATTCACCGTCACTTTTGCGAGATGCTCGTTATTTTTCGCAGATGGCTCTATATCCACTTCGGTCATTCAGGGCCTTAAATGACTTCAAACTCTGCTTTAAAGCCTTCAAAATTCATTTCAGTAGATTCAACGACGACTATAGTATCTTGACCTCGAAATTGAACCACTTCAGTCTTTGAACCCTTGAACCTTTCAAACTTTGTTCTGCCGATTCATCAATAGATTTTCGATCTCAACTCCACCATACCTTCCCTTGAGCACCGAACATTAATATTGGCTCGAGGTACATATGGTTCACCGCTGCATCCAATATGTGATATTTCGATGTGCAGATCGATAGATTCAACTCAATCAAGACTTGCCTGACCTCTGTGGACTCTTGCAATGTTCGTTCAGCCATCAACAGGTATGTGGGATACCATTCCATCGTTTCATTAATTAATTTCCCGAACAGGTCTCGAACTCGGGTGTCCCGGGGATGGGCCGGACCTCAATTTCTTGTCGTAATTGAACTCGAGGTAGTCTCTTTCTAAACAGACGCTACAACATAAAAAAACTCGTACCTCGTTATGTTGTAGTCTGTCAGTTACCCGGCATCACCGATCGGTACCCCGCCTTATCAAAATCCTGGATGTTAAGTTGCACTCCAGGACGCGTATTCCATGCGTTTTATCGTTGATTGCTACTGACCAACCGAGGTCCAATTACTTACTCTCTTGTGATTTTCCGCCTGAGCCAAGGAACGCGATGCCGGATTTTGATGGCTTGCCGCTGACTAAGTTCAGCTTCTTTATCTGTACATAGTCTAGTCCCTGGGAGATATTCTGAGGATTCAGACCATGAGGGCATGGGATTACTAAAGGATTTGCTTCTTAGCTTTGAGGTATTGAAGTGTTGCCGGTACTGAATGGTAAGAGGGGGATTTCAAACTCCGCACTTTACGTAATAGTGCGGGGTACCCTTGATCAGGGGCGCGGTAAACTCTAGACTAAACTCGAGGTATGTTCATCTCATTGTTACCGTGCTTTATGCCCTCTCTAACTGCTCTTTAGATGATAAGTTCGATTCTGAGGTAGTAGTCACGTTGACCGGGTTCAAGTTTAACTCGGGTCGCACACAATGCAACATAAGTACATGGTTCAACTTTGACCCCATTGAATGTTCGACTAAGCTTCGTTGATCCATAGGTTTGTTCTTTGGTACTTGGCTTCAGCCTCAAGGCCGCCACTCAGATTCTGTGTGTACTCAAGCTCCGGTCAGTCTTCGTTTCATTCCTTCCTTCTGTGTAGAGTTGAACTGACCCTCATCCAGTCAATTTATCCCAACTGAACTCGGACTGCAATCAACGGAACTCGCTTCAAGTATTCATTTAATGTTGGTGAGTTCTGCCGGCGTTCGTTTGCCTCTAAGATATTGACTTAAACAGATTCAAGTTCAATCAAACGCCGGTTTAATTCACCCTGACTTGCAGTGGCTTGGGTTCATCGTGAGTCCCTCATTTATTCGATTTTGTCCCCTTTCACTTACCCCTCATGCTCCAGTGCTGGTATCCCGCACCGCCCGGGACGCAATTCGAACTCAGCGGATCATCGAGCGAGGTGAGCTTCCTTTCACTCCAATTGATTCACCAACTTACCTTTGCGGAACTGAACTTGCAGTTCTTTCAAACAACTAACCCACCGTCCCCAACACTTCAACTGGGCTCAATTTCATCCCAGTAAACCCAACTCCTGAATTAAATTGCAGAGGATTTACCACCTAAATTTTACGGCCAATAGCTGGAATCTGCGGGGATGAACAACGGAGTGGGATTGAGTTTAAATTCACAGAGGTACGCACCCCGATTGATTTTTATTCCCCTTGTATTCAGGCTGACCGAATTTTCTCCCTTAAGTACCTGATTTTCTCCCCGTAACTTCAAGCCGACCGAATTTTCGCAGGAGTCAAGTTGATTTTGAATCCCCGCTCGGCTTCTTGCGTCGTTCCGAGTGCCTCACGCGCATGCTTCCGACTCAAGCTCTCAAATTCTCGGTAAGCTTCTCGAATCCATCCACGCAGTTACATCCTGCGCGTCAACGAGGGTTTCTTCAGGAGCTTAAATTATATTCAAAAAATGGGTACGGACATGCGGTATGGCGGGGCGTATGGATACGGGTACGAACGGGTACGGAGAAGTGAAAGGAGGGGGTGGTATGGGCTAAGATGGGATGGGATGGGATGGGGAAGAGAGGGCGCAGCACGGCGCGAGGATGCATGCAACGCACAAGGACGAGCCCGCGCACCCGCCCGCAGGCATGTGTGCGCGCGGGGACTGGACGCGCACGGGTAGAGCACGGCAGCTGCACATGGTACTCCACTCGGCGGCGCGCGTGTTGTGCGCCGGTGTACACGAGGGAGGAAGCGGGGAGAGCGAGGGCGGCCACGGAGGGAGAGGAAACGAGGACGTGTGCGATGAGAGGGGAAAGACAGGGGGAGAGGATGAGGATGGGGAGATGGTGGAGATGGAGTGGGCGCACGCATGCCGGCGTCTACGCGGTGCGAAGGGCACGGCGGCGCAAATGCAGCAGCAGTCGCGCTGTGTCGACTCGACGGCGGGAACGCCAGCACGACCGCCGTGGGAAAGAGTACCCGCACGCTGCGTGTGCCGTGTATACTCGATAGCGGGCGTTCCCCGGCTGCGCAGATCGCGCGTGTATCCCGCGTTGCGACGGTGCGGGTGCACACGACGAACGCTCCCCGCATCCTCGTTGTGGGCGTTCCCAGCTTCAGCGGCGTCGGCGGCTCGATTGCTTGAGGCGTAGGCATAAGTTGGGGTCGGCATGCTGTGAGTGCGAGAGTAAGTAAGTAAGTGAAGGAATGGTAATGCGAGCACGTACACACACACTCTAAATTCTAGATTCTTTACCAAGCACCCGCGCCCCACGAGCACACGTGTCACCGTGTATCCCTTGCTCTCTGCGTTGTGGGCGTTCGCGGCCTCGCCGACGGCGGCGGCGTGCTTCCTTGAGGATATGTAGGCGCAAGCGTGACTCCGGTGTGGCGCGCTGTAAGTAAGCGCGCGAGTGAGTAAAAGAGGAAATGCGGGGGTGTATGTACCTGAGAATGAAGGTGCGCAGGAAGAAACTAAATATACGGGGGGGAAAAGTGAGTATCAGAAAGACGATGAGTAAGGGATGAGAGACGTACACGTCGTACCCGGGTGCAGCACGCACATGGCAGAAAAGAGCGGGACTTGCGTCGTGTCTCCGCGCGCACCATGATCCCGCGTTGTGCGCCGAAGGAAAGGATGAGCCTTCGCACTTTGGTCCGAGTGCAATCATGCACGTATTTGCGGAGCACTAGTTTGGATATAGGGTAAGGTAGAGAGAATTGGGTGCGCATGGTGCTAAGGAGGACAATAAGCATGGAGGGGGTGTGGTAGCCGATGGCGCACCGAGCAGAGAATGGGCTCGCAGAGGATTCACCGCGAATCGGTGCACGGGCGCGATTGGAGAGAGGAGGAGCGGGACATCGCGCTTTTGATCGGGTTCTACACGTCTGCGCCATTCGCGCGCTCGGAAGGTGAGTGGGAGCGGTATTGGGCCTCGAGAAGCTTGAAGGCGGTATGCTGCCCGCCAGATCGATGCAACACGCAGGCATGGCGGCACCAACGGGAACGGTGGAAGCGGGGGGACGAGGGGGATACCCAATGAACGTCTGTGTGCAACGGCTAAGGCTCCGCGCTTGAGATGGCGCCGTGGTGGCCCTCCGAGCGAATTTGGGCGGCTCGGCGAAGGGACGGGTGTAGCTCCCGACATACGTTCTTGGAGACCAGAAAAGGCAGGGGGTATAGAGCCCGACATGTGGACGGAGAGGTTGAGCAGGTTGAGGGAGGGACAAAGGCCGCGAGGATGGAGGAAGGCGAGGTGGTCAGAAGGGGGTAGTCACGTGGAAAATTGACAGAAGGGGACTAGAAGGGACGGCGGTGGCTAGGTGGAAGGAGCGAGATGACTTAAGTGCAGCGCGCACGGCTTTGGGGCGTGTGTAAATGGATTCGACAGAGTCAGCGAGTCAATAAAGAATTTGCGCGGCGACGGGATGAGGGGATCTAGATTAACCGTCACCGAGAAACAGAAACAGGTCCCATGCGCCTTGCCACCTCTATCCCAGTACCATGCCGCTTGGTGGAGGACTACTCATGAAGCCAAAGATCCAGAGTTGCTGCGTTTGACGGGCTCGAAGTCGTTCTTCAGGACGTTGAATAAGGGTCAAGCACAGTTAATTCGAGATCACACTGGACACAGATGCGTCGAGGTTGAAACGTTGAAGGTGCAGCGCGAAGAACAAACGCGAGAGTACCAGTGTCGAGCGAGAAGGATTGACTTGAGTCTTGGCAAGTCGGGAAGAAAGGCGGATGACCGGCCCGGGCCAACCGTCCCGGGCTCCTCCTTCTCTGCCCATCCCCCTCAAAGTTAAAGCAGCTTCAAGACCAGCCCTCTGCCAATCTGCCCAACTCAACCAACGCAAGCCCGTGCCGACTTGCTCCTTTCCTTGTCTTGCTTGCTCCGTCTCATGTCGGAAATTTATATTTTTTTGCTGCAAGGCCTTTCGTCGCCTTGCAAGGCCACAAGAGAATTTGACGTTACAATGATCTTGTACGAGAAGAGAGTTATTATAAGACACCCGCAATGATCCGCGGTTTGATAAGATTAGGGAATGTTGTAAGAGTTTCTTGTATTGTAAGGCGCTGCCATTCAATGGTTAGTGACAAGGCGTGGTAGGACTGGTAAGTCCATGAAAATTACAAAAGATTAAACATTTTTCTCTTTCAGTATTAACTTCACATTTCACTGCTGTGCGAAACTGAGGATCGAACCGGCGACCTCTTGGAACCAGTCCAATTGAGAAATTTACAATACAAACGACTACGCCACCAGGGCTTTTGTATGTAGGCCAGCCTGTTCCTCTTGTAGTGTCGCTTCCTCCTAATGCCTAATGCGGCTTGCTTCAAGGATCCTTCTACAATACGCCGCAATGACTTTGATTACGCTACCCCGCTTCTACCTACGTTTACGGCCCGAGACTTTCTTCTGGACCTGGACTGGCGGCTCAATCACGGCGGGAACGGCAGCTCTGCGGCGACCTGTGCGGCGAGGCTCGACGACAGCGAGATCCTCATCGAGATCCTCATCGCTGTCAAGCACCACAGCTCGAGCTCCACCACGCGCACGCCCGGCGCCGCCACCCCGACCTCTGGCGGTAGCCACAGGAACGGGCTCTTCCTCCTCAAGCTCTTGCTCTTGCTCCTCTTGATCAATCTCCTGGTGTCCGCCTTCGATCTGTCGCTCCGGCTCCGACACTACCAAATGAGATCGATGAATGAGACGGATAAGGGATATGCTCTCACCATTGCCAACGTCGTCCTGGCCCCAATCGAAAGCCGGATTCGGATTCTCAACCGCAGGATCCTCGCCCAGCATCATACCCTCCATCGCAGCCGCAAATTCAGCCTCGGCGGCCGCTTCTGCTTCGTCGTCGGCTATCATTGGCTCGTCAAGTGATTTTGCAGCTGCCACCTTCTTGAAAACCGCTGTCATCCAAACCCTCAGGATGTTCCGAACACCCGGCGTTTCCGCCGTCTTCATCAGCAACTTCTTGTAGCCGCGAAAGTATGTTTGGAAGGGAATGCCGGAGGTCTTGCCCTTCTCCTCAAACTGTGCGTCGACGCCCGAAAGTACGCTGATGATCTATAGATCTCTAAGTACTTAATCCTAAATCTGACGGCAGGACTTACCGCTGTTAGAGTAAAGCAAATACTCCCGATTGTGAGCCCCTCCGCCGGCAGCTGCCACAGATACCCAAGGGTGGTACTGAGGGGTTTAACATTCCCTTTGTCGGCTATACTAGCTGGTCCAAAGATCATGCAGCGCAAAGCCTATCTTTCCTCAGCTATCATTCATATCGACAAGTTAAAGGACACACCATGGGAAGAACTGGGTTCAAAAGTTGGGTCTGAATGTTCTTCTTCTGCGCGATGTAAAAGATGGGTGGATACGCGCTCGGCGGACCTTTCCTGTCTTCCCCTGGATGGTAAAGTAGGTCGCCTTTGTTATTGGTGATTTCGCACTCGGCAAGAATCTTCGGGAGATTGGCCTTCAAGGTATTTACCGCAGAGGAGCGGCCGGCATTAAGATACTTCACGAACTGGAACCAAATTGATCCTCCAAATTTCAGATCCAAGATAATGAAGAACGTACATTATTGCCGAAGTTCGGGAAAGTGGTCCAGTCCACGAGGTCGTGATACTTGCTTGGGACATGGTCATAGATGGCGCAGGTGAGGTACTGGCGGTACAATTTCGGTGTCTTGAATATCGCCTCGATGTCTGCGGGAGTAGCATGGGGTGGCGAACCGTTCGCAGGGGGTGCAGTAAACACGGCAAGTGTAATCCACGGCTCCTGCATGAACCCAAACTTCTTGCCTAGCGTCTTGATTCCGCCCAGGTAGCCGTTAACGTCGGGGCCTTTGGTGTTTTGTATCTTTTTGTTGGTTTGTTCGAAGACGGCAAGTTTGCCTCGCAAAGCTCTATTTTCGACGACGAGGCGGCCCATTTCCAACTGGGCATTCTTTAGGGCCTTCAGAACACCAGTTAGCTTACAGCACCGGGATCTTTGAGTCGGTCACCAACGTCGAGCAAATCTTTCCTCGTTGCATTCACGTCCGGAATATCGAAAGTACGAATTAAGCCACTGTCGGACTCGTCGTCGGATTCCGATCCACTTGCGCCGGCCATGGTTTTGCGGGAGGGATTCGACGGCTTAGCGTCGAGGAAGAGGGTAAAAGTAAGGCGACAATACTCCAGGGTCAATGTTTGCGGCGGAGATGATCAGAATTTGGATCAGAGTTAAATATTGATTGTAACTCAATGAACGGGAGAAGACTCTGTGTCGGCGGCAATCCAACGTCCGACAATATTTTTTTACTATGCTACGGGACAAGTAGAGGGCATATATTGAAAATACTAGTAGGGTAAATATCCGACCAGAGCCAGGGCGTTGTAACTACGAGTACGATAGTTTTGAATTCCGACAAATTGCACGGCTGCCTGTGGGACATCCCCTGGCATCGTCCCAACCATGCCGAAAACTATGTGTGTACGACCCCCTCCAGGACCTAGCACGGCATCGTGCCCCGCGCCACCTCCAGAACCCAACACAGTATCGGGGCGGGCTGCATCGGCGGCAATACCCGACGCGGTGCTGGCACCGAGCATGCCTCTAATGAGAACTGGCAAATTTTCTAATGCGGCCACTGTGGGGTAGATGTAATTATTGAAGAGCCTGTTTAATCTTGGTCAGGTTGTACTTGCGCTCGGAAAAACACTGACATACGGGAAACCTTCGCGGTGATGCGTCAACGCTGGCAAGCGAGAGCGGTTGAGCTCCGAGCCCCGTCGGGTATTCTCTTGCGGCAGGCGGACGAAATAAAGGCTGGTGCGCAGTCCGTCGATTGGAGATTGGACACGCTGATTGAATGACGGAGTTAGATTGAAATATGGATTATTTGCTTGATGGTACGAACGAAGCCCATTCTCGCTCGGCGTTCTTCAAGACTTTCATGTGGTCCAGGGAGGTCGCGGAGGTTCATGCCGTTGCGAGCAGAAGGCGCAAGATCTCGATGCAGAAGATGCATGTCTGCATTGTGCTGGGCAGAGAGCTGGCGGGTTAGGGTGCTCTCAGGCATGGCGAAGTGCCGACACTGGTAGTGGTGGTAACGGAGCAGGAAGTAAGCAATTGATCCTTGAGCTTTTATGCTTTCGGGCCTGACCTATTCTTAGATGCTCACAAATTTTGGACGTCCGATCTCTGGAATCAATGTCTCGTAATACCAGTTTTGAATGCGGTGAAGATTGTGTCGGGTCCAAGTTTCTGTATTCATTCCTGTCAGTGTAGATAAAGAAACGAGAGCCGGAAGCCTACCTGGATGACTGGTTCCACGAATGGCGACATGGTTTTTTGTGCGGCAGTGAGGGAAAGCGAAGACTAACAACGAGCAGCTCAAACCTCCTTGACCTTGACGGTACCGCGCAGCAGACCAGTTCTCCGAGCGGCAATGGGACTGACCGGGGACAGCAGAGCGGGCGATGGTGGATGCCTTTCCGATGTGCTGGTGGTTTCCTCCTCCGTGAGGATGATCGACGGGGTTCATGGACACCACGAGTATGGGGCCAGCTGCGTTGTGTCGTCAGTTGCATGTCAAAATAAATTGAGCAGACAAAAACGCACTTGTATCTCTTTGCCTTGAACTTGTAGTACGCACGTCCAGCCTTATGGAGCGGCTTGTCAATACACCCCCCGCCAGCAACAATGCCAATGGTCGCGCGCGCACCGCCCGACACGGTCTTCTTCGCCCCACTGGGCAACCAAATCCGGGTCTTGTTGTCGTCCGGTGAGTGGCCAATGACGGTCGCATAGTTGCCCGACGTGTGCACCACAATCGCCGACCTTCTCCTCGACGTTGCACACGATGGTCCCCTCGGGGCACTGGCCGACGGGGATGCTGTTTCCGACGGCGAGGGTGGCCTTTTTGCCGCAGGAGACAAAGGCGCCGGTGTGGAGGCCCTCTGTGGCGATGAAGGTCTCCTTGCGGAGCTTGTAGCGGTAGGGGTCGCGGAAGACGACGCGGACGAAGGGCGCGGCGTCACCAGAGTCGTGGATGATCTCTTTAACGATGCCGCGGATGTAGCCGTTGCGCTGAGCAAAGTCGAGGGTGTGCAGCCGTGTGGGCTGCTTGTTCAAGTGCGTGCGTGCCTTGAACTAAAAAAAAAAGGGCCATGATTCATTAATTAGATGCCTTTATAATAAGAACAGCGCAGAACGTACTGTTGGTGAAAGCTGAGTACCATAACAAATCGAATAAATGACGCCGCTGATTGTTGGGTTGGACAGAGGGAAACTGCGGGTGCGCCGTTGTTTGTATACACTGACTCGTGGTGTCGGTTTGAATAGCAGAATGAGGAGGGATTAAGGACGAGGAGGAATGTGGCGGGACTGTTGGGCTGTAGTACGGAGTGGGGCGGGTCCAAGGCGCGCAGATGGCGCAGAGCCGTTGCAGCATTCCAGCAGGGCAGTGAGTAGCATAAAAATCTGGAATCCTGCACTGTTACTTTCCCGCGCAGAGTAAACGAACGCGTCGACGCATGATTCGTGGCATTCATGCCATTTAATGGTTCGTATTAATGCGGTCAAGGGTGTTGATGTCCCGTGCGAGAGGATAGGAGGGGTGAGTAGGTGTGCGTTGAAGGTCGGGAACGTCCAGCAGCGTGAGCCGCGAGCGGTGGGTAAGTAAAGCTTGAAGGACAGAAAGAAGCCGGTGTGAGAAGGCAAAAGCCTCAGAACCAAACATTGACATCCAAATCAGACGCGTCGTTTTTTGAGCCTCCGCTCAACGCGTCAAATGGACCCTACAAAACGCCCTTGCGACCGCTGTGGTGTGGAGTTTAAGATCAAAGGTCTCGGAAGTCACCAAAAGGCGTGTAAGGCATCCAAAAACAATACGTCAAAGACCAAAGCTTTCGCTCGAAAAGTGCGACAAGAAGAAAGTAAGTTGTAATTTGGCCAAAGTTGAATGGAAGTTTATGCAGATGCAGATGCTGAGATCCTGAAGAACATGGGAGCAGGTCAGCCATTCACAAAACCTACTCCAATCCAAGTGTCTGTGATTTAACTTCGTCGAATAGCGGGACATTCGAACCGGCCACAAACGATCCCAGAAAATCAGGGACACATTCAATTTGATTATAACCCAGGGTTCGGACTGGATTTCCGTGGTGTGTATCTATCACGAGTTGAGAGGACTAGTTCTGACACGGACTGGAGACATGTCCCAATCTCCCGAGCCTCAGCCCCTCAACGACCTCGAAATACCTCCCGAGGTTCCGGCGGGACCCAAGATTAACGATATTAAACACGAATTCCATCCGCACAGTGGCCGTCCTTTGCAAGAGGAGAGTCTTGAGGACTATCTGCGAACACAATCTTTGCGCCGCCGACGTCCGCCAACAGAAGAGAAACCATACGCACCCGGATTCCGAACTAGACTTGATTTCGAGGTGGCTCACTTTGCGCAGGAGAATATGCTGAACAAAAAGGCCACAAATCAATTGATTTCGTTGATACGACGTTGCGCTGCCAATCCAGAAGAGTTCACGACCACAAATCACGCCGACATGAGTAAGCAGTGGGACCAGGCTTCCAAGAAATGTACCGAGGTATGATTCCGCCCTCTGAATCCGAGGACGGTATTTTACGCATCGCAGTTTCAAAAGTATGATGTCCCAGTGCTATACAAAGGGGTCGAACAAATATTTGAGATGCATACTCGACCGTTATGGAACTGGGCCTTGGATCTGATTCAGGACCCCCGTCTGGCTGACTTCTTTGTTTGGGACTCCGAGCGAACATACAAATACGATGGTACTTCTTTCGTGCGATTTTATACGGAGCCGTGGACTGCCCAAGCCTATTGGGAGATACAGGTGGGTACTCAACTGAATTGTTTCCCCTGAATGACCGTGTTTGTAGTCAAAACTGCCGGACCACAAGGACGCCAAATTATGTCCTTATATAATTTATGCCGACAAGTCTAAGCTCTCGTCTTTTGGAACTGAAAAGGCGTATCCGGTCATAGCGAGACTTGGGAATATTGTGGTCGGGATTCGAAACGGCAATGAATGGGGCGGGGGTCAGGTTGTAGGCTCGCTCCCTGTGGTGTGTCATTTTCCGCTGCGGTGTCTTCCTACTGAGCTTATTCATTACAGGTCAAGGATGATACGGCGGAAAGTGGAAAGCCCGGATATGTAAATTTTAAGAATGCAGTATGGCATTCAGCCTTCCACAAGCTGTTGGAGTCCATCGTTGCGCACTCGAAGACCGGAATATGGACACAGTGCGGAGACGGGCAGCAGCGGTGGTTGTTCCCAGTGATTCTCATCTTAGCGGCCGATTATGAAGAAGCGTACGTCTCCGAGGCTCCTCGAATCCCTCCTTCCACTCATGTTGTAGGTGCAGCTCAGTCATGGCTCTGATTCGTGGCCTACGGGGATTATATCCCTGCCCTATCTGCTTCGTCAAGGCGGAACAACAATCAGATCTTGCCGTAACTTCCGACTTACGGACTGCACACCATGCTCAAGCCGCCGTCGAGAAAGCAAGAACCCTCAGTGCCGAGCGTGCGGAGCAGTCATTGAAACACCTAGGACTCCGGAATGTCGATGTGAGTACCTGCCGGCCATTGCTTGCTCCTTTCCCTAATTTGGGTTCAGAACGTGTTTTGGAAAGTAGCACACTCAGACGCTCACCGTGCAATCTCCTTCGATCGGCTTCATTCACATCAAAGTGGGCTTTGGGGTGACCACCTTTTCCCCGTGCTCAAGTTTCACATTGAACGCCTTGGCGCTCGCCAATTGGCCAAGCTTGACCGACAGTAGGAGTTTGCGTAATCAATTCACTCACACTTTTTAACGCACTCTCCGTAGAATTGATAGCATGCCGCGGTGGCGAAACTTGAACCACTTTCAGACCGTCTCGAACTTGTCTTTCAACGACGGCTCGAAGCACGAAGATATCTCCAAGATTATGATATATGCTGTTCATAATATTTTGACTGACCGCCTTGGTCTACTTCTTCTTCAGTGTGTTCGGGGCTACATGGAGCTCAATATGTATGTTGGTCTCGAACTCCATACCACGAATACCATTGCCGCGGGGCGTCGGCAGCTTGAGAAATTTGGGGAACTTATGAAGGTACATGGATTCCTTCCCTGACGAGATTTAAACTCACACCGCGCAGGAATACATAGCGGCCTGTGAAGGTACTGAGTTCGAAGACAAGAACTGGAATTTTATCAAAATGCACCTACACAAACACGTGTTCACCGACATAGAACAAAAGGGTGTAACTAAGAACTTTGGAACAAAGATCGATGAAGCGATGCATGGCCCAGCTCGCGCCGCATACCTTCGTCAAACAAATTTTAAAAATGTTGCACCACAGGTAAAGTTGCCTTACTTACTTACCAGCTATCAGTTGCGAACTAAAGAGCGCTAGATACTTCGGTCGCTTCATCGTCGCATGGTCGGAAAATACATCCTTGAGCAGCTGGACGATTTGGATGCCCTTTGGGAAGATGAGGACGGTGATGCACCCGTGGATCTGGACAACGTCGACCCACTTGACCTCGAAGAGTTCGGGAACGTCGTTGTTGGAGCTAAACATGGGGTCATTTCATTTTTGGCTCTAGAGACCGCTATGAAACAGGATCTCGCCTTCGCCAATTTCCGCATTCGGTTCTCGGACTTTCTATCAGACTTTCTTCCGGCCTACGGGCATGCTCTTCCAGGTGGGAAGCGGGTCAAGTTTACTCGGGAACAAGAGGTGGTGCTCTTTTACCTCGGGAAGCTACACAACTCATTCGTAACCAGATAACGCCGTATCGGTATTTGAAGGTCTTCTTCCAATCTCTCGACGATTGGAAAGACGAGACAGATTACCTTCGCTGCAATCCTTCCTTTCATAACCATGAGCGGTACGATGCGGCACTTGTCAAGACCACCACTGGGACCATTTTCGTCCGCCTCGTCTTCGTCTTCACTTGGACAAGTGATGGTAAAACCTATCCTTTTGCACTGGTTCAACCTCTGGATCTCGGGATTGGACAACGATCGGCCAAGGACAAGGCACTGCATTTCTATCGCGTCCGCGAAAAGCCGAGGCACCGCTGCGAGTTTATCTCGGTCCACTCCATTATCCGAGGTGCCTTGTTGGCGCCAGATTTTGACAAGAAGGGGGATTATTTTGCCGTAGATGGGGTAGACAGTGATATGTTCTTGAGACTGATGGAACTGTACCCAAACCATACGACTTGACGATATTCCGCAGTAAAATAGAGCTCATGTACTTATTCAGGCCCAGCAGCACTACGTAGACTTGAAGAAGAAGTGGAAATGGAGTCCAGATATGTTGAGTACCACTACCGCGGCTGGAGACTGGAAGCGGCTTCAAAACTTGGGGCGTAGGTTTTGCGGTTACGGTGACGAGCAACAAGGGGACGGGACGCAAAGAGCCATAAGAGGAAGCCGGTTTAATGTAATATATCGGCGTGGTCACGTCGGGCAAGGCCTTGTCAGATTTGAGCGTCGCTGGCAAAGGCTTACAAGTGGGCGTGTTTGCTTGTGATGATCTTAGACGGTGCTTACAAGGCTCTTATAACGTTAGGCGCTTATAAGACTATTTTTAAATTTCCGACATCCCTCAGCGCGCTTCATACCTCAACGTCCGACGTCGACGTCAGTCCCACCCCTTCTTTCTCACCCAAGCAAGCAAACGACGAGTCGTGCTAGCAACGATGCGCGGGCGTGATCGTTACACAGCCGCCGCATTATGGCGGACTTCCCGTACGCGACACAACGCGAATCCTGCGAGGACTTCTCGGGTGCGACGTGGGAGCGTGGGGTACGTCTCTTACTGCAGGCATCATCCTCTTCGATACTTACTTGTTTCTTTCTAGTCGCTTTCATGCCCGCCATGTACTTGAGGCTATGTACGTGCTCCCATCGCTCTTCCTTTCACCTTCTTACTTACGTGCACACTCACAGCAGGCCGCCGACGCCGCCAACGGTGGGAATCAGCACAACGAGGGCTGCGTGACGAGGGAGAGCTCGAGGAGTGTTCGCTTTGGGAACAAGGTGTGTGCGCCCGCATACCACCTTATCCTCATATGTAATCACACTACGCCCCAAAGTCGCGGCACGGTGTACACTACGTGCGCGGACGGGAGCACGTCAGCGCCACTTGGGGAAATGAGAATAAGAGGGTGCGTATACACCCTCTACTTTTTATCGCATCGCATCGCCTTCCACGACCCGTCCTGCGACCCCATCTCCTTGCTTCGTGTCCCCATCCTCTCCTCCATCGTCTGCGCCCTCGTCTACGCCTTCCTGCCCTTGTGCACCTCAGCCTCCTCCGCGCTGTGGCTGGCGAAATCCCGTCTGCACTGCCTCTCCCGCACTCGGCGCTGGTGTATTGGCGCACGCGCCACGGGCCCAGCTCACAACGCGGAAACGGTGGCCCTCCTGCCCTGCCCGGAGGAGGTCGTTGCCGCACGCGCGGCTCCACGCGGACTCGACACCGCCGTCGTGCATGCGTGGACCGTGCCCCACTGTCTGCTCCTTCTCCTCTCCCAATCTTCCCCGTACGGGCCCGCACACTGACCCACTTGTCCGCAGGAACGTGACGAGACGCGCCCGAGACCCACCGCCCTCTCGCAGTGCTCGAACCCGTTTCGACTTCGTCGCCGCAGCGCCAGCACTAGCTGTACTATCGAGTGCAGCGGATTCGAGGATAGCACATCTCTGCGCGTGTCAACGACGTCGAATTCAGGGGGCGCGCTGTCCGAGCCAGGTTGTACGAACCGCTCGGGTACCGCGCGCGCGTCCCTGCTGGCGCACTCCGTGCACGTGCGAATGCATTTGTGCGGCCGCGAATATGCGCAGATCCATGTCGGCGGGCGGGGCAAGTCCTTGTCCTCGTTCTCGGGGCCGCTGGGTGCACGTGCGGGTGCCGCTGCCATGTGCTCACGGTTGTGCATCGAGTGCCCTGCACAGCTGGCACGCTCTCTACTCTGTATGCAGGCGCGCGGTCCGAGTTTTCCGCGGGTTCGCTTTTGTGCGCGAACTCGGTCCTCGGTGCTGTTGTACATACAGTCTCAAGCCCCACTCTCTCTCCTCTTATCCCCTCCTCTCCCTTTCCCGTGTACGACTCGCGCCGCATGTCCCTACCTTTTTTTCCTGCGTGTCCCTACATGTTTTTTGTTAAAAATACAATCCACATTCTCCAAAACTCCCTGGGCTTTCTCGTTAGTGAAGAGTGCGCGTGGGGCATGAGGGCAAGCGCATCTGGATTCCAATTGAAGAATTCGGTCAGAGGAAAATGAGAATGAATCGGGGTGAGTCTCTTTGTTGATACGAATCATCTGCGCAGGTCTGTATTCGATGGGAAATTCGGGGTGGTAAGTACTTCAATTTGGATTAGGATTTAAAATTGCCTAAAGCTTCCTGGGATGAAATGCAGTCCACATATCTTTGCAGCCTCCGGGAAGGCACGGCGCTGGGGGTCGAATGTCAGTCTGATTGGGTGAACTGAATCAAGGCAGGGTGAGTGAACTTGAAAGACATTGGAGTTGGATTTACCTTACTGGCAATAGGGTCAAGTTCGAGGATGAGTTGGCTTGGTTGAATTGGGGCGCAAAATAAGTACTAGAGCGAGGGAGGTGAGTAGAAGGCAACAAAATTAAATGAATGTTGAACCTAGTTCCATCGGTTACAATTTGAGTTCAGTTGGGGTGAATTAGCCGGATAGTTTGAGGTCAGTTCAACTCGATACAGGATAGACGGAATTAGATGAATATTGCCCGAAAATTCGGGTACATGAATGATTTGACTTGGCTGGCCATGGACTGTATTTAGAACATTTGATGGAGCTAACATCTGAACCAAGTCGAGGTCACATTGTGTCCGAGCCCTGAGGCATTGGTCAACTTGATCACCAAAGAATAAATTTGCCAGTAATATGAACTATGGAAAATTGGGTGACTTCCCGTAAGGTAAATCTATTCCGCCAGGATATCTCGGAGGGATGCCGAGGCACCTGTCAGGACCCCATCACTTGTGTCGCCCAAAAGCGGACGGTTTTTATTCGACATCAGGCGACTAGATTAAGGTTCTGGAGGGGGGGTAGGTACCCCCCCTCCAGGATTTAATCCTCCAATAAACCATTCTTAGACCACTTTGATGGCTCGGCAGATCCGGCACAACGCTCGCAATCTTCCAACGGTCTCTCGGACGCGTCGTGCTCGTGTCTTTCTCTCGCGTGTTTTCGCGTCTTCTGCAGTCAAGCACCCACATAACTTTTGAGGACATAATTCAGACGCTTCCGGATTGTTCCAGCGACGAAGGTCTATTTTTGTGGTAACATTTCGACGACGTTGGATTCATGGCACTATGTTTCAAGGTGACTTGACTTCGGTCTAGGTGCATGAAAGCATTCTCAGGGCATTACTTGTGGTGTGTTTACACGATTCTAGTATATTCACTGCTTGCGGGAAACATATTGCATTGAATATCTTCAACGACTGATCTCATCACTGGCACCCTCAAACAAGCTTAGAAATTCCGCTGGAGTAAATTTACCTTACGGGAAGTCACCCATTAGCTATGCCATCTAGTCTCCTGAATAGTGAGTGCACTTATATCTGAACCCGAATTTAAGAAAAGATTACTAGATATCTCAACTGATTATCAGAAGTGATTCATTTGCGCATATTCGACTTTTAATGATTATATTGTTTTCTGCTACACACTGCCTAACAGTTCTGCAATCTCCCGTGTGTCTGGATGATTGTCACCCAGAACCTCCTTCCGTTTTTCCAGCGCAAGAACCCTGAGTTCCTTGGCCTTTTGATGCTCTCCCAGGTCCGAGTATGATACAGCCAGACTGCACATGGTATCCAGGGTGTGTGGATGATTCTCGCCTAGAAGCTGGTTCTGTTTCTCCAACACAACACTCTTGAGTTCTTGTCCCTTTTGATGTTCTCCCAGATCTGAGTATGAGCTGGCGAGGTTACCCATGGTATGCAGGGTGTCTGGATGATTGTTGCCCAAAACCTGTGTCTGTTTCTCCAGTACAACAACATTGAGTTCTTTTGCCCTTCGATGCTCTCCCAGGTGAGCGTATGAGGCGGCCAGTCTGCCCATGGTACGCAGGGTGCCCGGATGACTGTCACCCAAAACCTGTGTCTGTTTCTCCAGTACAACAACATTGAGTTCTTTTGCCCTTCGATGCTCTCCCAGTTGAGTGTATGGGATGGCCAGGTTACCCATGGTACGCAAGGTGTCTGGATGATTCTCGCCCAAAACCTGTGTCTGTTTCTCCAGTACAACAACATTGAGTTCTTTTGCCCTTCGATGCTCTCCTAGTTGAGTGTATGAGATGGCCAGGTTACCCATGGTACGCAAGGTGTCTGGATGATTCTCGCCCAGAACCTGTTTGCATTTCTCCAGCACGATAGCATTGAGTTCTTTGGCCTCTTGATACTCCCCCAGGGCTGAGTATGAGTTGGCGAGATTACCCATGGTACGCAGGGTGTCTGGATGACTCTCATCAAGAATCTGCTTCTGTTTCTCCAGCACAGTAAGCTTGAGTTCTTTAGCCCTTTGATGCTCTCCCAGGTGAGTGTATGTGACGGCCAGTCTGCCCATAGTACGCAGGGTGCCTGGATGATTCTCACCCAGAACCTGTTTCTGTTTCTCCAACACCATAACCTCGAGTTCTTGGGCCCTTCGATGCTCTCCCAGATCAGTGTATGAGACGGCCAGGTTACCTATGGCACGCAGTGTGTCTTGATGATTCTCGCCCAGAACCTGTTTATGTCTCTTCAGCACAATAATCTGAAGTTCTTTTGCCTCTTGATACTCTCCTAGAGCTGAGTATGAGAGGGCCAGACTCTCCATGGTACGCAAAGTGTCTGCATGATTGTTACCTAGAACCTGTTTCTGTTCCTCCAGCACTTCTTCGTGTAGTTTTTTAGCTACTTTATATCTTCCCCCTTCCCGAAGTAGTATTCCATATTTATACTTGAAAATCGGGGCTACTTTGGACTCCATCTGTATAGCCAGTTCAATGTGTGGACAGAATAACAGACTTGTCAATTGCATATCCCATTGCGACCGTTTTGAGATGGCCATGCCAAGTATGGAACCTGTGGTTAACATGTATTGTTTTGGATTCTGAACTGTCCCTTGACTCCAAGCATGTACCAACGGATGCACCTCAGGCGAACACCTGGATGCCCCCTGTTAGGATAGTTTGGGGGGTTGGGTATGACCCCCCAAAGAGGACCCCCTTTTTTAGTGTACACACCCATGGTGCTGGATGCATCCACCGGTTTTGTGCATGGGTGCATCCAGCCCTCCCTTTCAAATTATGTGAACATGGTAATGGAATAAACTATTTTACTGCACTCCTTTGGTGCTAACCATGCAGTGTAGTACGAGTCTATAACAATTACCTGCGTAGAGCAACACAGCTGTGAAATGACACTGCCATCTCTGTGACTGACAAGATAAATTCATGGTATTACCATAAGTATTAGCTCAAACAAGGTGAGTTTGCAAGTCCAAGGTAGTACAGGCTTGTGCAGACTTCTTATGGCTTTGTTGTGAGAATGCTAAGCTTGTGGTAACCCATACGAAATGTATGCACACTACCTTCTTGAATGCCCAGCCCTTGAACACCTTCGCCCTCCCCTCTATGCTGGCAGCAAGGGCAGCTGGGCACTTTGACTCCCTCCACATGTCAACTCTTCTCTCTGAGCCGAAGGTCCTGAAGGCGATGGGTGCTTTTGTACAGTCCTCGGGACAGTTTGATGGAGCAGCGGTGGGGTAGCGGTACTGAGAGGCACGCTAGGAGGGTGGATGGTGGCAGAACGGGGGCGAAGGTCCTGAAGGCGACGGGTGCTTTTGTACAGTCCTCGGGACAGTTTGATGGAGCAGCGGTGGGGTAGCGGTACCGAGAGGCACGCTAGGAGGGTGGATGGTGGCAGAACGGGGGCGGGTGAGGATGGCATCAGTTTTTTCTTTTTCTCTCTCTTTTTAGTAGGTGGCAGAGCTATGGTGGGATCCACGGCCGAGTTGCGGCTCAGCCAACAAAAACCCTGAGCCCAGTTTACCAAGTTTACTCGTACTCAAGGCTGAAAATAAATCTCATATTTCTGCTAACTAGGTACATTATAGCTACTACACAACACAAAGCACTTTGAAAAAACCAACAAAGCCCTTAGTGGCTTGTCGCAGTTAACTCCGGGCCATGTGCGTGATATGTGCATTTAAGGCACACAACAATCGTGTGCCTGGATCTTTGCCCCCCGCATATAGTTATTAATCCCTCAGAATGCACTCATAGAAACCCACCATACAATACATTCGCTTACTCCCATAGGTACTGCTACCATCGCCCCACCGGTGCTTTCCCAATTAACCTTCTTTCTCTCCCCAAAATATGACAATCCTACCCACGAGATTAAGTTTCATCAGAATAAACCTACCTATTCTTGCACTGGATGCACCCACTACACGTCTTGTGGATGCATCCATACATTGAAAAAGGATGTGTCCACTAGGGTCTGGATGCACCCATACTTGCCTTCAACGGCCATCCTGGGTGCATCCAGCTGTCGGTGGATGCAACCATTGGTTGAGTTGCGGGTCCATCCCTCTACATACAGGGTGCATCCATGCCTTCCTATGGATGCACCCACATGTCTGTGGTAAAAACATGGTGGGTGCATCCGGAATACCTTTTTCGAACTCAGGGTGCATCCGGGTAGCGGGTGGGTGCATCCAATCCAACAGGGTGCACCCAGAGGTGACTTTGTGAGTGATGGGTGCATCCTGTACATTTTATTGATATGTTGGGTGCATCCACAGACAACTCTTTGACCCATGGGTGCATCCTGTACATTTTACGGTTCTGCTGGGTGCATCCGCAGGCAAACTTTCTGGCCCATGGGTGCATCCTGTACATTTTATGGTTCTGCTGGGTGCATCCACAGCCATTTCTGACATCCAGGGTACCCTCTATGCCTATGTGGTACCTCACACAACATATCTTATTTTTTAGGTCCATAGTACCTCACATGGCAGCTTAATCATGGGAGCTCCCATGTGATTTTCTTTTTGGCCATGGTACCATTTTATCAGGTCATGGGAGGTACCACCACCTCAAGTTTCATCTTTGAGTTTTGCTTACTCAAGTATCTTACCTCTCTCCCTTCAAACTCAGCAATTTTCGTTGCATTTCCCAAAACGGCGACTCAACGCCTGCATCCCAAAAAGGAAGTTGAACTCGGAACAAAAAAAAAATCAACTTGAGGTGAAAACTCAAAAAGCATCTCAGAACTGGCACAATAGATGTTAATTACAATGCAACACCAAATTTCACTCTCAAAACCCCCGCGCGATGTAGCCCCGACATCAATCCCAGCAACTTTCATGTCGTTTCCAAATCGGGCGACTCACCACCTGCGTCCCAAAAAGGAAGTTCGGACTCGGCGAAAAATTTTGAAGCAGCTTGTTTTTTTCATTTCTTGTTGAAACGTATGTAGAACACCTCGCAACTGCAAGTTCACCCTCTTTCCAGAACTCGACGCCAACCTCTCAAAAAAGGAAGTTTCAAATAAAACAAGTCGAAAAGAACTTGTATTGCAACGCAAAGAACCAGTAAAGAAAATTCATATTTAAACAGAAACCGACGTCTAAACTACTCAATGAAACACGAAGCCGCAGGCGCTAAGGAAGCAATGAGTAAAATAGTCTCTGGCATAAATTTAAGAACGTACACATCATAGAGGACCCCGCAGTTCTTGCGTCGGACCTTGAATGTTCCTTCGATTGAAAAGTCTAGAGAGCAATTGCATCAGTCAGACTGGGGGCACCGTGTGAAGGATAAACGAACCGAAGTCATGTTCACCCGGGCCTGGAGATTAAATAAATGTGTCGGTCAATTGAGGGGCATCGGTTGGAAGATAAACATACCGGTGCGATGAAGCTCATACGCGAATAGGGGGAGGTCGACACCATAGAATGGGAGCTCGCGTAAGGCCCACGACCTCCACGACTCAGTGGCTTCGCCGATGAAGTCCCTGTCACTCGCATATCCATTGCCGAATTGGTCGGGGTGGCGCATAAAATCCAAGTGGTCGGGGTGGCACATCCAATATGCAGGGATGGGGCAGGGCAGCGGGAGGTCGACGCTGTAGAACGGGAGCTCGCGGAGGATGTCGGTGATGGCAGAGTGCATGGCGGGAGAGTTGGTTAGGTGGTTGTTGGATACAGAGCACAACGACGCACCTTTATATATTCAAATGCCATTGCCACCTCTTCCCTAATGCGGACGGCTTCCTCCTTTTAGCGAACAATGCGCTTTGGTGCTTCCGCGCATGCGCAATCTGCAACGTGCCCGCTCAATTAATTGGTTTGGATAATTGATTTAATTCGTTCGACGTACACTGAAGACCTTTGACTGCAAGTCCGCACACCAAAATTCCACAAGTGCTTTCACCAATTGAAAGGACATGACAGTTTAATACAATAGCAATTTATCAAGTAGCAATTGAAGAGAAAGGAGAAGTACACGCAAATACGTTAATTAAGTAAATCTACACGGCAGCAGGAGCAGGAGAACCGTAGAAGAGCGCCGCAGGCAGGATGCCGGCGTCCTTCGAAGCGGCGATTCCGAACCCCTCGAGTGCGTCCTTGAAGGACCGCCCTGAAGTTGCAATCAGGCAACGACAAGACATTGAAATGAAGAAACGTACCACGCGTGTAATTGAGGATAACGTCCTCGAAGTCGTTCTCGTCGGATTCCGGGTGGCAAGTCCACTGAAAGGTGGTCTTGGTTTCCGTGCCCGAAGGGGAGTCCACGATGTACCCCTCGTGAGCGAAATAGCGGAGATGCTCGCGATCTATAAAAGCAGTTAGTTGGAAGTGGCGTTATGGAAAGGAAACACGCACACGTCGCCTCCAAATCAGCCCGCCGTCTGTCGCCTTGCGGGTAAGGGTTGCACAAGTTGACGGTGAATGACTCGAGCGCGAGCCGCTTCATGGTGTCCCGATCCCCGCCCCCCTGCTGCGCAAGGCCACGGTAGAAGAAGGTCGCCTCAAGCCCTAGGTCGATGGTCTCGCTGTACCGATCCTTGGGCTCGATGTCGACGTCGTATTTCTTGAGCAAAGCGTCGCGGCCGTCGTAGTAGGCACGATAGGCTGGGTTAAGGCCGTAGTGGCGGGTGAGCAAGCCAGTTTCAGCTAAAGCAAAAAAAAAAGTCAAGACTCAGAAGACGTGAATGGGAAAAGCAGACCCACCAGCAGTCTTCCTAGCCATCAACAGGCGAGTGCGTTCCGCGGCGAATGCCCCAAAGTCCTTGTCCGCGATGAAGGTGCCGAAGTCGTCCTTGTGGTCCTCAACTAGCGCGATAGATGAGTGGAAGGGAGAAGACGAGCAAGAGAAAACTCACGGGATTGTTGGAGCTTCGCCTTCAACACGGCGTTGTCGGGAGCGCTAGCTGAAGGCGACGGTGAACACCAATGCCTGTGCAAACGCCAAAGGCTTACCTAGTTCTTTCTGCAGGCGCACAATCTTGCGGTTGAGTTGTTTGCGCCTCGGTTCCTGTTCCTTGCGAAGGGCCTTCTCCGCTTCCGGTCCCGGCATAACATAGGCCGGGAAGTCGGGGGACGATGCGCGTGGAAGCGGGCTGGGCGACCTGCGAGGGGAGGACGAGGGAGGGGGCGACGAGGGAGGCAGTGAAGACGAGGGAGGCCAGGGGGACGACGCTCTGCGGCGATGAGCGGGAACAGTGCGGGAGCGGTGAGCGGGCATGGAGGGTGTTCAGTGGCAAGGTAAACCAGTGGGATTTTCAAGGCGTACCCTGCAAGCCTTATGTACCGTTCCACCTGCGGCCACCGCGCAGTACATTGTTCTGCACAAGTTCCTTCTTGCGACGTTGGTGGCCGCGTACAATGTTCCAGATATTTCCTTTTCGGAGTCTGCTCCGCCGGTCATCAGTGTCCGTTCAATGAGAAGCTGGTTTGGGACGTACCTCGTGGAGACGACGCTCGCGCGTATTGTTCTTGCTGTTTCCTTTTCAAGACCTGAGCCGCTCATCAGTGCCTGCTCAATTAGACTGTTTTGGGACGTACTCGGTGATCCCAAACCTCAGTGAGGACGAGAAACTTGAGGAGAGGAAATAGTTGGTAAAAAACGTAGATAATCGTACAGGATACAAAGAATTATCACTAATCTTCGTTGTGATACATGTTTGCTCTCGCTAGAGCCTCCAGTGTCCCAAAGCCTTCCTCCTCCCCCGCCGTCAGTGGTTGTAAAATGAGCGGCCCGAAACGGGCGAAGGGGGAGGTGCCGCCTTCCGCGCGTCCTCCCGCGCCTCGGCCACTTTGGCTAGAATCTCTGCCTTGAAGACACGACCTGTGACAGACGGTTAGAGGAGCCAGACATCACGAAGCCAACTTACGACGGCACCAGCAGAGGTATCGCTCCTCGGGATCCGAATCGTTGATAAACTTATTGGGTATGTAGAACTCAAACTTCTCGCGGGTCAAGGTCGGACCCAGGGGCTGCGTCTGGTGGGTAAAATCGACAAGTCGCTGACGCACTGTTGAAAGGGTTAGTCATTATCACTGCAGGCCCGAAGGAACGATGAGAACGCACGATATCGATCGAACTCGACGCGGCGCAAATCATTCCCGCGATAAGGATTGACGACGGTGAAGCAAAAAAGCTCCCCGGCCATACGGTCCATCGAGGCAGGCTGCCCGTTTGACGCCGAGAGCAGGACTTCGTACTCCCTGAGCTCCTTCGCCTTGTGCGCTAACGTAGCGCGCCACTCATCGTCCACGTCAAAGCTGATACGAAACTTGGTTGCGCACTTCTTGCAGAGGGCAAGATACCGCGCTAGTTTCTTGTGGTGGCGAATAGGCGAATACAGGACTGGTTAAAGATTTGTAAACGAAACAGCCGGCTGGAGCGCGAGATAAAGGTGAACACACCTGCTTCTTGACTCAAGTCATCCAGTTCCGTCAGTATCCGGTTCCTCTCGGCGGTCCACGCGGGGTCGGCAATCTGGGGAAGAAGCGGCCCCAACTCGGCCTCGTAGTTGTCGCCTGCAAATAACAAGTCAGCGCGATCGTCGGTGGTGAGTGGCGCAATGCGTGCGCGCGCAAGTGTAAGCGGACAGGGCGTCCACGAGATTTTGCAAAAGCAAAGGATTTGGCAGCCACAGTACTTGAGAAACGAATCAAATTTCTGGGAGAAGATCACCCAGAAACCTTGCGGGCCATGGGGAATCTTGCTAGGACATATCTTGAGCTAGGAGATCTTGCAAAAGCCGGAGAGCCTGTAATCATAGTGCACGAGAAGTTTACCAGACTTCTGGGAGAAGATCACCCTGAAACCTTGCGGGCCATGGGCAATCTTGCCAGGACACATCTTGAGCTAGGAGATTTTGTGAAAGCCGCAGAGCTTGCAGTCATAGTGCATGAAAAATTTACCAAACATCTGGGGGAGGACCACCCTGACAGCTTGCTGGCAATGGAGAACCTTGCGAGGACACATTTTCAGCTGGAAGATTTTGAGAAAGCCAAGGAGCTTGAGGTTGCACTGCTGGAAAAGCGAAAACAGTGCTTAGGAGCCAAGCATCCCTCTACAACCCTTAGCATGAAGAATCTGGCATCTACATACCGAGCACTTGATATGTTGAGGGAGGCGGAAGGGCTTGAGCAACTTATTGAGGACAATGAGAAGTTGTTGTAGGTTGTATTATTTCCCATTTGGAACGGGGTTACATTCTACTTCTCTTTGTCTGGTTACATTGTTATTATTATGTACTGCTTGTTTTAGTTATATGACAGAGTTGTCACTTGATGTGTAGGGTTAGCCTTACACCTAACGACTACAATGCTCCTTGTTTCTTCAATAAAACTTGAATTTACTTAGTTCGGGTGCTTCAGATTAAGTTCCTCTACCCTCATTACACTTTTTTTATGAAGTCCTACTGGCTCTGCTTGACACAGTGTCGCAGTAGCGAGTTCTGCTCTGGTAGACAGTGTTGGAAGCTGACTAAACAAGCCGAACCGTGGGAAGGCCTATAGCCTTTACCATTTCTCTATATCTCGGGCTCCAGACAACAAGCCTGGCCTCAGTCAGCAGCTCGGGCACCCTCAGTCAGCAGCCCCGGGCTCAGTCAGCCTCTAGGAATTTTTCCCATCTGTATTCACCACTTGTATAAATACTCCATGTAAATTCCCTATTAAATCATTATCTTCGAGTTTCCCCTTCTTTTATTTGCTCTACCTTCTTCAGACAGAAAGGTGGGTCGGTCGTCCGAGATATGGGGTGTATGGGCGAACTGGAAAATGAAGGATAGGTCCCAGGAGTGTCATACAAATGGGGATTTGGTGTGCTAGAGGTTGTTAACAGGGTGGAATGTATTGAATGAGGCCCAAACAGGCATAATGGAGTGGTTCACTAACGGTTCAGAGAGAATTTAGCAGGGAACGACTTGAATTACACTCACGAATTGTCTATAGCCGTTTACGGCGGCTGGTCCCCGCCCGTAAATGGGTTTTGGCCTCACCCTTGACGGGACAGAACGGCACCCTGTTTACGGCCCCCGTCTGACCTGTAAAGATGGTGACAGTGTCCATCCCTAGATGTACGGGCAACCTCGAGGCCCAAGAATACTCAAGAGTCCTAGCGAGGCAGATCCAAAGCATATAAATAATGCACACTAGATACAGGAAGATATAACACACCTAGCAGGGCGGATCTAAAGAGAAGAAGCTCTGAGGATTCCCACGCTAGGCTGCAAACATAAACAGCGACTATACAGAGATACGTGACTGGAGTGATAGGCAGAAATCCCAGGCTTGATCGCACACACGGTGCCATTAGGAAGTGTTATGTACTGTGTCATGGGAGCGGGGATGAAGGAACAGTCGGCCGAGGACAGCGGAATAGACTCCAAAGTTACCGGAATCACGGAGTGGACACCGAGGTACCGGAGTCAAGGAGGAGGGTCGGTGGAGCTGCTTGACACAACACCACTGAGGTGCAGGGTGATCATATACTGCGAGGAATTGTCGAGACAAGAAGGACAGAGTCAGGAAGAGTCAAGGAGTTGACCAGAGCGATAGGCACCACTTCGGAGGGAGGGAAGTGACATTTATTAAACTACTGAAGAACAAGAAGTAGAGTAGACTGATTAAATAGTGTAGGAACCTAATATAATGTAAAGGAGATAATAGGGATGCATGTGGAGGTACATGTGCTTGAAACAATAGGACGTCCGAAAGCGGAATGACAAGTCGGATGGAATCAGCAACTTGATCTCGGATAAAAACATGAGGCAATAAACATAAGCCATGAGGCTTGTTGAATCAAGGAGTTGCATGTGGGGTGAAGGTTACCATCAATACTTGTTCCTTTGATAGCTAGAAACCACACACTGAGCGAGTCTCCGAGGTCCCGGTCGGTCTCTGAACCTCGGAGCGGACCTGAGTGAGGCGAATGATGCCGGAGTGTGTGGGGTGTTGAAACGGAGCTTGGCGCACAGATATAACAGGAAGCATCAGGCTGACCGGAGTGGCATGGAATAGGGGTTCCGCTGATACTAGAAACATTCACAAAATGCCGCCAGGTAGAGAGTAGCACAAATATGAATATTCACTGAAACCTATAAATTGATATTCGCATTCGTACAAATATTGATGGTGAATATTTGTTGCTTAATTAGCAATATTTATGAATATGAATATTCAGCGAATACATTGAGAATTTGGGGTTTAGTAGCCGCCAATGAGTTGCTGAGGACACTGTTATGTTACATTGTGAGTTTAAACATTGTCAGAAGACTCATACAAGTTTTTTGTTTTGCATATTCAAATCATTTGATTGACCATCATACTTGCCACTGTTCAACCTGTCAAGCAGTTGTCGAAGCAAATGCATCTTTCTTTCAAGTGGTTGGTTTGCATATAAATTACAAATCTAGTTAGTGCAAATGAAGTGTGTTATGGTTTCAGAGAGGAGATGTGTTAAACAGACCCAAATTTACTATGTTTAATTGAAATTTTAGCTGTATATTACAGCTGCAAATATTCGCGAATATCAACTTTCTTAAAAAATGATATTCACATTTGTACGAATAGCACAGCCACAGTCCTTCGTGAATATGAGTATTTGCTATTTTCAAATGGCTTGACACGAATATTCGTGATATTTGCTATTCGTGCTAGACTCTACCGCCAGGAGGATTGAAACCACCTCCCTCATAGGTTTTCTTGAAGACAATAATTGAATGAGGATGCTGTTATGGATACCGGGATCCTTCGGATCCGGCAGTAGGGCATGCAAGCTCTCAGAGCACGCAGGGATGGAGAATTATAATTGGTGGTACTCTCAACCAATGTCAAAATAAATGAATAATAGCTTGGTATTGGGGCCAAAATCCCTATATAAACCAACTATGGTCTTATGTCACTGTTATATCCAGGTTCGGAGCAGGGATATGGGCCAGTCGCCGGAGAGCTGAGAAAAAAGATCAAGGTGTTCCGGTCAAGACCGAGACCACAAGTGGTTCAGAGTGAGGGGGAGACAACCGGAGTAACACAATGCCACAGTACAGAGGGCGAGTGCACTACCCGCTACCAGCGGAACGAGCGAGGAAGACGGGGGGATTCGAGTACTTGGAGACCGGAGTGAAACCCAGAAGTAACTGTAGAGGGCAGAATCAACTTAATAATTGAACTGAAGAACAGGAGTGTAGTCTAGGGGATTAAATAGTAAAGTACTCTATAGTAAAGGTGTAAGGAGATAAATAGTGACCATGTGGAAATACAATAGAAACAGATCACCACATGTCGTTGGGAACGACAGAGAAGAGATGTAAGCCATATGGTGATGAAGGAGCATGTGGAAAGAAGTAGTAACCATATGGATTACCTCTGGAATGAGGCAATGCATTCAGATAGACACACATTGCAAAGGTAACAAGTCTCCGAGACTCTCTGGTGTGAGCTATCACTTTGTGATATGCTCGGAGCACCCTTCTATCAGGAACTTTACGGGAAGAATATGACACGCCGGATCAACTGCTTGACGAAAATGCGCCACCAAGAAAAAAGCGCCTCACTAAAAAACAGGCCCAGCCTCGAATCGAACGAGGAACTCGCACATAATAACTGGACAGACGTCTTATGTCGACTGCGCGCGTTACCATTACGCTACTAGACCGTATCAGCACAACTTGATTCCCTTGAAGAGGCATGACAAATAACAAAAAGGCGCCACAACCAAAACCAACGGTGTTATGGCTGGAAGGACAGACCCCGAATTGAACAAGGGTAGCGGGTTCCATGCATAATCAAGACACCTGCGCACTAACCACTGTGCTATCTGACCAGATACCAAACCACTCAAGGGACGACAACAAACACTAGAAAGAGCACTTAACAAAGGACGTGCGACTCGAAGGGAAAAGGCGTGCAAGGGCGCCACATGGATGCTATTTGAAAGGAAAGGTGCCGAGCACTGTTTTAAGAAGAAGGCGCAGGGCGCCATGAAGAAAGGCGCAAGGCACCGCACTGTTTAAAAGAGAAGCCGCTTTGAAGAAAGCCGCCAGAGATGGATGAATGGGGAAGCAGGAAATGGTATATAAGGAGCGCGCGGAGAAGGGACAAGGCATCTAATTACTTCCACTGCAAACTGCTAAAGGAAAGGTGCTCCCAGTACATCGGGAGGCGCCAATCCTGTACTTCTGTCAAATCAATTATATTAGTTTGCCTTCACGAGAGTGGGGATAACCAGGTCATCTCGACCGCAGTTGTTCATACAGGAATTGTGCAAGACTCCTCCCAGCCAAGAAAGGAGGCCATTCGGAATAACGACGTTGAAGCGCGCGCTCTGTTGAAGAAAAGTGCGGTGCGAACCTCCAAACAGCCAGCAGCAGACCTTTCAGGCTGCGTGTAACTGTTGATTTCAGCACTCATAACGCGCTATTTGCGTGCGTAGGGCGCACACATCGAGAAGGCGCCTCTACCAACTCAACTATACCACTTCCCCCACCCATTTTGGCGCACTTCACTCGACTACACCGCAAATGGGTAGCGATGTTTTTCGGGCCTTGATGTCGGGACGAGCCCTGGGTTCCAACAACGATGTTCACTGGGAGCCAGTTTGCGCTTGCGATGACCACAATCAGAAAATCAATTTGTGGCTATTATGATGCCAAACGTCTCGATGACCTCCCGCGAGAAAACCGCAAGTTGATGTAAAGCTACAAACATCAGTATGATATTCTAGCACGATCCCATTGTATGGTCAAATAGCTGCCAAGGTGGCATGGTTGCGGGGCCAGCCTGAGCAATTTGGCTCATTGAATGAGTATCACATATGTGTTACTTGGGTGACTTCGACGGGCTTCGGAGTATCTTGTGACATCGTCAAATCAAGCACAGAATGAGAAGGAACGGGCATGGGGTAAAGCATAAGCATATAGCATACACATATATAATCATACACAATTTAGTACACTACACTAATCCGACGTTGCAGGATTCTCGGTGTCCACCTCTTCAATCCTACGTTTCTTGGTCGATGGAGCGGGGCGGATGTTCTTAGTGTGCGTGGCCAACGTCGTCTGCCAGGCAGGCGTCTCCATTTCGGCGGCATTGTACTCTGTATCTTCAGGTTTTCCGAATTGAGCCTTGTCCTCCTCGTAGATGGCGCTGAAACATCTGATGACACTGTTAGAGTAGGGCACGACATGAAGGGATGCAACAGCATACTGATCAAGTTCCTGATCCGTAATACTATCCCTCCGCAAGTCGGCGATGGTCTTGTCGACTCCGAGCGGCCAAAATTCATCATTGGTAAGGTGGGGGTACCTACGAATACACTAGCGCTGAAAGAAGAGAAGATTATTGCTGTTTGCATAAAAGTTGGCACAGCCACGATTTTGATCCGTTTTTGATGCGCTTCAAAGAATGAATTGTTTCTCAATCATTTCTTCACCGATTTGGCTGAAACCATACTCAAAATTCACCATTTTCGAAGCCGCATTGAATGACCTAGGTTTCGTAGTCTTACACCAGATTTTTATAATATCACTTTTCTTGAGCCGGGCTTCGGCGCATGGATTTACACCGAAGGCATAGCGGGATGTGAGAAAAGTTGAAAGGAAGGAATGGTAGATATACTACTTGCCTACACCCTCGTCAACTTTGAGACCAATCCACCCCGGAATGGACGCGTCGCGACGCGTCGAAGAAGCACCATCAGACGCGTCACTCGGTAACGCGTTACGCGCTTCTTGTCTCTTCCCGCGTACATGTCCAGCAAAAGACGAGTCGAGCCCGACGCTCCGGCCAAGAGGCCAGTTGGGCGACCTTCGAAGAAGGCTAAAAAAAATCCCGCTGCCTCCGAAACACCTAAACTTACCCTGATTCTTCCTCCTACTACGCGTAAAAAAGCCTCCACTTCTACTTCTGCTGCTGCGTCTATGTCCGCCACTATCTCTGCCTCTGCCTCTGACTCTGAAACATCTTCTAATGTGGTCCTCGAAATCCATTCTGACTCTGAAATGCTATTGTCCGATGATGAACCCGGCGCAGCCGACATTGCTAAAGCTGCCGTTGCTATGCTTGGGCGCGGCGATGGGGACTATGTAGACCCGAAGCACAACACGAATGGAGAGGAGGAAGATGTGGACAGCGATGAGGAGCCCGAGGCCCAGGATGAGGAGGAGGAGGGGGAGGAGGACCTCGGTACGTGCACCACAGTTTCTAACACTCTTGTCCTGTCGATAAATCTGATGCTCTGATCAGTTTTCAACGTTGAATTTGTTATTCCTGTCACTCCCGGTGCCATTGACACTCTTACCTACTCTTCTGACATGACCCATGACACCTTCACTCAGAACGTAGCTGATGAGATGAATGTGCGGCGTAGAGACCTCCAGATTGGGTACAAGCTCAGTCACTGGACCAAGGACGTCCTGCCGCGTGTCATTACCACTCCCATACATCTGATTCGACTCTTCAATGCCGTACGGGAGGAGCGCAAGACGCGTGCACGCGCGAGAACCGCTCCAAAGAAACCTCTGCAGGTCAATATAATAGACTTACGACCCAAGCAATCCGATAAAACCGAGACTAAGAAGGCGGCGTCCAAAAAACCGAGATCGAAGGCCAGTTTTTGTCGCTATGCCCAACCTTTTTCATACTCAAGCCATCGTTCCAGGCTTCGGCAAAGAAGGCAGACTCCACCGATGATGAAGGCGGGGAAGCACAACCAGAGAAGAAGAAGACTGCACCCCAGTATCTACGCGAGCTCGAGGCGCAGCATAAATGCGAGCGACACGGCGGGTGTTGTCTCGTTGCCAAGAATGGAGAGCACGTCTCGCTGGGGACCCAGAATCTTAGTTTGTGGAGTATGCTTTGTGTTCGTCTCAATCAATATATTTTTCCATTTCATTTCGTTAACTGATATCTTCTCCAGGCCCAAGGAGCTCATGATTCGACGTCTACCCCACCTCCCGTGATGGGCCTACCGTTCGAGACGGGGACGCAAGCCCCACCGCCAAGCCGCCGCACCGCTGCGAGCCAACAGCCACCACCACCCCCTGGCCCTTATCCGTATTACCCACCTGCAGGACCTTATCCCCATGCATACTACCCGCCTGTGCTTGCTCCTGCAGCGCCTCCTCTCCCTGCTGCTCCAACTCCAGCCAAACCTTCGAACGCAGAACCAGATTCGGACGACGACGAGTCCCCAACTCTCTTTCCAAAAATTGACGACTGGCTACTTGAACTTGATACGTCGGAAAGAGGGGAGGATGGGCATGGGTTTCACAAATTTGGGGCCGCACTTCGAGACCAGGGTTTTGCTCGCATTGTACAAATCCTTGATTTCGGTAGTGAGCGCGAGCTGATGAACGTTTGCGAGGGGATGCCAATTGGGGTGGCGAAATTGGTGATGAAGTACGCGAAGGTTGACTGTAAAAAGATTCGGAAGGTGGAGGCGGAGCGGAAAGTGGCTTGGGCGGCTCGCGATTGATTGAGTGTTTTGTACTTTTCTTGTTCAACTGATAATACACTTTTTCTTGACCAATACAATGTATTAGAAGTATCCCGAGTGACGAAACCAGCCCTCTGCATCGGTAGGGGTAATAGAATATACAGCATTATGGAGCTGGGTCAAAACCTCGACTTTATCGTTCTCCGCCTGTGTCGCGGTGCGGAAAGCCTGTCCCTCTCGTCGAATATAAGCCTTCATCTTTGAAAATCCGGGTTCCATTGGATTATAGTCGGGGGAGTACGGTGGTAGATAGAGGCAACGCATCCCGCTGCAATAAAGTGTTGATAAATGTTCATAATGTGTGTAAAGAACACACACGTACCGTGCCTCAATCATGTCACGTATCTCTTCCGCCTTGTGGATTCGGCAGTTATCCATTACAATCACCGAGTTGGGGCCGGGGAATGGGTTCATCTTGTCCAAGAGACCATCAATGAACTCCGCAAATGTTTCGGTCGTAAATGAGCCCTCTAAGATACTGACATAGAGAATACCATCCAACGAAATTGCGGGAAGAACAGAGTAACTGGAGGAAGGTTGGAATGAGGTAGAAGAGACGAGTACACTGCGTACCGTTTACCGCGGATGAAAAACGCCTTTCGCACCGCACGCTGCCCCCGAAAAGCCCACGCCCTGCCACGGTACGATGTCCGGCGGTCGCAAGAACTCTCGTCGACGAAGACCAGCTGTTTAGGCTCATAATAAAGGCCAACTTTATATCGAAATTTTGAACGCTTGACGACGCTCCGCTCAATGGCAACCCGGGTGAGCTTGCAGATGTAAATAATAGGCGTAGTGAGCACTGTGGGATCCCCTACCTTTTTCATGGTGTATCCACTGCGCCTCAGGGCACGCCAAATCGTTGACTGAGACACCACACGGCCCAGGTCTCTTGAAGACCGAGCTGAAGCTCATCGAGGTACTTGTCACAACTCAAATCGAGACAACCTTGAAGATACTGAAGAAGAACAGAAACATCACAATGTGGGATGGTGTCAGGCAGTAAAAACGTACCGCAACATCGTCTGAACAGAGATGTCGTGGTCTCCCAGCTCTGTGTCTTTGACCTGCGGTCAAAACCTTGCCGGTGGACTGAAAACGATTGAAGATACGGTAGATTTGACGGGGACTGACGTCCGTATAGACGTGGATGGTCTTGACGGGGACACCGAGAGCACAGGTGCGCACAAGGGCCCATCTCAGGTCCTCTGAGATAGGTTTGCCTTTGCCCATGGCGGCGGGAAGAGACAAGAAGCGCGTAACGCGTTACCGAGTGACGCGTCTGATGGTGCTTCTTCGACGCGTCGCGACGCGTCCATTCCGGGGTGGATTGGTCTCAAAGTTGACGAGGGTGTAGGCAAGTAGTATATCTACCATTCCTTCCTTTCAATTTTTCTCACATCCCGCTATGCCTTCGGTGTAAATCCATGCGCCGAAGCCCGGCTCAAGAAAAGTGATATTATAAAAATCTGGTGTAAGACTACGAAACCTAGGTCATTCAATGCGGCTTCGAAAATGGTGAATTTTGAGTATGGTTTCAGCCAAATCGGTGAAGAAATGATTGAGAAACAACTCATTCTTTGAAGCGCATCAAAAACGGATCAAAATCGTGGCTGTGCCAACTTTTATGCAAACAGCAATAACACAGCAGTATGCATGGAGAGAGGGAACTTACTATCAATGCGACACGTTGATAGGCCTGGACACTGGGCTTGACCGAGGTGTTGTGGTACAGTTTGTGTGTCAGCGCCGCGATATTCTTGAACGGTGATTTGGGGTCCAGGGATTCCTTGACCTGTGAATGGCAATTGAAGTTTGCGATAACATAAAGGTAAGAAATAGCACACCTTCGTTTTGTAAACATTATGAAAGTGAGTTCCTTGAGCGCGGATTTTGGTCAAGACAAGTCGCAGCAGCGAGGTCGTTGTCGAGGGGGCAAGTTCTTAACCTTGCATTCCCGCATCGCTTTCTGTGATGTAAATAGAGTCAGTGACAATCGGAGCATGTAATGGGATCAAGGGCGCACCAAGATGTGCTCGCTGACACTGAGCCCGCGGTACACGACGTCGTGGGAGAGAATACAAAGGCGGTGAAACGGTGCACTGGGGTGCAGCCGTGAAATCACCAGATATGAAGCGCTAACGAGTGCGGCGAGTAAAACTCAAACTAACACCCAACTCCAAAATCTAATCAAATCACTAACTCCAATCTCAATACTTGTGTGTGTGTGTGTTCGGGGAAGTAGGGGATGTATCACCCTTCAAGATAGTTTAGATTCGCAATGTAGATAGCGGTGGCTTTGCTTTCGTAGTTTCTTTAATTCTCGCTCGGAAAGGATTCAAGTTGAACTTGAACTTCGACTTATAGGCAACTCTGAGAATAGGTCCTGAAGTAGTCTGTGCAACGCTACGGCGAGTACTCTGGCCACAGAATAGTTTGCCAATAGACCCAGAGGTTGAGGTTATCCTTAATTCCCTAACAGGATTATTGTCAGAGCAAGGCTCGATGACGGCGGTGAAGAGCAAAGCTCAATCCACGGCTAATACTGTAGAACAACGAAATTCCCAAAGGGCAACTGAGCTGGCTAAACCCCTGCACTTATGATGGTCTTAAACGGCGGTGTTCGCGGGACGTACACGCCTCGATTCCAATCTTATTGCAGTTTCTTAATTCTTTTCCTATCTCTGAGAGCACTATATTCCTCCACTAGTGGGGGGTAGTCTACTGGTCTACATTTGTGAATCTAACTAGTATTTATACAAACTGAGAGTCCAAAATGGAGGTAACCGGAATTCGGTCGGAATGGCGTGATAAGTCGTAATTGATTCCGTTAAGATGCTGGCGGCTAGTGGTCCAATGGGATGTTGGGTATTCGGTAAATCGTGGGTATAGGGCAACCGGTGACCGCTACCCCGCCTTGGCATTTCAGCTATCTTCTCCATTCGGTTGACCTGGCCGCTGGTTCCCTTCGAACACAACGGACCGTCCGGTCTGAAGCTCAGCCAGAGCTGACAGCTAGTTCCGTTGAAATAGTGCCAACTGACCCAGCAGCCAGCTTCCCTATGTATCGTTCTTTCTATCTCATCTTAATCCTTTGTTGCTTGATAGCTTCTCTCATAACCGGCGGTTAGCAACCAACAGCTTGATGGTGCTTGGCCGTTTAGCCGGTTTCTCGAACGTGCGCAGCAACCATTACAAGGGCAACTCGCGTAATTTTGAGTACTGACCACTAATTGTGAACTTCCTTTCCTCAGACAACCCGGCGCTGGCTTCGATTCTACTTATTCCCAACGGTTCAACTGGGCTCAATTTCACCCCAGTAAGCCGAATTAAATTGTAAAGGACTTACCACCCAAATTTTTACGGCCAATATACATACATCGACTCTAAACCTGCCCGCGGGGATAAAATCGAGTTGGTTTTGGATCGAGCGAATTTACAGTGGTACATGATACGATTCTTATTTGCCCGTAAATTCATGCTGACCGAATTTTAATTTTTCGCAGCTTGATCTGAACCCATTCCCCCTTTCCCGCCTCGTTCCAAGTGCCTCAAGCGCACGCTTCAAGCCTCCAGATTCAAATACTCGGTAGGCTTCTTTCCCTCCAAGCAGCTAGATCCCGTGCTAACGAAAAATCCCAGAGTGTTTTTGACAACGAAAATTGTATTCAAAGACAATTACTGACAGGCGGCGGCGTGTGGGTGCGGACGGGTACGGAGAAAGGAAAGGAGGGGGTGGAGTGGCCTAAGATGGGATGGGGAAGAGAGGGCGCAGCACGGCGTGAGGATGCATGTCGCGCACAAGAACGGCCGCGGCCAAACCCCGCGCCCGAACACACGCAGCAAACGGCAGCGGTATCCATATGCACCGAGTGCGGGTACGTGTGCGCGCAAACGGCACACGGTACCTGGTACCTAAACTCCACTCGGCGGTGCGCGCGTTGTGCGCCAGTGTACATGAGGGAGGGCAGCAACGGAGGAGGAAACGAGGGCGTGTGCAATGAGAGGGGAGAAGATGCGATGGAGAAATGGAGGAGATAGAGTGAGCAGGCAGATGCTCACTGCGTCTACGCGGTGCGAGGGGCACGGCCGCGCAAATGCGGCAGGCGGTAACGCCAGCACGACGCCTGCGGGAAGGAGTACCCACACGCTGCGGCACCCCCTAAGCGCGCTGTGAAGACTGCGCCATCTCCTCATCCCCCAACGCGACATGGGCGTGAATCAGGTGGATGGTGGCGTTCCCCGGCCGCGTAGATCGCGCGTGTACACCGCGTCGCAACGAACGGTCCCCGCGTCCTCGTTGTGGGCGTTCCCAGCTTCGGCGGCGTCGGCGGCTTGATTGCTTGAGGCGTAGGCATAAGTCGGGGTCGGCGTGCTGTGTGCGCGAGTGAGTAAGTAAGCGAAGGAAGGGTAAGGAGAGCACGTACATATGCATCCTCAACTCCTTCGCCAAGCACCCGCGCCCGCATGCGGATGTAGGCGCGACCTCGGGGCGTCCACACGCATTGTCCCCGTGTATCCCTTGCTCTGCATGTTGCGGGCATTCGCGGCTTCGGCGACGGCGGCAGCGTGCTTCCTTGAGGGTATGTAGGCGCAGGCAGAGCCGGGTTCAGCGCCCGGGCCACACGGGGGTGTGTGAGGAAAGGTCAGAGGAAATGCGAAACAGGAGCAGCTAAGGACGTACCTGAGAAGGAATTCACGTAGGAAGAAACCACCAAAAAGAACAAATACGTGTCAGGAAGACGATGAACAAGGGATGATAGACGTACCCCCGCCATCCACGCCGCGCCCGAGCAGTCCTCGCAGGTCCTGCGTAACGTCGCCTATGGGAGTCAGCTGCGTTGTGATGCCGGTTGTCGTGCAACAAAGGAAGGGGTGAGAAGGGGGGAAGGTGTTGCAGGTGTGCTTACCTTGTCCCCTTGATCGTCGTTTGCTCCAGGTGATGAGGCCTGATGGAAGAAAAGCGGGTGCTTCGCGGTGAGTGGGAGCACAGGTGCGGATTGGCGGGGAAAGGGAGGAGCGGGTCGCCGTGCGCTGTATCGGGCTCTGCACGTCTACACCATTCGTGGGCTCGAGAGAGGAGTTAAATCGATGCTGGGCGTCCTAGAGCTTGAATGTGGTATGCTGTCCGCCAGATGGATGCAATGCGCACGCATGGCCGAGCCAAGGCAGAATGTGGGGGCGGGAGGACGAGGCGGGATACCCAATAAACGTTTGTGTGAAACGGCTAAGGATCTGCGGCCGAAATGGCGCCGCGGTGGCCTTGCGAGCGAGTTTGGGCGGCTCGGCGAAGGGACAGGCATAGGACCCCGGCATCGGCTCTGGCGGACGGAGAACGGCAGGGGTGCAGTGGCAGAGATGTGGGAGGAGAGGGTGAGCAGGTTGAGGGAGGTACAGAAGCAGCAGGGATGGAGGAAGCTGGAGGTGGCGGAAGGTGGTCGGCGTGAGAGAATGGGCACAACGACGGAGATGGTCTCGAAAGAACGGGACGACGATCGCGAGGGGGAATAGGGGAGATGACTGGAGCGCCCGGGAAGTGAGTTGCTGGTGTCGGCGAGGCGGTAAAGAGTCAAAGACATGGTGCGCAATCCAGATGCGATAGGGAGGGAAACGATCGTGACCGTGCTCAGCGAGGGCAGCAGTCCGGATACGCAAGTTCAATACACCTTGCCACCTGTGTCCCACCATCCCAGAGTCTTCGTGGTCCAGGACTGCTCACGAAGCAAAGGACCAGAGTTGCTGCGTTCGTCGTTCGACTTGCAGCTTTTCTCCAGGCGTTGGACAAGGGTCAGGCATTGTTAATTCAGGGCCACAGATGCATTGCGTCGAGGTATAGATGTTGAAGGTGCAGCGCCAAAAACAAACGGCGAGAGTACCAGGTCGAGCGAGAAGAATTGACTTGAGAGTCTGGATGACCGGGCCGCCCATGATTCGCGTCCTCTTCCACTTCAAGCCCATCCCTCAAATTTAAGACCAACCCTCTGCCAATCTGCCCAACTATTTACTCAACCAATTCAAGCCCAAGCCCACTGCTTACTCCTCTGCCTCGCCTGCTTCCGTGCCATCTCCCTCAGCGCGCTTCCCTCAACGTCGACGCCGATGTCAATGACGACAATGAATCCTGTCAAGCACCCCCTTTTTCTCACTTGAGCCAACGACGAGTGGTGCTGCCAGCAACGTTGCGCGGCCGTTATCGCTGTACAGCTGCCGCATTACGGCGGATTCCCCATACGCAGCATAACGCAAATCCTGCGAGGAGAGGACTGCTCCGGTGCGACGTGGGATCGCAGGGTACGTCTTTTACTGCCTTAATTATTCTCTCCCATGCTTACTTGTTTCTTTCTTGCGCGCCCATCTACTTAAAGCTATGTACGTCGCCGCATTTTCCACTTTCTCTACTTTCTCTACTTACTCGCGCACTTCCAGCACCCCGCCGACGGTGGGAACGAGCACAACGAGGGCCGGATGACGAGGGTAAGCGCGAGGAGCGTACGGGGACGGTTCGTCTTGGGAACAAGGTGTGTGCGCCCGCATACCACCTCGCTCTCCTGCTCACACTACGTCCCAACGTGGCGGTACGGTGTACGCTGCCTACGCGGACGGGTCACGGGGGAACGGCAGCGTTGCTCGGGGAATAAGAATCAGAGGGTGCGTATACACCCTCTGCTCTCTCTCTCTCTTTTGTGCTGTCTTTCAAATACATCGCACTACTACTCGTGCCATCTCCCTCGTCATACCCACCTCCCGCACCCTCCCCCCCATCGTCTGCGCCCGCGTATACGCCCTCCTCACCGTCGTGTGAAGCGCTGCACCCCCACCCCCACCCGTGCCGTCTGCTTGACAGATTCTGTGCGCGTACTCACCTGCACTCGACGCCAGGATGCGGATGCCATGCGCATTGAGTCTTCGCGTATGCGGCGAGCTAACAAGTTCTCGCGGGGAGGTCTATTGGCGCAGGGTACCGAAACTCGTTGCTGCACGCGCGGCTCCACGCGGACTCGACACCGCCGTTGTGCATGCGCGGTCCGTGCCCCACTGCCCCCTCCTTCCCCTCTCCTCCCAGCCTTTCCCGTACGCGCATGCGAACTGATTCACTCGCCCGCAGGAACACGACCAGACGCGCCCCAGACCCTCACCGCCCTCCCACAGCGCTCGGATCCGTTTCGACTTCGTCGCCGCAGCACCAACACTGGCTGTACGAGTCCGGCCGATTCAAGGTACGTAGCGTACATTTATCGCTTCTGCGCCGTGCTTACGACGTCGGATTCCGCGCTGCATACTGGGCGCGTTATCCGCCGGGGGTTGTACACAGACTCCCCCCGAGTACGCGCAGACGCACCTGCTGGTGCGCGTCCTCAGCGCACTCCCTCTTATCCACACCTCTGCTACTCGTGCTTAGTCCGCCCGCTGATGTGTTGCTGGCGCAGCGCGGCGCGATGCGTACGCAGATTCCGTCCATGTCGGCGCGGGCGCCTGCATCGGCGTCTATCCAGGCGCTGGATGCCGCTGCTATGTGCTCACCGTGCGCGTCGAGTTCACCATCATTGCGCGGGCGGAGTTTTCCGCGGACTCGGTATCCGCACGGACTCGGTGTTGCTGTACATTCTCGAGTCGTGCCCTCTCAATCTCACCTCCTGTCTCCTCATTTCCTTCTGTGTGTCTACCGTACACGCTACATATTCCTACATTTTCTTTTTGAATATACCTGCGCGCTGTTCAAAACAATACCTGTGCGATTCGAGTCCAGGTTAATTTGATTGAAGCTTGAAGCGAGTCTTGCAGATGCTTCCAGAATTTGAGGGACTTGATAGACCGCTAGTACATCAAGTTCAAGTTGTAAAAAAAATTGGTCAGCTTGGATTCAAGGGAGCGCGTACCTCCACTTCAATTTAATTTGATATACTGGCTTCATCCTCGCAGGCGGGTTCTCGTTTAGGCTGAGTGGGTGTCTTTGCCGGCTATAGAAACTCGGGTGGTAAGTATTTTGATTCGGATTGAAATCACCCGAGCTTACATACTGGGATAAATCCAGCCCAGTTGGAGGACGGGAATAAAATCGGTCAGAGAAAAACCAAGGTTCCGTGCAATAAAATACATTGAGGAGAAGGGTTATAACGGGGGCGGCGCTGGGGGTGGAATCGAATCCCGGTCTGATCTGGGTGAACTGAACCAAGGCCAGGTGAGTGAATTTGGAGGACATTGGAGTTGAATTGAAAGCTTCCCTCACCGGGAATAGATTTTGGGGCGCAGAAGGAGTACTAGAGCGAGGGAAGTGAGGTGAAAGTGAACAAAATTTTAGATGGGAGGACTCACGATGCAGAAATTGAACACAAGCCATTATTACAGGCAGATTGAATTAGTGTTCGATTAAACTGGAATCTGAAGTCGAAGCTGACATGCTTGAAGTAATGAAGTCAGACGAACTTCGAAACTGAATTTACCAGGTTCTTAGATCTTAACGTTTAACCCCGAGTTCCGTTGATTGTGTTTTGAGTTCAGTTGGGATAAATTGGCGGGATAGCAGAGGTGGGTTCAACTCGACACCGGAAAGGAATTGGTTGCAGACTGACTGAAAGTTTGAGCAAGTGTGTGAATGATTTTTTAATGGGGGCGAAGTACCAACCAAAGGAATGAACATGTCAATGAATTAAAGTTAGTTGAACATTCAATCGAGCCAAGTTGAACCGTACTTGATTGACCCGAGTCAATGTTGAACCTGAACATGGTAAACTGGAGTGTCTGGTCTTGTGAGTGATGGCACTGAAAGAGAATGACCCGCGAGTAGAGGAAAGTGGGGTGTGGCGGAAGAGCCATAGGCTCTGTAGCTCAGATGCGCTTCGCCTGTCGGACCTGCTGCGCTACCTACCAGAACATTCAATGGAGCCAACATTTAAACCAAGTTGAGACCACATTGTGTCCTAGCCCTAAGGCATTATTGGTCAACTTGACCACCAAAGAATAAAACCTGCTAGTGTCAGAACCAATGCAAATTAGCTATACCATCTACTGAACAACTGAAGAGAAATAAATGTGCCTCAAGCCGAAGTGGGATGAGACCCAACCCCATGCCCGAGATGCCTGAGGCCTCCATAGTATCTGAACCCGAATTTGAGAAAGGTTGAACACAAGGCTTTCATGTGTATGTGGTCAGTGCACAGGCTTACTTTTTCCCATCCAATGAATGCATAGAATTACTATATACCTCAACTAGTTATCACAAGCAATTCATTGAACTTGCGCTGAGCAATCAATTGTTTCAAAAGGTGGCTACAGTCATGACCACATTGCTTTGTGCTACATAGTGCCTGACAGTTCCTCAATCTCCAGGGTGTCTGGATGATTGTCACCCAGAACCTGCTTCCGTTTTTCTAGCACAAAAACTCTGAGTTCTTTGGCCTTTTGATGCTCTCCTAGGTTAGAGTACGAGCTGGCTAGATTGGCCATGGTATGCAGGGTGTCTGGATGATGCTTGCCCAGAACCTGTTTTTGCTTCTCAAGCACAATAACCTCGAGGTCTTTGGCCTTTTGATACTCTCCCAGGGCTGAGTATGAGCTGGCCAGGTTACCCATGGTGCCCAGGGTGTCTGGATGATTGTCACCCAGAACCTGTTTCTGTTTCTCCAGCAGAATAACCTCAAGTTCTCGAGCCTTTTGATGCTCTCCCAAGTCTGAGTATGAGACAGCCAGGTTACCCATGGTACGCAGGGTGTCTGGATGATTCTCACCCAGAACCTGCTTCTGTTTGTCCAGCACAATAAGTGTGAGTTCTTTGGCCTTTTGATGCTCTCCCAGGTTGGAGTATGATACAGCCAGACTGCCCATGGTATCCAGGGTGTGTGGATGATTCTCACCCAGAACCTGTTTCTGTTTCTCCAGAACAATACCCTTGAGCTCTTTGGCCTTTGGATGGTCTCCCAGGTCGGAGTATGAGCTGGCCAGATTACTCATGGTATACAGGGTGTCTGGATGATTCTCACCCAGAACCTGCTTCTGTTTGTCCAGTACAACAACCTTGAGTTCTTTGGCCTCTTGATGCTCCCCCAGGGCTGAGTATGAGTGGGCGAGATTACCCATGGTATCCAGGGTGCCTGGATGATTCTCACCCAGAAGCTGTTTCTGTTTCTCCAGCAGAATAACCTCGAGTTCTCGAGCCTTTTGATACTCTCCCAAGTCTGAGTATGAGCTGGCCAGGTTACCCATGGTACGCAGGGTGCCTGGATGATTCTCACCCAGAAGCTGTTTCTGTTTCTCCAGCAGAATAACCTCGAGTTCTCGAGCCTTTTGATACTCTCCCAAGTCTGAGTATGAGCTGGCCAGGTTGCCCATGGTACGCAGGGTGTCTGGATGATTGTCACCCAGAACCTGTTTCCGTTTCTCCAGCACAATAACCTCGAGTTCTTTGGCCTTTTGATGTTCCCCCAGGTTTGAGTATGAGATGGCCAGCTGACCCATGGTACGCAGGGTGGCTGGATGATTCTCGCCCAGAACCTGTTTCTGTTTCTCCAGCACCATAACCTCGAGTTCTTTGGCGTTTTGATACTCTCCCAGGTCTGAGTATGAGCTGGCCAGGTGGCCCATGGTACGCAGGGTGGCTGGATGATTCTCGCCCAGAACCTGTCTCTGTTTCTCGAGCACAATAATCTTCAGTTCTCGGGCTTTTTGATGTTCTCCCAGGTCTGAGTATGAGCCGGCCAGGTTACCCATGGTATGCAAGGTGTATGGATGATTCTCACCCAGAACCTGTCTTTGTTTCTCCAGTACCACAACTTCGAGTTCGCGGGCCTTGTGATGTTCCCCCAGGGCTGAGTATGACATGGCCAGACTAACCATACTACGCAGAGTGTCTGGATGATTCTCACCCAGATATTGTTTCTGTTTCTCAAGCACCGTGGCCTGGAGCTCTTTGGCGTTTTGATGTTCTCCCAGGTCTGAGTATGAGCCGGCCAGGTTACTCATGGTACCTAGGGTGTCTGGATGATTCTCACCTAAAACCTGTCTTTGTTTCTCCAGCACAACAACTTCAAGTTCTCGGGCCTTTCGATGCTCTCCCAGAGTTGAGTATGAGATGGCCAGAGTAACCATGGTACGCAAAGTGTCTGTGTGATTGTCACCTAGAGCCTGTTTCTGTTCCTCCAGCACTTCTTCCTGTAGTTTCCTAGCTTTGTTATATCTTCCCCCCTCCCAAAGTAGTATTGCATATTGATACTTGAAGATCAGGGCTACTTTGGACTCTATCTGTACAGTCAATTCAATGTGTGGACACAATAACAGACTTGGTAATTGGATATCCCAGTATGGGCGCTTTGAGATGGCCATTCCAAGTATGGAACCTGTGGTTGACATGTATTGTTTTGGATTCTGAATTGTCCCTTGACTCCAAGCATGTACCAAGGGATGAATAGAAAAAAGTTTTTTCTCTGCATCAAAGCTAATCAATGAATAGGATTGGACCTCGCTGGTAGCATCCAAAAACTGCAAAGAGTCCCATTCACCATCTGGCCCCAGAAAACATGAGAGGAATTCCAGAGGCTCTTCTAGTTCTTCTTTAGATGGACCAGTAGAATGAAACCTGTACTTTGATGCATAGTTGAAGATGTCCTCTGAGATTCCATTATAATGGAGGAATGAACAATGCTGCAGGAACATTGCAGCTGGGGGTTTGAGCCGCTCAAAACTCATTTGCCATGTTGTGTACACCGTCCAAGCATAGCGGTCATGAGACTGTGCAGGCTTTTCGCTAAGCAGTCGTGCTTGGTTCTTTGTGTAAAGAGCCAGATATCCATCCAGATTTCGGGATTTGGATATGAATGCCCCAGCCTGAACAATTGCCAGCGCTAGATAGTGCAATGTCTAGAGGAAGTGTTATGAATTGAATGTGTTTCCAGGCCAAATTGTCTTACCTTCACAATTTCTGTTGCAATTTGTTCAGTACGGTTTGTAGCCTTCTGTAAAGCACTCTTGAGCAACAATGTCACTGCATCTTCCTCTTCCATGTCCGACACAAGGGAGTTAGATCCGGCATAGACACACAGTCCTGGATTCCGAGAGGTGATAATTACATTCCCGTGATTGCACTGAGGAATATAATCATTCAAATTGATGCTTGGATCGTCTGCATTGTCGAAGAAAATTAACCACTCTTCAAGCTTGCTGATCAGCCATAGTAAGCCATCTTGTGGGGAATCTCCAAAATTTTTCAGCAAAGCTATATTCTTGAGGCCTGTCTCAATTGTTGCAATGGTGCTGGTGTCGATGAAAAAGATGTCTGAGAAGCTGCAACTAGATCAACAATCACTTCCAAGCTGGGTAATCAAGCCCACCGAGATGATGACTTGTTGATGAATTGCAGAGCAATCTGTGTCTTTCCAGCACCTCCGAGTCCATGTAGCACATAAATGTGTTGGATCCCAGTGTCAGAGAAAAAATACTGCATTTTATCAAGGATATCCTGTCTTCCACAGAAGATTCTTGATGGAGGAGGACAATGACTGGCAATTTGAGCTGCCCGGATGTTGCGAAGCCCTGATGCCTGATCTGTGGCAACTGTGGCTTGCAGATTGTGGGTAGTTAAATGGGATGTAGTGATATGCACAATGGGACCCTGTCCAGCCCCACCAGTGCCACCTTGGAGCTGTGCCGGACCCCCAGGACCACCTTGGCCACCTATGCAAGATGATTAATTCCTTCCATGTCTCAAGATAAGCAGTTCCGCACCAGAAATGTGAAGTAATCGAGAATCACTGTCTAGCGAAAACATGATGCTGTGTTGACCTTGGGGGGCAAGCATATTAACCACTGACAACATCTACACAGGAGAGAAACTGACTTGAGAAGTATCACCGCAGTAGTGGAGATGGAGGTGGAGGACAAAGAGACGACACACGTGGGAGACGCATGGAAGCTTCGCTGGCACCACTGACCCCGGCCCGATATTGATTCCCACGTCGCCTGGTTAAAATCAACCATGATGCACATGGTCGGTAAACCCCATCTTGGCTCACTCTTGCCTTTAAATTCCACCCCTCGCGTTTTTTATCTTTATGGAGCTTCATTGAACCTTCTGGCCCCTCAATCTTGCTTCAATCTAACCACCGCGCAATTCCGGCTTCAACTGCACAATTCACCGTTGCTTTTGCGGGGTTCCCTCGTTATTTTTCGCAGATCACTTTACATTCTCTTCGGTCAGTCGGGCCTTCGATGACTTCAAACTCTGCTTCAAGGTCTTCACTTCAATGGATTCAACAATAACTATATCTCGACCTCAAAGTCAAACCATTTCAGTCTTTGAACACTCAGTCAAACTTTTGGTTGCCCTGAACCTTTCAAAAACTTGGTTCCGCCGATTCATCGACATATTCTCAATTTCAAATCCACCAAACCCTTCCTTGAGCACCGATCTATAGATTCGATTCAAGCAGTCAATAGGCATGTAGGATACTCAATCGTTTCATTCATCAATTTCTCGAGCAGGCATTGAACTCGGGCATCTCCGGGACGCTTAAAACCTCAAGTTTACATTCGTATCTCGGACTGAGGTAAGATCATTTCATCGTTGCCGTGCTCTAGGATGTGCCTAAGTGTTCCTTAGGTAGTAGGTTCGATTTTGAAGTGGGAAGGTTGACCGGGTTACCAGTTCAACATCACTTTGGGTCGGACATAATGTTCAACGTGTAGCCAACTCACCTTCATTGATTCATAAATTCGTTCTTTTGGTACTTGACTTCAACCTCAACGCCGCCGCTGGGCGTGCTGCACTAGTTGCTTTAAAAAGTACAACTGTTTGTTTCCTAAAATAGGCATAACAGAGCTGTCTGATGCCGAGTTTGCCAAGATAAACAAGGAAAATCCTCCTCAAAGAGGGGAATTATGCACTTCTTCACCGACTATGTTAAGCGTAGGCTACTTGCTTTATGTGGAGGTAAACTATGTAGACAACCAAAACTTAAGCGTTGGATAGTGCTATCTGGCGAAGCAGACCCACTAGTTGAACTGACCTAACTACCCAACCAATTTATCCAACTGAACTTGAAATGCAACCCACAAAACTCGGTTTAAGTACCCATTTAATCTTGGTGAGTTCTGCTCGAGGTTCGTTTGTCGCTAAGATATTGAGTGGGACTTCAGATGCAAGTTCTTTAATTTCATCCTAACTTGCAGTGGCATGGCTTGGGAGTCCTCCCATCCATTCGATTTCGTCCCCTTTCGCTCACTTCGCCCAGTATTGGTATTCCGCGCCGCAGCGAAACTCAGCCTAATGCAATCCACTCCGCGGTAAGCATTAATTTTATTCCAATCTCGGAAAACTCACCTTGGTCGTTCCAGCCTAGACTGAATATCGAGAGTATGTATCTGGACTGAATTTTATTCCAGCAAGCCCAGTTCCCCGATTACATTACTTTACCGCCTGAATTTTCATATTGATCAATAAATTGAATTCATACCGTGGATGAAGGTGAAAGTGCAATCGAGTTGCCTTTGGATTGAGTTTGTATGCACAGAGGTACGTGCCTCGATTTATTTTCATCTCCCCTCGTTACTGTATTCATGAGGAATCATGACTGACCGAGTATGAATTTCTTTCAGCTTGAGTGCACGTCCCGCCCTCCAGCGTTGTTCTACTTCAAGCCCTCAAACTCTCAAACTCTCGTAAGCTTCCTTCCCTTCACTCTATTCGATGCCCACGTCCGACGTCATGTCCGTCAACATGTACTAACGAGAATTCCCACCAAGGCGTGACAACGGAAATATTGTATTAAAAAGATTATGTACCGACGGCGGCGGCTGTGTGTACAGGTTACGGAGAAGGGGAAGGGGAGGATGGGGTGTATGGGGTGGGGTGGGGGAAGGTGCTGCGTGAGGATGCATTTCGCGCATAAGAACGAGTCCGTAGAACTCGGTCGCGCGCCCGCATGCAGGAGCTACCGCTTGGCAGCTGTATACGTACGTGGGCACTCGATGCGCATGGTGAACGCACGGCAGCGGTGTCCGCACGCGTACTGCGTTCGCGTCGGGCCACAGCACCGGTACCTGCCCGACTCGCCGGCGCGTGTGCAGTACGCACGCGAAAGGTGTCGCCCGACTCGGCGCGCGGGATTCTCGCGCATTCGGCACCCAGGGGCTCTCCACACAATCACCCCCGCGGGCATTGGTACATAGCGGGACCAGCACCGAGTGCCGCGCCACGCGGTACTCGACACAGTGAATATAGGGAAGGGGAAGGGCGGGGATGAGAGGAGGGGAACGAAGGACGGAGATGAAGGAGGGCGGGGACGATGGATGAGGTCAAAGAAAACGGCGGAGGCAGTCATACACACCCTTCCCCTTTGATTCGCGCGCGCACTACGGTCGCGATGTCCCCGCCCGCGGGCGCGCGTAGGTGGAATACACCCCGCGCGATGTCTGTACCAAGGAGGCGTCGCTATAGGCGAGTGAGGCGCGGTCCCCTCGCCTCGTCCTCCCGCTGCTTGCTCCGTGGAGGTGGAGGACGAACGGCGGCGTACTTATGTGGTATGCGAGTAAGTAAACTAATGAAAGGTTAACAGAAGCGCACGGACCTTCATTGAATGGGCGCGCGCACGCAAGAGACTCAAAAGAACAGAGTAAGAACAAGGCAGAATGAATAAGAGAATAAACGGGGTACTACTTACCCCGAGATCCCTACGTCGAGCCCGCGCGCGCACTCCCCATCGTGTTGCGTACGGAAAGTCGCCGCGTGCACCGTACTGTGCAGCAGGGGAAGGGTAAAAGGGTGAAAGTGCTTGCTTTGTCGATGTGCGCGCAAAGTATGTATTGGGCCTGTCTTCGGCACCAGCTCGAGCTTGTTGAGTATACGGTATTGTCGCCGCGGACGGACGTCGAGGTTGGGATCGGAAGCGCGATGGGGGAGACAGCCGGCAGGAGGACGAGGAAGGCGATATGTTTGCGCGCAGGTGGGCTTGAAGCGGAGGCAGCGGGGTCGGCGCGAGTAGGCGGTTGGGAAAAGAGGAAAAACGGGGTGTTGTGGCATGATCGGACTACGTACGTTGACACCATTTGTGTCGGGTGCGAGCGTGATTGGGGGTCAAAGAGCTTGAAGGCGGTATGATGCCCGCCAGATCGACGCAGCGCGTACGCATGGCGGCACCAACGCAGAACGCGGCAGCGGGGGGACGAGGCGGGATACCCAATAAACGTTCGTGTGCAGCGGCTAAGGATCCACGCTGGAGATGCCGACGTGGCGGCCTTGCGAGCGAATTTTGGGCGGGTCGGCGAAGGGACGGGCGTAGCACTCGGAGAACACGATAGGAGACCGAGAACTGCGGGGATGCAGTGGTAGAAATGCAGCCGGAGAGGGTGAGCAGGTGGAGGGAGGGACAGAGTCAGCGGGGATAGAGGAAGGCGAGGTAGCGGAAGGTGGTCGGTGACGTGACAGAGATGTAGTTTTGAAGAAGGGGACAACGATGGGCAGGTGAAGAAGCGAGACGATTTGAGCGCGGCGGGGTCGGTTTGGGGCGTGCGGGGAGTGAGTCGATGGTGTTTGTGGGTCGATAAAGTAATTGTGTGCAACGAGGTGGAGATTTCGATATGAGAGGGACATAATCGTCACAGCACAGCTAGGGTAGCGATCCGGAAGGCTAGTTACACACACACAAGTCCGATGCACCTTTCCATCTCTGTCCCAGCACCATGCCGGACTGTTCGTGGTCCAGGACTGCCCACACTGTACACACTGCGTTTGACAGGCGCGAAGTCGATTTCAGGGTGTCAGGGCAACTTCAGGGACGGTTAATTCGAGGTCACAGTGGCAGATGCGTCGAGGTTGAAATCTTAAAGGCAGCGCGACGAACAAACGGGGAGAGTACCAGGGTCGAGCGAGAAGAATTGACTTGGAAATCGGGAGGAAACGCGGATGACCGGGCCGCCCATCATTCGCGTCCTTCCTCTTCCTCTTCCACCTCACTTCAAGCCCATCCCTCAAAATTCAAGACCAACCTTCTGCCAATCTGCCCAACTAGTTACTCAACCAACTCAAGCTCGTCCCGACTTTGCTCCTTTGCCAGCCTGCTCCCTTTCCTTCTCCCTCGGCGCGCTTCAAGTTCCCTCAGCGTCAACGTCGGCGTTAACGGCGACAATGGATCGCGTCATGCACCCTCTTCCTTCTCGCCCAAGCCTCGAGCACGAGTGGCACCAGTAACAGTTCACGCATTATCCTTGCACAGCCGCCGCATCATGGCGGACTCTCCGACTCTCCGTACGCGACACAACGCAAATCCTTCTCGGGTGCGACGTGGGAGCGCGGGGTACGTCTCCTACTGCCTTCATCATCCTCTTCGCTTACTTGTTTCTTTCTAGCCGCACGGCCGCCCATATACTTGAGGCCATGTACGTACTCACAGCGCAACTCACAGCACGCCGACGACGGTGACGGTAGGAACGAGCACAATGAGGACCGGATGACCAGCGCGAGGAGCGCCCTGGGACCGTTCGCCTCGAGAACAAGGTGCGCACACCCGCATACAAGCGCCTTCTCCAACTCACACTACACCCCAAAGTGGCGGCACGGTGTACGCTACGTGCGCGGACGGGGAACGGCAGCGCCGCTTGGTGGTATGAGAATTAGAAGATGTGTCTTTGCTCCCTTACTTTTTGTCGCATCGCATCACCTTCCACCACCTCTCCTTCGATCCATCTCCTTTCCTCGTGTGACCACCCTCTTCCTCAACGTCCGCGCCCTCCTTGCCCTCATGGACGGGGTACGTCCACGCTGTTGCTGGTGCCACGTACGAGGCCCGTCTGGTGGCCTCAACACCCTCCCTGCAGGTGTATTGACTCCTGCGCTACGCGCGGATGCGGGGAAGGTGGCCGTTGCCGCTGCGTACCGAAACTCATGACTGCGCGCGGCTCCACGCGGACTCGACACCGCCGTTGTGCATGCGCGGACCGTCTCCTCCTCTCCCAGCCTTCCCCGGACGCGCACACATACTGATTCACTCGCCCGCAGGAAGGTGACCCTCATTGCGAGAAGGGCTCGGATCCGTTTCGACTTTGTCGCTGCAGCGCCAATAGTGGCTGTACTATCGAGTGCAGCGAATTCCGGGGCTAGCACCAGGTACGTAGTGTATAGTTATCGTACGCCTGTGCATGCTTTTAACGTTGAATTCCGCGCGCGCGCTGTCCGATTGGGGTTGTACGCACACACTCTCATCCCCACCGATACTCGCACCGAGTTCGCGTCAATGCGTTGCCGCCTGTGATCTCGTACGCACGGCTGTGCAGCTCGAACGGGGGCAGGTTCTGTCCATGTCAGCGCGGGCGTCGCACACGGGGGCAAGTCCCATCCTCGTTCTCGGAGTTGCTTGATGCCGTTGCCGTGCGCTCACCGTGCACGTCGAGTGCCTCCACGCTGTGCGGGCGTGCGGGCCGAGTTTTCCGCGGACTCGCTCTTGTGCGCGCAATCCACGCGAACTCGGTCTTCGCGCTGCCGTGCGTGTTGTTGTACGTACTGTCTCAAGCTCCACTCTCTCCTCTCCCTTTCCCGTGTACGACTCGTACACACCTCATACTCTACTTTTTTCTTTCTTTCTTTTTTGCCTTCCCAACATGTGCCGTAACACCGAGTCTGCGTGCGGTCTGGTACGCGCGGCTGTGTGGTTCGCGTGCGCAGATACCGTTCCCGTATGCTCCCCCTGCCGTTGCGCGTTGAGTGCCTGCGGGCGCGGGGGCCGAGTTTTCCACGGTCCCGTTCTTATGTCGGCATCCGCTCGGACTCGGCGCTGTACATTAATATTCTTGAGCTGCGCCCTCTCAATTTGCCCTCTTCTCGCCTCCTTCGCTTCTGCGTATGTGTACACACCGTCTGTCCCTATATTTTCTTTTGAATAAATTCACGTTTGCTCAAAACAATACCCCTGCGATCCCGGATTCTGGTTAGCGCGGCTTGAGTCGGATTGAAGGAAACCTTGCAGATGATGCTTCGAAAAATTGTCATTTTGTGGGACTTTATAGACCGCGTACTCGGAAGGCTATAGTGTTACATCAAGTTCAAACTGTAAAAAAAATCGGTCAGTGGATTCAAGCCATGGAATGGTGGAGCACGTACCTCCACTTCAATTTAATTTGACATACTGTAACTGGCTTCATCCAAGCAGGGGGAGGCTCCGAGTGAATGTACTTACTGGTTATAGAAACTGGGGTGTTGAGTATCTCAATTCAGACTGAAATCACCCGAGCCTACATACTGGGATAAATCCAGCCCACTTGGAGGACGGGAATAAAATCGGTCAGAGGAAAACCAAGGTTCCGCGCAATAAAATACATTGAGGAGAAAGGTTATATATAACCTATCTAGGGAGTTCAATCTCAGTTCAATCTGGGTGAACGACATGAAGGTAAGTAAATGAATTTGAATAGATTGGATGAGAGGAAAGCTTCCCTCGCCAGGAATAGGTTTGGGGCGCAGAATGAGTACTAGAGCGAGGAAGTAAGGTGAAACTGTGAAAGTGAACAAAATTTTGGATGGGAGGATTCACGATGCAGAAATTGGATTCAAGCCATTATTACGAGCCAGACGAACTCAGAAGCTGAATTTATCAGGTATCTGAACCAGAGTTCCGTTGATTGTGTTTTGAGTTCAGTTGGGATAAATTGGCTGGATAGCAGAGGTGGGTTCAACCCGACAGAGGAAGGAATTGATCAAAGACTGACGAAAGGTTCGAGCAAGTATGTGAATGATTTTTTAGTGGCGGCAAAGTACCAACCAAAGGAATGAACATGTCAATGACTGGAAGTTACATAGCTGAAGAGTAAATTGAGCCAAAGTTGAACCGTATTTCATCGACTCAATGTTGACTGTTACCTGAGACACTGAAAGAAACGGCCCGCAATTGGAGGGAACTGGGGTATGAGGGGAGAGCCATAGGCTCTGTCGCTCAGATGTGTTCAATCAAGCCGACACGAGCCAAGTTGAGGTCACAATATTGTGTCAATACAACCTGCTAGTACCTGAACCAATAAAATTGGCCATACTATCTACTGAACAACTGAAGAGAAAAATGTGCCTCAAGCCGAAGCACGGCAACCCCATCCCCGAGATGCCCGAGGCCTGGTCATGCTGAATAGTGCACTTGCATACATTTGAAGAAACCCAAACAAACAGCTTTCACGTGCATGTCTTAGACCTACGTTTTCCCATCCGATGAATGCATACTATTACTATATATCTCAACTAGTTATCACAAGCAATTCATGTGCACATATTCGACTTCCGTTGAGCAATCAATTGTTTCAAAAGGTGGCTACAGCCATGACCACATTGCTTTATGCTACATAGTGCCTAACAGTTCCTCAATCTCCAGTGTGCCTGGATGATTGTCACCCAGAACCTGCTTCCGTTTCTCCAGCACAAAAACTCTGAGTTCTTTGGCCCTTTGATACTCTCCCAGGGCTGAGTATGTGTGGGCCAAGTTACCCATGGTATGCAGGGTGTCTGGATGACTGTCACCCAGAACCTGTTTCCGTTTCTCCAGCACCATAACCTCAAGTTCTTTGGCCCTCTGATGCTCTCCCAGGTTTGAGTATGAGTTGGCCAGATTACCCATGGTAAGCAGGGTGTCTGGATGATTCTCACCCAGAACCTGTTTCCGTTTCTCCAGCACAACATCCTCCAGTTCTTTGGCCTTTTGATGCTCTCCCAGGGCCGAGTATGAGTTGGCCAGGTTACCCATGGTACGCAGGGTGTCTGGATGATTGTCACCCAGAACCTGCTTCTGCTTATCCAGCACAATAACCTCAAGTTCTTTGGCCTTTTGATGTTCTCCCACAGCTGAGTATGAGTTGGCCAGGTTACCCATGGTGCGCAGGGTGTCCGGATGATTCTTACCCAGAACCTGGGTCTGTTTCTCCAGCACAATAACCTTGAGTTCCTTGGACTTTTGATGCTTTCCCAGCTTTGAGTATGAGCTGGCCAGGTTACCCATGGTATGCAGGGTGTCTGGATGATTAGCACCAAGCAGCCAGGTCTGTTTCTCCAGGACAATAATCTCGATTTTTTTGGCCTTTCGATGCTCTCCCACGTCTGAGTATGATGTAGCAAGATTGGCCATGGTATGGAGGGTGTCTGGATGATTCTCGCCCAGAACCTGTTTCCGTTTCTCTAGCACAGTACCCTGGAGTTCCTTGGCCTTTTGATGTTCCCCCAGGTGGGAGTATGAACTGGCCAGGTTACCCATAGTACGCAGGGTGTTTGGATGATCCTCGCCAAGAATCTGTTTGCGTTTCTCTAGCACAGCACCATATAGTTCCTTAGCCTCTTGATGGTTTCCAAGGTCTAAGTATGAACTAGCCAGATTACCCATGGTACGCAAGGTGTCTGGATGATTGTCACCAAGGAGGTGTGTCTGTTTCTCCAACACAAGACCCTTGAGTTCTTTGGCCTTTTCATGTTTTCCCAGCGCTGAGTATGAGGTGCCAAGATTACTCATAGTACGCAAGGTGTCTGGATGATTGTCACCCAGAACCTGTTTCTGTTCCTCCAGCACTTCTTCCAGTAATTTCTCAGCCTGTTTATATTTTCCACCTTCCTCAAATATTAATGCATATTGAAACCTGAAAACCGAGGCCACTTCTGCATCCATCTGTATAGTCAATTCAATGTGTGGACACAATAGCAGACTTGTCAATTGCACATCCCATTCTGGGTGTTCTGAGATAGCCATGCCAAGTATGGACCCCATGGTGGACAGATATCTTTTTGGGTCTTGGACTGTTGCTTGACTCCAAGCATGTACCAATGGATGAATAGAAAAGAGTTTCTTCTCTGCATCAAAGCTAATTAATGAATAGGATTGAATCTCATTTGTAGCATCCAAAAACTGCAAAGTGTCCCATTCTCCGCTTGGCCCCACAAAATGTGAAAGGAATCCCAGAGGCTCCTGTAGTTCCTCTTCAGATGGGCCATTGGAAGGAAACTGATACTTGGATGCAAAGCTGAAAATTTCCTCCGAGATTCCATTGTAATGGAGAAATGCACAGTGGTGCAGGAACATGGCAGCTCGTGATGTGAGCCGTTCAAAACTCATTTGCCATGTTGTGTACACTGTCCAGGCATAACGGTCATGAGACTGCGTAGGCTTTTCACTAAGTAGTTGTGATTGGTTCTTTGTGTAAAGAGCCAGATAGCCATCCAGATTTCGAGATTTGGATATGAATGCTCCAGCCTGAACAATTGCCAGAGGTAGATAGTGCAATGACTAAGGAAGTATTAAAATTGGATGAGCTTCCAGGCCCAATTATTTTACCTTCACAATTTCTGCTGCAATTTCTTCAGTACGGTTTGTAGCCTTCTGTAAAGCACTCTTGAGTAACAATGTCACTGCATCTTCCTCTTCCATGTCCGACACAAGGGAGTTGGATCCGGCATAGACACACATCCCTGGATTCCGAGAGGTGATAATGATATTCCCGCGATTGCACTGAGGAATATAATCATTCAGATTGATGCTTGGATCATCTGCATTGTCAAAGAAGATCAGCCACTCTTCAACTTTGCTGGTCAGCCATAGTAAGCCATCTAGCGGGGCATCTCCGAAATTTTTCAGGATGGCTATATTCTTAAGACCTGTCTCAATTGTTGCAATAGTGCTGGTGTCGATGAAAAAGATGTCTGAGAAGCTGCAACTGGATCAACGATTATTTCCCAGTGTGACGATTGGCAAGCTCACCGAGATGAGGAATCGTTCATAAATTTCAGAGCAATCTGGGTCTTTCCAGCACCTCCGAGTCCATATAGCACATAAATGTGTTGGCTGCCGGTATCAGAGAAAAAATGATGCATTTTGTCAAGAATATCCCGTCTCCCACAGAAGATTCTTGATGGAGGAGGACAATGACTGGCAATTTGAGATGTTTGGACATTCTGAAGCTGCAATGCATGGTCTGTGGCAACTGTGGCTTGCAAATTGTGGGCAATTAACTGTGATGTTGTGATATGCACAATGGGACCCTCCCCCACCCCACCAGTGCCACCTTGGAGATGTGCTGGACCCCCAGGACCGCCTTGGCCACCTATGCAAGACGATCAACTCCTTTGATGTCTCCAGAGGAGCAATCTCGCACCAGAAATGTGGAGTGACCTAGAATCACTGTCTAGCGGAAACATGATGCTGTGTCGACCTTGGGGGGCAAGCATATTAACCACTGACAACATCTACACAGGAGAGAAACTCACCTGAGAAGTATCACCACAGTAGTGGAGGTGGAGGTGGACGACAAAGAGATGACACACGTGGAAGACACACGGAAGCTTTCGCCGACAACACCCCGGCCCCGATATTCATTCCCACGCCGCCTGGTTAACATCAACCACCATTGTTTGACCATCGTCAACGACAAACACTCAATCTTGCCTTTAAATTCACCCTTCGCGTGTTTTTGAGATCTATAGAGCTGTTTTGTAGGGCTCCGGGCCGTCCGTCAGACGGGGACGGCCGTCAAAAATAATTGTGAAAGGCCTTGATGGACGGGTCCCGGCCGTCATACCCTGTGAAAGCCCTGGACCTTCGGTTGACTACTGTATCGCAAAGGCCTCTGGCCATGCCTAAAAGGGACAGTATACAGACCTGTCACATACCCGTTGACGGCCGTCGACGGGTTCAAAGCTGGGACATCGTATACTGAGCTTGTAGCCAGACACCCGACGTGATTTTTGTGTATCAGCTTGCATCTGTAGCCATTTTCATTCACACTCTGGTGCTTCAACTTATACACAACCCCCCATTCGCATTTTCAATAGAAATGTTGAAGATCAATCCCATTCGGGAAGTTCCGGAAGAATTGATGGGTGTCCGTGGTGGAGGAAGATTTGAGGACTGAAAAGGGCAAGGCTGTCGGACTTCATGGGGAATATACCAGGTATATAGGTGAACCAGAAACTCACACATTTGAATGAAAATGGTATGATCTTTACACAGCCAGCAAGCACCACGACCGCGGCTTCATGGCGTTTGACGGGCATGGGTCCGACATTGGCCAAGGCGTTGGCCTGGCGTTGGCCAGGCGTTGGACAATTTGTTTGTTCTTTTCTCAGCATGGGAGTTTGGCGCACCTTGGCGGCTCGGTATCGGCGATCACCAAGTGGTCATGTTGAACTTCTCACTTTTAGCATTTCTGACCGATTCCCCCACAGGAAAAATGTTTGCACCATCCAGGAGTTTTGTTCCAGCCTGTCAGTTCAATTTCTTCCAACCGTTCCACATGTTTTCGAGATCTGGCCGTGATAACGAGATTCCGGCCGGCACCAGCGGTCAAACCTACTGCTGAACAAATTGAGTATGTTGTACAGGCTGGAGTACACAAAAACTAGGGCAGAAGCTCTGAACCCTCAACGCAATTTCATTTCAAGTGAACTTATCACCGCAGGGTGTTGTGCGAACAACTTGATGGTTATCAGTTGAGCTTTGTACACGACCAGGTTCCCACAAAGAACAAAGAAGTTGTCCAACGCCTGGCCAATGCCAGGCCAACGCCATGGCCAATGTCGGACTCACGCCCGTCAAACGCCGTGAAGCCGCGGTCGTGGTACTTGCCCGCTGTGTTATTGGCGACCCGTCAAGCCGTCGACGGGTTGCCCGTCGCCGTCTCACTTTCAGACCTCTGACGGACGGGTCCCGGCCGGCCCGTCAACCCGTCACCCTTGACGCGCGGCCCCGAGCCCTACTGTTTTGAACCTTCTTCGAGCAGGTCTGGAACTCGGGCATCTCGGGGGTGGTTTAACCTCAAATTTACCTTCGTATCTCAGGCCGAGGTACGTTCACCTCATCCTCTAAGGTGTGCCTAGGTGTTATTTGGGTCGTAGGCTCGATTCTGAGATTGTCAAGTTGCCCGGGTTCAACGTTACTTTGGGCCGGACATAATGAACTCAATTCAAGTAGTACGGTTCGATTTGGGCTCTATTGAATGTTGAACTAACCTTCATTGATTCATAGGTTCATTCTTTTGGTACTTGGCTTCGAAGCTTCACCCTCGACGCCGTTCCTCAGGTCATGCGCTTGAATTTAATTTTCGAATATTAGTCTTCATCTCCCCGTATCGAGTTGAACTGACCTCAACTATCCAGCCAATTTATCCTACTGAACTCGGACTGCAATCAACGGAACTCGCTTCAAGTATTCATTTAATGTTGGTGAGTTCTGCCGGCGTTCGTTTGCCTCTAAGATATTGACTTAAACAGATTCAAGTTCAATCGAACACCGGTTTAATTTCACCTCACCGGCTTACCTTCGTTTGGTTTCGTTCACCCGCCCAGGTAAGTTTCCTTCTTTATCCATTCACGCGGAACTGAACTTGCAGTTTTTTTTCAAACGAGTAACCCAACGTCGATTCTACCCGCTTCAACTGGGCTCAATTTCATCCCCGTAAGCCCAACTCCTGAATTAAATTGCAAAGGACTACACCCGAATTTTTACAGCCAATAAATACCTCGAATCTGGGGTGAAGGTACAATCGAGTGAGATACTGTAAGTTTGAATTCATAGAGGTTGATTTTAGTCCCCTTGAATTCAGGCTGACTGAATTTTCTCCCCTGAATTCAAGCTTACCTATTTTTGTCCACGTAGGTTCAAGCCGACTGAGTTTTCGCAGGAGTCAAGTTGATTTGAATCCCGCCCGGCTTCCCGCGCCGTTCTGAGTGCCTCACGCGCACGCTTCAAGCTTCCAAATTCAAATTAGGCTTCCCTCCACTGTACTTAATCCCCCGTGCTAACAAAGTCTTTGAAAACGAAAATTGGATTCATGTATATTCAGGAATTAGGTACAGCTATGCGGCGGCGTGTGGGTACACGTAGGTAGAAGGGGAAGGATAGGGTGGGATGGGGAAGAATGGGAGGAGAGGAGAGGTGCGGTACAATGCAGCACAATAACCACCGCGCGCCGACCCGTGTGCATGTGCAGGTGGAGACTCGACGGAGCGTGCGCAGGTGCGGTGTGTGTACATACGCCGTGATGCGAGGGCGGCGAACGACGAGGAAGTGGGGGAGGGAGGGGGGAGAGAGGTGCAATGACAACGAGTCTGCGCCCGCCCGCCCGCATGTGTGCGCGCGGGGACTTGACGCGAATGGGTAGAGCACGGCAGCCACACTCGTATACGCGCCGAGTGCGGGTGCGGGTGCGCGTAAATGGCACATGGTGCCTAAACTCCACTCGGCGGCGCGCGCGTTGTGCGCCGGTGTACACGAGGGAGGAAGTGGGGAGAGCGAGGGCGGCAATGGAGGGAGAGGTGGGACGAGGGCGTGTGCGATGAGAACAGGGAGGGGAGGGGATGGGGAGATATGGTGAGCGCGCGCATGCCTGCGACGCGGTGCGAGGGCACGCGCGCACAGATGCGGCGGCAGTCTCGCCGTCAGCGGAAACACCAGCACGACCGCTGCGCACCGTGTCGACTGCGCCATCTCCTCATCCCCCAACGTGACATGCGCGCGAATCAGGCGGATGGTGGGCGTTCCCCGGCTGCGTAGATCGCGCGTGTACAGACACCGCATTGCGACGGTGCGGGTGCACACGACGAACTCGTTGTGAGCGTTCCCAGCTTCAGCGGCGTCGGCGGCTTGATTGCTTGAGGCGTAGGCATAAGTTGGTGTCGGCATGCTGTGAGTGCGCGAGTAAGTAGGTAAGTAAGTAAAGGAAGGATAATGCGAGCACGTACATATACATCCTCAACTTCTTCACCAAGCACCCGCACACGTAGCGCGACGCCGGAGGTGAGGCGTACACACGGTCCCCACCTGTTCCTTGCTCTCCTTCCGAGTCGCATCCGAGTCGACGGCGTGTCTTCTTGAGGAGGCGTAGGCGTGAGGCGGATTCGGCGCGCGAGCGGTAAGGGAGCGTGTGAGTTAAAGACGGAGGAAATGCGCGCGCGCACGGACGTACCTGAGGATAAATTCACGCAGGAAGACACTACATAGACGAAACGAAGTGAGTATGAGATAAGACATATAGGTGAATGGGATACGTACCTCCGGCGCGTTGCACCCCGGTGCAGCGCGCCACATGGCAGAAAAGAGCGGGACTTGCGTCGTGTCTCCGCGCGCACCATAATGCCGCGTTGTCAAGGGTGAGCGCTGAGCCTTGGCCGTGTGGGTCTGAGTACAATCGTGCACGTATTTGCTGAGCACTCACTCGTTTGGATATAGGCTGAGGCAGAGAGAATTGGGTGAGAGTGATGCTGAGGTAAACAAGCGTGGAGGGTGTGTGGTGACCGAGGCGCGTCGAGGCGGAAGATGGGCTACAAAGAACTCGATGAGTAAGCGCACGGACGCGATTGGGTAAAAAGGAGAGGCGGATCGTCGTGCGCTTCATCGGCCTCCGTACGTCTAAAACATTCGCGCGGGTCACTAAAGGAGTGAGACCCATGTTGGGCGTCGGAGAGCTTGAAGACGGTATGATGCCCGCCAGATCGATGCAACGCGCAGGCATTGCGGTGCCAAGGCAGAAGGTGGCGGGGGGGGACGGGGCGGGACTTCCAATAAACGTTTGTGTGCAACGGCTAAGGTTCCGCGCTTGAGACGCCGACGCGGCGGTCTTGCGAGCGAAATTTGGTCGGGCGGCGAAGGGACGGGTGTAGCACCCGGACTAACGCGATAGGAGACCGAAAACGGCAGGGGGGCAGTGGCCGAGATGTAGAAGGAGAGGGTGAGCGGGCTGAGGGCGGGACAGAAGCAGCACGGATAGAGGAGGGCAGAGGTGGCGGAAAGTGGTCGGCGACGTGAGAGAATAGGGACAACGACGGAGATGGCCTCGAACAGACGAGACGACGATCGCGAGGTGGAAGAGGGGAGATGACTGGAGTGCGCGGGAAGTGAGTTGATGGTCTCGGTGAGTCGGTAAAGACATCGTGCGCAATGAGTCAACGATGTGGAGGAAATGATCGTGACCGTGGTCAGCGAGGGTCGCAGCCCGGATACACAGTTTCAATGCACGTTGCCGCCTCTGCCCAGTACCACACCGGACTCCTCATGGTCCAGGACTGTTCACGAAAGTTCCAGAGTACTGCGTTTGACAGGCCCGAAGTCGTTTCTTCACGGCGTTGGACAAGGGTCAAGCACAGTTAATTCGAGGTCACAGATGCATAGCGTCGAGGTTAAAACACTGAAGGTGCAGCGCAAAGAACAAACGGCGAGAGTACCAGTGTCGAGCGAGAAGGATTGAGAAGGGAAGTCGGAAAGAAAGGCGGATGACCGGCCCGGGCCAATGATTCGATTCCGCTTCCTCTCCCTTCCACCTCACTTCCACCGCGCTTCAAGCCCATCCCTCAAAATTTCAAGACCAACCTTCTGCCAATCTGTCCAACTAGTTACTCAACCAACTCAAGCCCATGCTGACTTGTTCCTCTGCCTCGCCTCCTTCCGTACCGTATCCCTCGGCGCGCTTCCCTCAACGTCGGCGTCGGCGTCAACGGCGACAATGGATCCTGCCAGGCACCCCCTTTTCTCTCTCTCAAATCTAGCAAACGACGAGTCGTGCCAGCAACGTTTCGCGCGTTACCGTTGCACAGCCGCCGCATCATAGCGGACTCCCCGTACGCGACACAACGCGAATCGTGCGAGGACTTCTCGGGTGCGACGTGGGAGCGCGGGGTACGTCTCTTACTGCATGCATCATCCTCTTCGATACTTACTTGTTTCTTTCTAGTCGCTTTCACCCGCCATGTACTTGAGGCTATGTACGTGCTCCCATCGCTCTTCCTTTCGCCTTCTTACTTAGGCGCGCACTCACAGCAGGCCGCCGACGCCGCCAACGGCGGGAATCAGCACAACGAGGGCTGCATGACGAGGGGGAGCTCGAGGAGCGTTCGCTTTGGGAACAAGGTGTGTGCGCCCGCATACCACCTTATCCTCATATGTAATCACACTACGCCCCAAGGTGGCGACACGGTGTACGCTACGTGCGCAGGAACGTCAGCGCCGCTTGGGGAAAGGAGAATAAGACGGTGCGTATACACCCTCTACTTTTTATCGCATCGCATCCCCTTCCACAACCCCTCCTGCGACCCCTGCTTCGTGTTTCAACCTCTCCCCGTCGTCTGTGCCCTCGTTTGTGCCCTCCTCGCCCTCGTGTACACCGCATCCGCGCCCATACTGTCGCGGGCGCTACGTGCCATCTACGCTGGCGCTACCTCAGCCACACCCACCCCCGCTGTCGGCTTGCCACATTCTGTGTGCGCAGCCCAGTGGCACCTTGGCAACGGTGTGAAGGGGACTCGTTAACAAGTTCTCACGGGGAGGGTTATTGCGGCAGCGTGCGCGAACGTGTCGCTGCGCGCGCGGCTCCGCCCTGACTCGACGCTGCCATCGTGCATGCGCGGACCGTGCCCCACTGCCTGCTCCTTCTCCTCCTCTCTCAGCCTTCCCCGTACGCGCATGCATACTGATTCATTCGCCCGCAGGAATGTCCCAAGATGCGCACGACACTCACGGAGCACTTGGACCTTTGTTGCCGCAGCGCCCGGTATTAAGTGCGGCTGATGCGGGGACTAGTAAAAGGCAGCATATTATCGTACTGCTGCAGACTGCGCCTGCCGACAACGTCGATTCCGCGTCCGTACAGCCTCCCCTCGACTACCCCGCACGCACTTGCCGGTGCGTCGTCCACGCACTCCCTCTATTCCCCGCCCTCGCAGTTAGTACGCCGTTGATGCGTTGCTGGCGCAGCATGGCTCGATGCGTGCGCAAATTTTGTCCCATGTCGGCGCGGGCGCCTACTTCGGCGTCTAATCCAGGCGCGGGCGTCGCAGCGAGGTACGCGGTTGTCGCTCCCGTTTGCTCACCGTGCGCATTGAGTGCCTTCACACCCTGCATCTGGGCGCACCGAGTTTTCTGCGGCGGACTCGATCTTATATCGGCATCCGCACGGACTCGGCGCTGCTATACATTCTCGAGTCGTGCCCTTCAATCTCACCTCCTGTCCTCTCATTTCCTTCTACGTATGCATACGATCCCGTATGCAATTCATGTTCCTACATTTCCTTTTTTCTTTTTGAATATAAACTCACGTTGCTCAAAATAATACCCGTGCGATCTGAATTCGCGTCAGCGCGGCGGATTGAAGGAAACCTTGCAGATCATGCTTCGAAAAACTGTCAATTTGTGGGGCTTTATAGACCGCGTACTCGGAACACTAGTACGTCAAGTTCAAGCTGTAAAAAAACGGTCAGCTTGGATTTAAGCCATGGAATGGTGGAGCGCGTACCTCCACTTCAATTTAATTGGATACTGGCTTCATCCTCGCAGGCGGGGGTTCTCGTTTAGGCTGAGTGGGTGTCTTTGCTGGCGATAGAAACTCGGGTGGTAAGTATCTCAATTTAGATTGAAATTGTCCGAGCTGACTGGAATGAAATCCAGCCCACTTGGAGGACGGGAATAAAATCGGTCAGAGAAAAACCAAGGTTCCGTGCAATAAAGTACATCGAGGAAACGGGTGACAACTTATCTAGGCACGGCGCTGGGGTTGAATCTCAGTTCAATCTGGGTGAATGAAACGAAGGCCGGATCAGTGAACTTGGAAGACATGTGATTAAATTGAAAGGTTACCTCTCCGGGAATAGGTTCTAGGGCGCAGAATGAGTGCTAGAGCGAAGAAGTGAGGTGCAACTGTGAAAGTGAACAAAGCTTTAGATCGGAGGATTCACGATGCAGAAATTGGATTCAAGCCATTATTACGGGCGAGACGAACTCTGAAGCTGAATTTATCAGGTATCTGAACCAGAGTTCTGTTGATTGCCCTTTGAGTTCAGTTGGGATAAATTGGCTGGATAGCAGAGGTGGTTTCAACCCGACGGAGGAAGGAATTGATCGAAGACTGACGAAAGGTTCGAGCAAGTATGTGAATGATTTTTGACTCCATTGGTACTATTCGGAATGAACATCAATGAAAGTCGCCAAAGTTGAACGTACTTGACTCAATGTTGAACCTGTTACCAGAGACACTGAAAGAGAACGGCCCGCAATTGGAGGGAACCGGGGTACGAGGGGAGAGCTGTAGGCTCTGTAGCTCAGACATGTTCAATCGAGCCAACATCCGAGCCAAGTCGAGGTCACAATATTGTGTCCGAGCCCTGAGGCATTATTGGTCAACTTGACCACCAAAGAATACACCTGCCAGTGTGAACCAATGAAAATTTGCTATACTATCTACTGAACAACTGAAGGGAAATAAATGTGCCTCAAGCCGAAGTGTGATGACACCCAACCCCATCCCCGAGATGCCCGAGGTCTAATCATACTCGATAGTGCACTTATATATCTGAACCTTAATTTAAGAAAACTCAAAGTCTCAAACAAACAGCTTTCACGTGCATGTGGCTCAGACCTACTTTTTCCCATCCGATGAATGCATACTATTAATATATACCTCAACTAGTTATCACAAGCAGTTCATGTGCACATATTCGACTTCCGATGAACAATGAATTGTTTCAAAAGGTGCCTGCAGTTATGACTACATCACTTTCTGCTACATAGTGCCTAACAGTTTCTCAATCTTCAGGGTGTCTGGATGATTGTTACCCAGAATCTGCTTCCGTTTTTCCAGCACAAGAACCCTGAGTTCCTTGGCCTTTTGATGCTCTCCCACAGCTGAGTATGAGTTGGCCAGGTTACCCATGGTACACAGGGTGTCCAGATGATTGTCACCCAGAACCTGTTTTTGTTTCTCAAGCACAGTAGCCTTGAGTTCTTTGGCCTTTTGATGTTCTCCCAGGGCCGAGTATGAGCTGGCCAGGTTACCCATGGTACGCAGGGTGCCTGGATGATGGTCACCCAGAACCTGTTTCTGTTTCTCTAGCACAATAACCCCAAGGTCTTTAGCTTTTTGATGCTCCCCCAGGTCTAAGTATGAGGCGGCCAGGTTATCCATGGTAAGCAGGGTGTCTGGATGATTCTCGCCCAGAACCTGTCTTTGGCTCTCCAGCACAATAGCCCTGAGTTCTTGAGCCTTCTGGTGCTCTCCCAGGTTTGAGTATGAGCTGGCCAGGTTACCCATGGTACGCAGGGTGTCTGGATGATTGTCACCTAGAACCTGTTTTTGTTTCTCAAACACAGTAGCCTTGAGTTCTTGTGCCTTTTGATACTCTCCTAGGTTTGAGTATGAGTTAGCCAGATTACCCATGGTCCACAGGGTGTCTGGATGATTGTCACCCAGAACCTGCTTCCGTTTCTCCAGCACGATGACATTGAGTTCTTTGGCCTCTCGATGCTCCCCCAGGTCGGAGTATGAGGCAGCCAGGTTACCCATGGTAAGCAGGGTGTCTGGATGATTCTCGCCCAGAACCTGTCTCTGTTTCTCGAGCACAATAATCTTCAGTTCTCGGGCTTTTTGATGTTCTCCCAGGTCTGAGTATGAGCTGGCCAGGTTACCCATGGTATGCAGGGTGTCTGGATGATTATCCCCTAGAACCTGTGTCTGTTTCTCCAGCACAATAACCTCGAGTTCTTTGGCCTTTTGATGCTCTCCCAGGGCTGAGTATGTGTGGGCCAGGTTACCCATGGTACGCAGGGTGTGTGGATGATTCTCACTCAGAACCTGTTTTCCTCTCTTCAGCACAATAATCTGAAGTTCTTTTGCCTTTTGATACTCTCCTAGATATGAGTATGAGAGGGCCAGACTCTCCATGGTATGCAAAGTGTCTGCATGATTGTTGCCTAGAACCTGTTTCTGTTCCTCCAGCACTTCTTCCTGCAGTTTCTCAGCTTCTATATATCTTCCCCCTTCCCAAAGTGGTATTGCATAATGATACTTGAAAATCAGGGCTACTTTGGACTCCATCTGTATAGCCAGTTCAATGTGTGGACACAATAACAGACTCGTCAATTGCATATCCCATTGTGACCGTTTTGAGATGGCCATGCCAAGTATGGACCCCATGGCAGACATGTATCTTTTTGGGTCTTGGACTATTGCTCGACTCCAAGCATGTACCAATGGATGGATGGAAAAGAGCTTTTTCTCTGCATCAAAGCTAATCAATGAATAGGATTGGACCTCGCTGGTGGCATCCAAAAACTGCAAAGAGTCCCATTCACCATCTGGCCCCAGAAAATGCGAGAGGAATTCCAGAGGCTCCTCTAGTTCTTCTTTAGATGGACCAGTAGAACGAAACCTGTACTTTGATGCATAGTTGAAAATTTCCTCTGAGATTCCATTATAATGGAGGAATGAACAATGCTGCAGGAACATAGCAGCCAGGGGTGTGAGCTGGTCAAAACTCATTTGCCATGTTGTGTACACCGTCCAAGCATAGTGGTCATGAGACTGTGCAGGCCTTTCACTAAGCAGTCGTGCTTGGTTCTTTGTATAAAGCGCTAGATAGCCATCCAGATTTCGAGATTTGGATATGAATGCTCCAGCCTGGGCAATTGCGAGAGGTAGATAGTGCAATAGCTAAAGAAGTGTTACAAAGCTTTGAATCCCAGGCTTAATTCTCTTACCTTCACAATTTCTGCTGCAATTTCTTCAGTATGGTTTGTAGCCTTCTGCAAAGCACTCTTGAGCAACAATGTCACTGCATCTTCCTCTTCCATGTCTGACACAAGGGAGTTGGATCCGGCATAGACACACAGTCCTGGATTCCGAGAGGTGATAATTACATTCCCGTGATCGCACTGAGGAATATAATCATTCAGATTGATGCTTGGATCATCTGCATTATCAAAGAAAAGTAGCCATTCTTCAACATTGGTGGTCAGCCATAATAATCCATCCTGTGGAGAATCTCCGAAATCTTTTAGGATGGCTATATTCTTGAGACCTGTCTGAATGGTTGCAATAGTGCTGGTGTCGATGAAAAAGATGACTGAGAAGCTGACATGCAACTGGATTAACAACCATTTTCAGACTGGATGATCAAGCTCACCGAGATAATGATTCCTTTATGAATTTCAGAGCAATCTGTGTCTTTCCAGCGCCTCCGAGTCCATGCAGCACATAAATATGCTGTGTCCCAATGTCAGAGAAAAATTGATGCATGTTGTTAAGGATATCCTGTCTTCCACAGAAGATCCTTGATGGAGGAGGACAATGACTGGCAGTTTGAGCTGCCCGGATGTTGCGAAGCCCTGATGGCTGCTCTGTCACGAGTGCGGCTTGCAGATTAGGTGCAATCAACTGTGGTGTAGTGATATGCACAATTGGTCCCTGTCCAGCTCCACCTTGGCCACCTTGGAGATATGACGGACCCCCAGGCCCACCTTGACCACCTATGCAAAACCATTAATGCCTCCACACCTCAAGAAAAGCAGTTCCGCACCAGAAATGTGCAGTGATCGAGAATCACCATCTAAGGAAAACATGACACTGTGTCAACCTTAGGAGGCAAGCAAATTAACCACCAGCAACATCTACACAGGAGAGAAACTGACCTGAGAAGTATCACCGCAGTAGTGGAGGTGGACAAAGAAACGACACACGTGGGAGACACAGCTTTCGACACAGCTTTCGACGGCACCACCTGGCCCGGCCCGATATCGATTCCCACGCGACCTGGTTAACATCAACCACCATCGTCGACGACCTACAAAACACTCAGTTTTGCCTCAATCTTGCCTTTAAATTCGCCGTTCGCGTGTTTTGATGTCTACAGAACTATTTTGGACCTTCTGGGTCCTTCAATCTAACCACTGCGCAACTCCGGCTTCAACCAGTGCATAATTTACCGTCGCTTTTTTGCGAGTTGTTCGTCATTTTTCGCAGATGGCTCTACATTCACTTGGCGTCAATTCTTCGGTCATTCAGGGGCCTTCGATGACTGTAAGCTCTGCTTCAAGGCCTTCACAATTCACTTCACTGGATTCAACGACACCTGTATCTTGGCATCAAAATCACCTGAACTTTCCAAGCTTGGTTCCGCCGATTCATCAATAAATTTTCCATCTCAACTCCACCATACCTTCTCATGAGCACCGAACATATTCCGTTTTGACTTGCTTCACCGCTGCATCCGATACACTCAGCTAATATTTCAATGCTCAGATTTATAGATTCAACTCAATCAGCAGCTATCTGACCTCTACGTGCCTCTGCGATGTCCCTTAGGTTGTGAATTGTGGGTTCAATTTTGAAGTGGGCAGGTTACCCGGGTTCAACGTTACTTTGGGTCGAACACCCGTGGTTCAAGGTAAGTGCGGTTCAATTTTGGCTCGATTGCATGTTAACCTTCGTTGATTAATAGGTTCGTTCTTTCGGTACTTGGCTTCAACCTCAACACCGCCGCTCAGATTCTGTTTGCACTCGTGTTCCGGTCAATTCCCATTTAATTCCTTAATCGAGTTGAACAGACCTCAACTATCCAGCCAATTTATCCCAACTGAACTCGAACTGACATTAACAGAACCGCGGGTTCAAGTACTGGTGAGTTCGGCTTCGAAGTGCATTTGAGTTCATTACTTGATCCCTTCCTGGGCAGTATTGAGTTGGACTTCAGATTCAAGTTTAATTGAACGCCGCAACCTGCCTTGTATTGATTGGCGTGGGTTCATCGTGTGTCCTACCATGCATTTAATTTCTTCCCCTTCCGCTCACTTCCATCGCCCAGTATTGGTATTCCGCGCCGCAACGAAACTCAGCCTAATGTAATCCACTCTGAGGTAAGCATTAATTGACTTCCAATCTCCGTCGCCTCGAAAAACTCACCTTGGTCGTTCCAGCCAGACTGAACATCGAGAGTATGTATATGAATTGAATTTTATCCCAGTAAGCCCAGCTCCCCGAATTCAATTCAATTTAAAGTACTTCCGCCTGAATTTTTAGGATTGAGTTTGCATGCACAGAGGTACGTGCCTCAATTCATTTTCATCTCCCATCGTTACTGTATTCATGACTGACCGAGTATGAATTTCTTTTCAGCGATTTCAATCCCCGCCCTCCCCGCGTCATTCTACTTCAAGCCCTCAAACTCTCAAATGCTCGGTAAGATTCCCTCGCGCGCTCGGTGCCACCGGCAATAGCGCTACTTCCTTCCTTTCACTCTATTCGATGCCGCGTCGACATCGTGTCGTCAATATATACCGATGAGAATTCCCACCAAGTCCTTGAAAACAAAACATTGTATTCAATTAGGTACGGACAGGCGGCGGCGTGTGGTTACCGGTACGAACGGGTACGGAGAAGGGGAAGGATGGGGTGGGATGCGGATGGGATGGGATGGGGAAGAGAGAGCGCAGCACGGCGCGAGGATGCATTTCGCGCACAACGGCCGCGGCCAAACCCCGCGCGCGGGCACACACAGCAAACGGCAGCGGCATCCATATGCGCTGAGTGCGGGTGCGAGTGAGCGCAAACGGCACCTGGTGCCGGGCGCCGCGGATGCGGATGCATTGTGCAGCGGTGCAAAGGCACAACTCGGAGGACGGAAGCGGGCGGGGGAACGAGGCCGGCAACGGAGGAGAAGAAATGAGGGCGTGTGCGATGAGGAATGGAGGAGATAGAGTGAGTGCGCGCATGCCTGCGACACGGTGCGAGGGGCACGGTCGCGCAAATGCGGCGGCAGTCGCGCCGTGTCGACTCGACGGCGGGCACGCTAGCACGACCGCCGCACGCTGCAGTACTCCGCTAAGCGCACCGTGTAGACTGTGCCATCTCCTCATCCCCCAACGCGACATGCGCGCGAACCAGGCGAATGGTGGGCGTTCCCCAGTCGCGTAGATCGCGTCGCGACGGTGCGGGTGCACACACGACGAACGGTCCCCGCATCCTCGTTGTGGGCGTTCCCAGCTTCAGCGGCGTCGGCGGCTTGATTGCTTGAGGCGTAGGCATAAGTTGGTGTCGGTGTGCTGTAAGTGCGCGAGTAAGTAGGTAAGTGAAGGAAGAGTAATGCGAGCACATACATATAGATCCTCAACTTCTTCACCAAGCACATGCGCACGTAGCGCGACGCCGGAGGTGAGGCGTACGCACTCACGGTCCCCGTGTGTTAACTTCCTTGCTCTCCGCCTTGCGGGCATTCCCGGCCTCAGCGGCGTACGTTATGGAGGTAAGTAGGTGTGGGCGACGGGTTGTAAGTGAGCGCGCGAGTGAGTAAAGAAGTACTCGGAGAAAGAGGCAAAGCGAGCGCGTACTTACCTGAGAGTGGATGGGCTCGCGCGCAAGAAACTACAATAAAAGTGTCAGGAAGATGATGAGTAAGGGATGAGAGACGTACCGCCGCCATCCACGCCGCGCCCGAGCAGTCCTCGCGGGTCCCGCGTAATGTCGCCTACGGGAGTCAGCTGCGTTGTGATGCCGTCGGTCGTGTAACGAAGGAAGGGGTGCGAAGGGGGAAGGTGTTGCAGGATGTGCTTACCTTGTCCCCTTGATCGTAGTTTGCTCCAGGCGACGAGGCCTGATGGAAGAAAGGCGGGTGCTTCGCGATAGCCTTTGAGATTTTCGGCTTCATTGCGGACGGCAGGCGAGGATGGTGGTGGCCTTGACCACGCGGTTGCCGACGTGACGTGACGGGCTTGCAGGGGAGGAGGCAGCGGAGCCGTGGCGAGTCGATGCACGGGCGCGATTGGGGAAACAGGAGGAGCGGGCCGTTTTGCTTTTGGCCGGATTCCGTACGTCTAGGCTACTCGCGGGCTCGGAAGCGAAGTGGGAGCGGTGTTGAGCGTCAAAGAGCTTCAAGCGGTATGATGCCCGCCAGATCAGCAAAACGCGCACGCATAGCTGCACTAACACAGAACGCGGGAGCGGGGAGGCGAGGCGGGATACCCAATAAACGTGTGTTTACAACGGCTAAGGACCCGGGCTTGAGATGGCGACGTGGCGGCCTTGCGAGCGATTTTGGGCGGCGGACAGGCATAGCACCCGGAACAACGCGATAGGAGACCGAAAACGGCGGGGGTATGGAGCCCAACGTGTAGCCGGGGAGGGTGGGCAGGTTGAGGGAGGGACAGAAGCAGCGAGGATAAGGTAGGCGGAGGTGGCGGAAGGTGGTCGGTGACGTGAGAGAATGGGCACAACGGCGGAGATGGCCTCGAAAAAGCGGGACGACGATCGCGAGGTGGAATAGGGGAGATGTCTGGGGCGCGCGGGAAGCGAGTTGATGATGTCGGCGAGGCGGTAAAGAGTCAAAGACATTGTGCGCAATTCGATGTGGGAAGGAAATAATCGTGACCGTGGCAGCGAGGGCAGCAGTCCGGATACACAGGGTTAATACACGTTGCAACCTCTGTCCCAGTACCACACCGGAGTCTTCGTGGTCCGGGACTGTTCACAAAGCGGAAGTTCCAGAGTTGCCGCGTTTGACAGGCTCGAAGTCATTTTTTCACAACGATGGACAAGACTCAGTCACGGTTGATTCGAGGCTATAGACGCATTGCTGCGAGGTTGAAATGTTGAAGGTGCAGTGCCAAAAACAAAGGGCGAGAGTACCAGGTCGAGCGAGAAGATCGGGAGCAAGCGCGGATGACCGGGCCGGCGCCCTGCCGCTTCCTCTTCCTCTTCCACCAGCCACCTCAAGCCCATCCCTCAAAATTCAAGACCAACTCTCTGCCAATCTGCCCAACTAGTTACTCAACCAATTCAAGCCCAGCGCCTGCCTCCCCGGCTTCAGTGCCGTCCCGTAACGTCGACGCCGGCGTCAACGGCGACGATGAATCCTGTCAAGCACCCCCTTTTTTCTCTCTCAAGCCTCGAGCAAACGATGAGCCATGCTAGCAACGTTTCGCGCGTTATCGCTGCACAGCCGCCTCATCATGGCGGACTCCCCGTACGCGCGACACGACGCAAATCCTGCGAGGACTGCTCGCGTGCGGTATGTCTCTTACTGCATTCATCATCTTCGATACCTACTTGTTTCTTTTTAGCCGCACGGCCGCCCATGTACTTGAGGGTATGTACGTTGCCTCTTCCTTTCACCTTCTGTACTTAGGCGCGCACTCACAGCAGGCCGCCGACGCCGCCAACGGTGGGAACGAGCACAACGAGGGCCGGATGACGAGCGCGACGAGCGCCCGGGGACCGCTCGTCTCGGGAACAAGGTGTGTGCGTCCGCATACCACCTCGCACTCCTACTCACACTACACCCCAAAGTGGTGGCACGGTGTACGCTACGTACGCGGACGGGGGAACGTCAACGTTGCTCGGGGCATAAGGAATAGAGGGTGCGTATACACCCCCTGCTTTCTATCTCCCGAGTCTCTATTATTTTTCTTTTCTTTTCCACTACATCGCACCACTACTCGTGCCGTCGTACCCATCTCCCCATCATATCCCTCCTCATCGCCTCCGCCCTCACTCTTCCAACCTTGCCCTCGTGTGCAGCGCCGCCCCCCTACCCCACCCCCGTTGTCGGTTGGTGTGCGCGGACTCGATCGCACTCGGTGCGGGTATCGGATGCCGTGCGCGTCGAGTCCCCGCGTATGCGGAAGGCGCCGTCGTGCATGCGCGGACCGTGCCTACTGCCCCCTCCTCCTCCTCCTCCTCTCCTCTCCCAGCCCTCCCCGTATGCGCATGCGAGCTGACCTATTCACGCGCAGGAATCACGCGCAGGAATGTGACCAGACGCGCCCGACACTCACCGCCCTCTCAGACCCGCCTCGAATTCGGTGCCTTCACGCAACACCAGCACCCTCCCGGTATCGAGTCCAGCGGATTCGGGGCCGAGCAAAAGGTACGTAGCGTACACTTATCGTACGCTGCACGTGCTTACGACGTCGAATTCCGCGCGCGCCGTCCGGCTGAGGTTGTATGCATAGACTCCCCCTCAAGTATGCGCGCACGCACCTGCTGGTGCGTCCTCCACCCAGCCCTTTCCATCCTCCGCCGCTACCGACACTTGTGGCGCGCGCACCAATGCATTTGTCCGGTCCAGTACGCGGGTCTGTGCGGCTCGAATATGCGTGTGCGCGGATTCCGTTCATGTCGGCGCGGGCGTCGCAGGCGGTGAAAGCTCCCATCCTCGTCCTCGGGGTCGCTTGGTGCATGTGCAGATGCCGATGTCTTGTGCTCACCGTTGCCGTTGCGCGTCGACGGGGCGGGCTGCACGGAGGCGACGGAGGAGGGTGTGGAAGGTGTGGATGAGGTATTGGCCAGGTTGGGGGCGCGGCGAGCCGAGGGCGACGATGGCGGGCTGGCAATCCGTGAAGACATCGACGCTGCTCAGCCTGGGCGTCGCCTTGATGATGTCGAGTGCGAGAATCGCCCCGACGACCTCGGACTCGAAGACTGTATGCTCCGTCTCCGTGCCTAGGTGCTTCATCCTCGACTCCCCCTCCGTCTCCTCGTTCCATGCCACCGCTGCCGCTCCCACCCCGCCCTCGAAGCCCGACCCATCTGTGTACACGCAGAACCCACCACGCCTGGTGATCGCCGCCATCTCCGCTTTCGCCTCGTCCTTTGACAGCGCGATCCGCGTCGAGAGCGTTCCCTGCGGCGCCGACGTGGGTTTGTGGTGTGGGTCCACCGTCTCGAAGTTGCCGCGGAGCAGTGGGAACGCGTGGAGGAGGTGGTGGATGGCGGAGCGGTGGTAGCGGGGAATGCGCTGGCAGCGCTTGACGACGCGATGGAGCGGGTGGGAGGGCGGCAGAGTAACGAGGCGGGCGCCTGCGTTGAAGACAGCACGATTGAGGCGGAGGTGGATGGGGAGGAGGTTGGCGTGGAAGTCGAGGGTGTCGGTGGCGGTGGTGCGCAGCCCGCCGGTGATGATCCTCGCAGCCAGTCTTTGTACCTTGCCCAGTGCCTTGCTGACCCAGACCGTGCCCGATCGCCTCGCGTCCGATCCAGGGACGACCGGCTTGTACCATACCGGGAGCGTGTAGAGCATTCGCGGGTCGACAATGGTGAGGAGGAGCTGGCGGGTGTACGCGTGGGGAAGGCCGAAGGTCGGGGACGAGATGCGGGAAAGAGCGAGGGTCGCTTTGGTGCCGCGGCTCTGCGCCAGCTCGACGTGGTTCCTGAAACTGAGTTTTGAATCAAGAACAACACCGAGAAGCTTCATGTACTTACCGGTCCGAGTACACACTTTATCCAGTCCCTCAAATTCTGGAAGCATTTGCAAGGTCTCCGTCAATCTGATTCAAGCCGCGCTGACGCGAACCCGAATCGCACGGGGATTGTTTTGAGCAAACGTGAATTTATTCAAAAATAAAATAATGTAGAGACAGACGGTGTACGCGTACGGGTACACAGAAGAAAAGGAGGTGAGATTGAGAGGGCGCGCTCGAGAATACACAACAGCGCCGAGTCCGTGGGGATACCGAGACCGCGCGCTCGCTCAGCGTGGCCTCTCTGTCCGCTTCCATTGGGTGCCGGCGCACGTCGGCATCGCGGGTAATGAAGCGGTCGACGCGCGCGCTAAGCAAGCGGCTCAAGGGACATCCTCCCCCCTCACAATCCCCATCCCCGCCTTCGCCAAACTGCTCCCCCTCAGCCGAGCGGCGGCACAGGCGGCGGGCCAGAAGCTCTTCCAGAAGCAATGGCGGGACGAGTGGGCGGCCTCCCCCCGCCATGCGCGCCTCTCCCTGTTTGACGACGCAACGCCGGGCTCACGGATCGAGGAGATGTACGTGGGCCTGTCCCGCCCGCAGTGCAGCGTTTGGACGCAGCTGAGGACGACCCACATCGGCCTCAACGCCTTCCTCTATCGCTTCCACCTCGGCCCATCCCCCGACTGCCCCCTCTGCCTCGTCCCCGAGACCGTTTCACACTTCCTCCTCACCTGCCCCAAATTCCGTCGCCAACGACATCACCAAAAGTGCGGAAAGGTTACTAGGGGCCTAGAACCCCCTCGTAACCCTCACAAGGCGGCAGAAGGGTCAACAACCCTTTGTACACCCTTACAAGGGTCTAAGAAGGATGACACCAAACTGAGAAGGTCCCGCAAGGGTACGCGAGCCTAGCCAGGGTTGCGCCGCCTTGTGCCCCCTTGCGGGGCCTTTCCGCCCACGCGACGCCGCCCACAGCCTCGCCCCGTATTCCCAGTAACTCAGAGCACACTCGAATAATGAGAAAGCACTTTATTCATAACATCTAAGTGAAATACATCATATGAAGCTACAGAACAATGACTGCGATGAACGATATCAGAGGAATGAATGTGCGTGAATAAGAGGGGAACTCACGCATTTGATGCGCGCGCGGCGGCGAGGGGAGGCGAAGGATACACTAGAGGGAAAATAGTTAAGTTACGGTTCATGTGAACACTTGAATGGGCGAACCTTTCTAATTTAGCAGTTGACTCCACTTGAAGTAAGGTCGGTTACGATACAGCAACTAGTTCTATTGAAGATCGTCAGAAATGAGGAAGTCAGTTGAGAGAAAAAACATACAATGATACATTCGTTCTATCGTGAGGGGTGGTTCTGTTTGCACCGTGATGAGTAACTACAGCGTCGTGGTGACAGCGGAGACATACCGTTACAGAAATCTGACGTTTGCGTAAAATCAAAGAGTGTCGCTGGGGAGAGAAGAGTAAGAAGTTGAACATGAAGAAGGGTTTGAAGCTCACTTTGTCAAAGCGCCGGCAGAATGAGCTGTAAGTGAATACCAAACGACAAAAGAGACAAAGTAAATACCGATTAATCGGAGGAAGCAGTTAAAATGGCAGCCTCGGACGCGGCACGCGCGGCGCGACAGGCAGCGCGTTGGACGAGGTCGAGGTCTACGGCCTTGGAATCGAATCCTCCTCGGCATCAGATTGAGCATCGGGGCCCGTGGTCTTCCCGAAAACTTCCCTAAGGGAGACGATCGTTCAGAAGATACACGCGGGAACGAAAAAAAACTTACTCCTGTATCTAAGTTAGAGTTTCGACGACCCACGGATCTTCTGCGTCTGAAAAGAGGTTGACAATGTTCTTGAAAAGCTTGTCGTAGTTGTACTGCCCGTCGGGACGCCGCCAATCCTTCGTACCGATTGTGGTACATGCCCGAAGGAGTTAAGCGTGTGTCCGTACTGAGAAAGAAGGCATACCTGGACGCCGGCATAACCTAACATCTCGGGAGAAATCTTGAACACACCGTGCGGGCGTGCGTCGCATCCGGAGGGAATGCTGTCGCGAAGGCCGTTAATGGCCGACTTGGGTCCGACCAAGACGTGGCGAAGGATCTGAAGGGTGGATGAAAAGTAAGGAAGATGTCAAAAGCTACACGCACCCGCGGCAGAGCGTTGCTACGCAGCAACCCCTTTTCCAAATCATTGACGTCGTAGCTGCCTTCCTCGTAGAAGAACGAAGGGTAGTCACGCTCTGTGATTTCATGCGTGCCGACAACGATAGATTTGAGGAGCCCTGAAAAAGATTAGGTAGTTCACGTACGAGTAAAATAACTCACGCAGCGGCCTCGGCAGAGGTATCTGAGGCGTTGAGAGGAAAGAAACATGGGTTAGTACCATCCGCAAGTCAACCAAGGCAGGTAACTCACGTCGTACTGTCGTCCGCCCCGGGTGCAGCTCTGCAAGAAGGATATCAGCACAGTGCATCAAGGTGGAAGACCCACGACGTACCCGGCAAGAGTCGTCGCATCGGGGTTACCAGTGGGGCCGGGGGTGCCAGTGGCACCGAGAAGATGGCATTGTCAGCGAAGGAAATGTTTGAACAACGTACGTGGCGGCGGCGGCAGCAGTATGATTCGAAGACCTAGGATGAGGAGAAGCTGAGGCGAAAGTAAATAATGCATGCACGTATTGAAGACACACCGAAAGACCAATGACGGCAGAAGAGAAGGTGTTGGTCCCAATCTAGTATGAAGTCCTGCGGGTTCGAGAGGAAGGGATGAGTCCTAGTTCATGCTTGAGGTCACTTCTATCGAGTGTTCAGCCATTGGTTACAGTACGGCGTGTCTGCAATGCAATCAACGCTGTGTGAGCCTATAAAAGTGTACAAAAGGCAAGCACGGATGACACACCAAGCAGCTGAGACACTTTGAGGCACTTGGGGTCGTGTACAATGCACCTACACGCCCTTGTTGGCAGAAAACACCAAAATCAGCTGTTCTTGCGTGGGAGCGTGAATTAAACCTCGGATTGACGTCAAAAGACGGCAGAGCGTTGGGGCGGACGGTAGACGTCGGATGGAGTTGGTATTGAGGGGGTGGAACAGACGGGATCGCGCGAATGGACGCGAAGATGATGGTGGGAGGAAGAAACGCGAGCTGTCACGTGTGACGGTCACATTTAAAATATAACGGGCCATCAAAATCAAAGAAATATATTCTGGCAGCCTGTCCATGGAGCGACCACCTCACAAAAATTTGAACCTGAATCAAGAGAATTGGCTCAGCGCTTTCGGTGTGTAAAGCGATTTTTGGCCCTCTAATTGTCAACTTGAACTGGAACTTGCTTCAAGATACATGATTGACGGTCGACTGGGTTCACCTTTACGCCGTGTATGTGGGTTTTTGCCTTTACATGCACCCACCGTTTGATTCGGGTGCTTCTTATAATATTCAAAGGACCTTGCCAATACTCCGGCTTAAGATGAAATTTCAAGTTGTGCATAAAGGCACGAGGATAAATAACGGATATGTTCATATCAAGTGCGTCGATGTGAATAAATGTCTTCTTCGAGTTTCCCGCGATTTTTGGGATGCGGCGGATGCTCAGAGTTGGCCGAGACTGCTGCAGGCCAGAACGCTGGCCGCCGCTGGCCCCGGCGCTGGGAAGGCGGGGGAGAGGTTGAGGGGAGCTTACAAGAGACTTTTAAGGTGTGTCCAAGGTTGCTGGGGCCTTAACTAGGGATGCCCAAGCCTTGGTGACGGCTAGGAAGGACGCGTCAAAGCTTTGACGCGCCTTGTTTGGCCCTTGTTTGACCTTGTCAGAATCACAAGGCCTCGGGAGCTTTTGGCACTTTTGGTGATGGACTCGACCTGATCCGCAAGGTCGGGACCGCGCGCCTCTCCCTCCGCCTCCTCCTCGGTGCGAAGTCGGATCCCAAGCACGCCCTAGCATTTGTTCGAGACACGAGTCGGTTACCGCGGTACTCGCTTTAGGCGGGTCCGTTCTTTCCTTTTCTTACTTTTCTCTTTCCTCTCATCTCTCTCTCCCATACACACAATTCCCATTTACCTGCCGAGACATCCTCTACGTATCTCACTCTCAAACCAATCCTACATAGCAACTCATAGCACACTCCTTCCTGTGCGACGACCCCTCCACACCCCCGTTCCCACCTATATGCCAGCTAGAGTACACAAATGTCCTACGTATAGTGCTACATGGGCCCCAAGGGGCCCGCGCGCACTTTAATTGAAGTTGAATTGAATAAGTACATCAAGTTCAAGCTGCAAAAGCTTACCCTAGCAACAAAAAAAAAAAACGGTAACAAAATCGGTCAGTAAGCAATCTTCAAATCAATTGGATACTGACTTCATCCTCGCAGGGGGGGGTTCTCGTTTAGGCTGAGTGAGTGTCTTTGCTGGCCATGGAAACTGGGGTGTTAAGTATTTCAATTGGGTTGAAATCATCCGAGCTTGCTGGGATGAAATCCAGCCCACTTGGAAGACGGGAATAAAATCGGTCAGAAAAAAACCAAGGTTCCGTGCAATAAAATACATTGAGGAGACGGGTTATAACTTTTCTAGGCACGGTGCTGGGAGTCGAATCTCAGTTCAATCTGGGTGAACGGAACGAAGGTAAGTAAATGAATCCGAATAGATTATGAGAAGAAAGCTTACCTCGCCGGGAATAGGTTTTAGGGTACAGAATGAGTGTATATGTACTAGAGCCAAGGAAGTGAGGTGAAAGTGTGAAAGTGAACCAAATTTTGGATGGGAGGATTCATGATGCAGAAATTGAACTCAAGCCATTACACGCAGGTTGAATCGGTGTTCGATTAAACTGGAATTTGAAGTCTACGCCGACATGCTGGAAGTAATGAAGCCAGATGAACTTCGAAGCTGGTACTTGAGCCCGAGTTCCGTTGATTGTGCTTTGAGTTCAGTTGGGATAAACTGGCTGGATAGCAGAGGTCAGTTCAACTCGACACAAGAAGGAAGTAGTTGAAGACTGACTGAAAGTTTGAGCAAGTATGTGAATGATTTCTGAGTGGCGGCAAAGTACCAACCAAAGGAATGAATATGTCAATGAATGAAAATTAGTTGAACATTCAATCGCGCCAAAGTTGAACCGTACTTGATTGACCCGAGTCAATGTTGAACCTGAACATGGTAAACTATAGGCTCTGTAGGTCAGACGCGCTTCGCGTGTCGGTCCCGCTGCGCTACCTACCAGAACATTCAATGGAGCCAACATTTAAACTAAGTCGATATTGTGTCCGAACCCCGAGGTCAATTTGACCACCAAAGAATAAAACCTGCTAGTCTTAAAACCAATGAAAATTAGCTATACCATCTACTGAACAACTGAAGAGAATGAATGTGCCTCAAGCCGAAGTGCGGTGAGCCCCAACCCCATCCCCGAGATACCCGAGGCCTGGTCATACTCAATAGTGAACTTGCATATATTTGAACCTTAAGAAACTCAAACAAACAGCTTTCACGTGCATGTGGCTCAGACCGACTTTTTCCCATCCAATGAATGCATACTATTATATACCTCAACCAGTTATCACAAGCAGTTCATGTGCACATATTTGACTTCCGATGAACAATGAATTGTTTCAAAAGGTGCCTGTGGGATAATTCTATTTGTCAACCCCCTTGACAAGAACAACGGGGTTGACATATAGACTTTTTCTATTTGGCAACCCCCTGCCGTACAAGATAAGATAAGATTTCAGACCAAGGCAAAATCCACTGTTTTCAGAGGAAAGAAGGGATTATTCGTCCCGCAAGAGTGTTAAATACTGTTTAGAATGTGTGGATGTACTCCCTCTTTTTTTTCGAAGCCTCTCACATCATTTCGGTGGTTTAAACCAAATTCAAACGACAGAACGGCAAGATCCCGACTGATTTCGATGGGAGGGCCTCCCAAAAAAATTCAGAGGCTACCTGGCCATCTCCGGTCAATGTATGTGATTTTTTATGTGTTCTTACACTTGCACTTCAGCACTGGAGAACACCCGACCACCTCCCGCTTCTTCCCGCCGTCCCCGCCATCAAGCGCCATCACACCCAAACTTACAAATCTTGGGGGTTGCCAATTAGCATCAACCCCTGTTGATGCAACAATGGGGGTTGACAAATAGAATTATCCGTGCCTGTGGTTATGATTATATTGTTTTTCTGCTACATACTGCCTAACGGTTCCCCAATCTCCAAGGTGTCTGGATGATTGTCACCCAGAATCTGCTTCTGCTTTTCCAGCACAGGAAACCTGAGTTCTTTGGCCTGTTGATGCTCCCCTAGGGCTGAGTATGAGATGGCCAAGTTACTCATGGTACGCAGGGTTTCTGGATGATTCTCGCCCAGAACCTGTTTTTGTTTCTCAAGCACAATAACCTGGAGTTTTTGAGCCTTCTTGTGCTCACCCAGGGTTGAGTATGAGTTGGCGAGATTACCCATGGTACGCAGGGTGTCGGGATGATTCTCACCCAGAAACTGCTTCTGTTTGTTCAGCACAATAGCATTGAGTTCTTTGGCCTCTTGATGCTCCCCCAGGGCTGAGTATGAGTTGGCGAGATTACCCATGGTACGCAGGGTGTCTGGATGATTGTCACCCAGAACCTGCTTCAGTTTGTCCAGCACAATAGCATGGAGTTCTTTGGCCTCTTGATGCTCCCCCAGGGCTGAGTATGAGTTGGCGAGATTACCCATGGTACGCAGGGTGTCTGGATGACTCTCACCGAGAATCTGCTTCTGTTTCTCCAGCACAGTAAGCTTGAGTTCTTTAGCCCTTTGATGCTCTCCCAGGTGAGTGTATGTGACGGCCAGTCTGCCCATAGTACACAGGGTGCCTGGATGACTGTCACCCAGAACCTGTTTCCGTTTGTCCAGCACCATAACCTCCAGTTCTTGGGCCCTTCAATGCTCTCCCAGATCAGTGTATGAGACGGCCAGGTTACCTATGGCACGCAGTGTGTCTTGATGATTCTCGCCCAGAACCTGTTTTTGTCTCTTCAGTACAATAATCTGAAGTTCTTTTGCCTCTTGATACTCTCCTAAAGCTGAGTATGAGAGGGCCAGACCCTCCATGGTACGCAAAGTGTCTGCGTGATCGTTACCTAGAAGTTAGAACCTGTTTCTGTTCCTCCAGCACTTCTTCGTGTAGTTTCTTAGCTCCTTTATACCGTCCCCTTCTCGAAGTAGTATTCCATATTGATACTTGAAAATCGGGGCTACTTTGGACTCCATCTGTATAGCCAGTTCAATGTGTGGACACAATAACAGATTTGTCAATTGCATATCCCATTGCAACCATTTTGAGATGGCCATGCCAAGTATGGAACCTGTGGTTGACATGTATTGTTTTGGATTCTGAACTGTCCCTTGACTCCAAGCATGTACCAACGGATGAATAGAAAAGAGTTTTTTCTCTGCATCAAAGCTAATCAATGAATAGGATTGGACCTCGCTGGTAGCATCCAAAAACTGCAAAGAGTCCCATTCATCATCTGGCCCCAGAAAACGCGAGAGGAATTCCAGAGGCTCTTCTAGTTCTTCTTTAGATGGACCAGTAGAATGAACCCTGTACTTTGATGCATAGTTGAAGATGTTCTTGAGACCTGTATCAATTGTTGCAGTGGTGCTAGTGTCAATGAAAAAGATGTCTGAGAAGCTGAAACATGCAGCTGAATTAACAATCTTTTCCCAGTGGGATAATCAGGCTCACTGAGATGATGAGCCATTTATGAATTTCAGAGCAATCTGTGTCTTTCCAGCGCCTCCGAGTCCATGCAGCACATAAATATGCTGTGTCCCAGTGTCAGAGAAAAATTGGTGCATGTTGTTAAGGATATCCTGTCTTCCACAGAAGATCCTTGATGGAGGAGGACAATGACTGGCAGTTTGAGCTGCCCGGATGTTGCGAAGCCCTGATGCCTTCTCTGTCACGAGTGCGGCTTGCAGATTAGGTGCAATCAACTGTGGTGTAGTGATATGCACAATGGGACCCTGTCCAGCTCCACCTTGGAGCTGTGCCGGACCCCCCAGGACCACCTTGGCCCCCTATGCAAGATGATTAATTCCTTCCACGCCTCAAGATAAGCAGTCCCGCACCAAAAATGTGGAGTGATCTAGAATCACTGTCTAGCGAAAACATGATACCGTGCGTGCTGACCTTGAGAGGTAAGCACAATCAGCCACTGGCAACATTTTCACGGGAGGGAGCTGACTTCAGAATCAAAGGTATCACTGTAGTAGTGGGTGTGGAGGTGGAGAACAAAGAGACAACACGTGGGAGACACAGCTTTCGCCGGCACCACCCGCCCCGGCCCGATTTCCATGCCCACGCCGCTTGATTAACGTCAAGCTTGCATCAGAAAACACTCCATCTTACCTCAATCTTGCCTTTGACACCCTTCGCGTGTTTTTCATGTCCATAATGGTGTTTTGGACTTTCTGGGTGCTTCGATCTGCCACTTTAACTGCAACTGCACAGTTTTTGCTGGGTTACTCGTTATTTTTCGCAGATGGCTTTACATTCACTTGATGCCGATTTTTCGGTCATTAGAGGGTCTCAGTTGCTTGACAGTGCACTTAAGGCCCTTAAAGCTCAGTTCAATGGCTTCAACAAATATCTTGCTCTCAAATTCAATCTCAACCGGACTCAAATAATGATTCAAGCTAGTCTCTCGTAGACGGACTGTTACGGGATCTGGGTATTCATAGTGTATTTTGAATTTACCCTGTATATTAGTCTTCATAAATTCTGTCTTTCGATTCAAGAGCGAAGCCATACTTCTCACCTCTTATTTCGGTCTGTGTTAAGCCTCTGAACAACTTCAACGGCTTAACACATCAAATATTTGATCTGCCATCAATGCCGTGAACGTCCCGCCGCCTCTAAAACATGTAATGTCTCTTACATGTTTCCCACTCTCATTACAGTGTCAACCCTTATGGCTGCCACAATGGCCTTTCTATGTAGACTTTCTCTTTGCAGTAGTGCTTGTAGTAATATCTAGAATATTCAGAACACCCAAGAATATTCTAGAACATTTTGAGAACTTCATGGAACATTGTTCCAATATTCTGGGGAATCTTCTAGTACCATACATGAAGATTCCAACCCTATGTAGAAGGTTCTAGCACAGAACCTTGGTATATAACTGAGAGCCTGTCCTCATGTGCAGGCATCTATCTTTACATCAATCCACAATGTAGCACTTCTGCACACAACTCCGAAAAGGCTAACTGTAGAGTCTATAGCCAATTCACCTACTTCCTAACCGTAGGGTCCATAGGATAGTAGTCCCCCTTACCGAATCCGCTAACCGTAGGGTCCATAGCGCTGATTTAAACCAGTTCCTAGCTTAATAGCCCATAGGATCTGGAGCTACCTGTTGTTTGATTTAAGTTTAATCACACTCGCATTGAGAGTTTCCGAATCCCTCGCATCTGAACCATTCAGATATCCTCTTACGACTCACAACACACTTTACGACTTACGACTAACTCACAAAACTCACTAAAACATCACTCACGACATCAGTACTCAATTACTGACTTACGCTCGTAAAATGCTAAATCCTAACACGGACACTTCAACGGTAAGCTCGTACCTCGCACGTAGATTCAAGCACCCTCAACAAATTACTCTTGATCTTTGACCTCCTCGTGGCACCTGCATTGGTATTGTGTTCAACTAACCCAATTTTCAGGATTAACCACTCACTTTAATGCCCTCAATCTTCCTCGAAAACTTGCTTCAAGGTGCTTTGCTCTCGAGCCTCTTATCAACGTCAGGCCGCCTCCGATGCTTTTTGACTTTCAAGAATCTCAGAACATGGTCTGATCAGTTGATCTGCCGTACGATTTCCATGGGACTGTGCTTGCATTAATATTATGGTGTGTGTTCATATCTCTACTCTATCGCATCAATATTGACCTCCTGCGCTTACTCAGACCTTCCTTGGGCGGCGGTTGATTTGAATTCATACTCTCACTGACCACAATTACTATCCCGTGTACTTCACATATCTTGGGATGCCCTCCATCAATACAACTCATTTCCCAACCAGTCCGCGCCGCTTGCGCTGCATTGAATCTGACCCGCAGTCATGTTGCGGCAAGTTTCGGTCCAGTTGGAACTGGCCTTTATACTTCACAGGCCAGCCAGAATTTATACATCACTTAAATCGAAGACGATATGGGTCAGTATGGTTTCAAATTCCGTTCAACCTTGACTGACCAGTTTTTAAATCCACTTTGATTGAATCACTTCTTCAGTCTTTCAACGCTTAGTCGAATGTTTGGTTGCCCTGGAACTTGCCTGGACCTTCAAGCTTGTTATTTTCCTATCGTCTATGTGCTTATGTTCGCTCGACAGCCAATAGGTATGTAGGATACCATTCAATTGTTTCATCCATCGATTTCTCCAGCAGGTCTCGAACTCGGGCATCTCGGGGATGCTTTAACCTCGAGTCTACCTTAGTCTTTCGGCCTGAGGTGAGGTCATTTCATCGTTTCTGTGCTCTAGGCCCTGTCTAACTGCTCCTTGGGTGGTAAGTTCGATTCTGAGGGTGTCAAAGTTGCCCGGGTTCAACGTTCAACATTGGCTTGGGTCGGCCATAATGCAACAACGCAAGTACGGTTCAACTTTGGTTTGAGTGAAAGTTCAACTAAACTTCCTTGATTCACAGGTTCATTCTTTTGGGCCTTGTTCAACCTCAATGCTGCCGCTCAGATCTCAGATTCAATTTCTCTGTGTACTCAAACTCCGGTCAGTCTTCATTTAATTCCTTCTTTCTGTGTAGAATTGAACTAGCCTCAACTATCCAGTCAATTTATCCCGACTGAACTCGAACAGCAACCAACAGAACTCGGTTTGAGTATTTAATATTGGTAGGTTTTAAGATATCGACTTGGACTTTAAATTCAAGTTCAACCGAACACCGGTTTAATTTCACCCTGACTTGCAGCGGCTTGCATTACATAGTGAGTCCTCTCATTAATTGAATTTTGTTCCCTTTCACTTACCCCTCCTCGCTCCAGTGCTGGTATCCCGCACCGCCCGCGACACAATTCTACCTCAGCTGATCATCGAGCTTCCTTTCACTCCAATCAACTCACCGGCTTACCTTCGTTTGATTTCATTCACCCAGCGCCGTATGTACGTGCCCAGGTAAGCCTCTTTCTTCACCCATTCACGCGGAACTGAACTTACAGTTTTCTTCAAACGATCCCAACGTCGGTGCCCATGCCGTTCCGAGTGCCTTACGCGCACACTTTATACTTCCAGATTCAAATTCTCGGTAGGCTTCTTTCCCTCCACTCCACTGAATCCCGCGTCGCGTTCTCAATATCTTCCCACCGATTTTTTTGACAACAAAAATGGTATTCGTGAATTAGGTACGGACATACGGTGTGGCGTGGTGTGTGGGTACGGACGGGTAGGGATGGGTACAGAGAAGGGGAAGGATGGGGAAGTATGGGAGGAGAGGAGAGGTGCAGCACGGCGCGGATGCATGCAGCATAATAACCATGGCACGCCGGCCCGCGTGCATGCTACATGGGCCCCAAGGGGCCCGCGCCAAGCCCGCGCACACTCTAATGTGTTGTAATTATAGATTGACAGCTCGGCCTTCGGGCATTTGATTAGTAACCCCGATAGTTGAACCATATACATGTAGAATATTCTAGTTACATTCTGTAGTATATAAGCCTGCAGTACAATCCTACTAGAGCATCTGGTGGCTCTAAAGCAGTCTTCCAACCGTCAGTGCTATTGCAAACTTAGCCGCCTACCTCTTCATCTTATCTCGCCCTCCTCGCTTATCCGCTTACCACAACACAAACAGATCTCGGTTCCGTCACCGATCACCCAGACGAGGTGTCGACTATCACAGACCCCATCCACAAAAATTATATCTCGGTCCTCCACGGCAGTGAAAACTATCCTGCATGGAAAGTCCAGAGGTTGGATATTCTGACTGACATTGGCCTCGACGACCATGTTGATGCCACCTTCACGGTCCCCACCACCGCCACGGAATTGGCAGCGTGGAACAAGGCTGATCGCCGTGCACTGTCCGCGATCCGACTCCGCGTAGCTCCTGATGTCGTGCAACACATCCAGGGAGAGACCAAAGCTCTGAGTGCATGGGAAATGCTCTCACACCTTTTTGAGCTTAAGGGTCAAATGGGCATCGTACTAGCCCGCCACAAGTTCTACAGCACCCGTGCTCCTGCCGATCTCGCTCTCGAGCCGCACATCAAACTGATGCGCCAGTTCCAGGGAGAGCTGAAATCACTCGGACAGGAAGTCACCGACAAAGACTTCGCCGTTGCCTTGCTCAGTTCCCTTCCTCCTGATTGGGATGCATTTGTGTGATCCACCCTTTCTGGAACGACACCCCCCGAGTCCAAAACCACCATCTCCGCGATTCTTACCGAGGAACGCCGTCGGAACAACCGCAACGGTGAACCAGAGATTGGCATTGGATTAGTAGCCAGTCATCATCGCCACACCCCGAAATCATTCCGCTCCACCACCACTTCTCCCACACCCACGACTTCATCCCCATCGTGGAAAAATGCCATCTGCCACAGATGCGGCGGCAAAGGCCACATCGCACGCGTTTGCGCATCTGATCCACAGGACCAGGCGAACTTCGTCTTCGAGACCGATGAAGCAGATGACTATGCTTTTTAAATCTCGCAATTAAATTGATCAACAACTTTGATACAGTGATTTAGCGTGCCGCGGCAGTAGGAAACTTCGGTGCAGGGCAGTTGGCCGGTCCACAATTTCTGTCATTGTCATGCATGGGTCAATCATGGGTATAGTATTGGTACAGTCCTCGCTGAGGGAGAGTGTTGTAATTATAGATTGACAGCTCGGCCTTCGGGCATTTGATTAGTAACCCCGATAGTTGAACCATATACATATAGAATATTCTAGTTACATTCTGTAGTATATAAGCCTGCAGTACAATCCTGCTAGAGCATCTGTTTGCTCTAAAGCAGTCTTCCAACCATCAGTGCTATTGCAAACTTAGCCGCCTACCTCTTCATCTTATCTCGCCCTCCTCGCTTATCCGCTTACCACAACATAATGGAATTTTGAATTGAATTGAATTGAATAGTGCTGTGCTGGAAAAACGCAAACCAGTTCTGGGTGAGGATCCTGCGTACGATGAGTTACCTGGCCACCTCCTACAAAACCCTGGGAGAGCATCAAAAGGCCCAAAAACTCAAGGCTATTGTGCTGGAAAAACAGAAATAGGTTCTGGGTGACAATCATCCAGACACACTGCGCACCATGGGTAACTTGGCCCGGACATACTCAGCCCTGGGAGAGCACAAAGCGGCCAAAACACTCATGGGTGTTGTGCTGGAAAAACGGAGAGAGGTTCTCGGTCACAACCACCCAGACACCCTGAAGATTGAGAGACTCTTAGGCAGCATGTAGCAGACAGTGATGTGATGATAACTACAGGCACCTTTTGAAATTTCTATTTATTTATTGAAAGTCCAATACATGCAAATGAAATACTTGTGATCACCAGTTGAGGTATATACAGAGTGAAACTACACATCCATTGGTAGGGTTACACGGCATGCTCCAACTCATGAACACCGGTTTCTGGGAAGTATCCCGGTGTAGGCACTAAGTACACCATTGTCCCTGGGCCTCTTCACATCGCCTTAGCTGAGCTCACAGTCGTGTTTGCTGCACATGCCGCGGTAGAACTAAAGGAACATAGAGAAGCAGTTAGTAAAAATGACAACCTCGAATAGTGTTGCCGCGACTCGAAAAGTTGAGTCGCAACTTAGTAAAATGACTCCGACCCAAAGTTAACTCGACTCGACTCGATTTGGTCAACCTCAAGTCACTCAAAGTCACTTAAGTTGACTCAAGTCGGCCAAGTCAAATCATGTTTTTGGATTAGCTAGAATTGCTGCCACATTGTACAGGACAACCTACCCCGACCAGAATCATGCACAGAATAATGCAGCACTGTTTATTCTGCAATACACCAGGTTCCTGGGGGTATTTGGCTGACAATATGCTTTGAAATTTGTGCATGTGGCATGATAGAATTTATTATGCTTTTTTAGATTTAATGAGTAGACAAAGACCAGCGGGAAACGCAAACGAACTCAATGTGACATATGTGACATACATATTCACGCTTGTAACATGCGGTCAGAAAAAAAAAAGGAAATTGCTCCAATCATGTGTATTGATCAGGCTAAGCACGGCAACCCCACCATTGCAAGGGTTGACCGATGCGACCGATTAAGACCGAAGTACTGATGGGACCCGAATACTCTCGCCCCGGCCCCTGGTAAGGAAAAAGGGTTTCGGGCTATTTCGGAGCCCTTGGAATGACCAATTTTTCGAGTGTCAAAGATTCGGAAAGGTGACACGGGAAGTTGACTGGAACAATATGTTTCCACGCACCCTGCAGTGGTGGGATAGGGAGACTCAGGGTAAGGGTTTTTGGCTAAGGAAGAACATGAGTGGAGCTACGAAGTAGGACAGAAACACATGTGCACCTAAAGTGGCCTTGGATCAGAGCTTGCGAAACTGCGAAGCATCGTCTTGGAGCAAGCGGTGCCGGGCAGCGAGTAAAACCAGGTTGTTCTGCCTGCAGTAAAAGAATAAACATGGAAAATTCATCAAAACAAAAGCGGATTGCACACCCATAGTCCGCCCGTGGATGTGGATATACACAATGAAATCACTATGAATCACTGCATTCAGCCGCCGGATAGCCGGGGCCCGGCTAGCTATTTTTAGCTTTGGCTATGTTCGGCGAGCCGGCCAGCTAGCCGCACATGTGGCCCGCTTCGTCTAGCTGATTGACAGCCCGCCTAGCTGCAATGTTGGTAGCTATGGGTAGCTGGGCCTGCCTCACCTAGCCCAACCTTCCCATTCTGTACCACAACAAGTTCTTAGTACTCTTCTGCTATTAGGTTTGTAGTCTCCCTGTTTTTAATATTTCAACACAGGACCTTTGACGGTCGTTCTACTTCTAGTTCCCATAATAATTGTTGTAGGGCTTTTCGTTCCACTTCACTCAACACGCTAACACACTTGATCTCTCATGACGATCCACGCAATCCTCGTTCTACTTCGGCAGACTTCGGCCCAATACTACAATGTGCACACTGCCAAGCTCTTCCTGTCTGCAAATTTTATGCCATTGAAATGTGTGCTCAGGAAACAGACCAAAATGCTAAACTAAATGTTAAAGCTGACAAGCAAAATGCTTAAGCCAAATCCGAGGATAAGGTGTCACAACTAACAACTAAGGTAGAGGCCAGACATCTTCAGTTACCCCATTATCCAGCACAGTGCTTAACCATCATTGAGTTAAGGACTGCGGCAGATCATGTGATCAGGCACATCACGTCAAAGCAACCAAATCAAACACAACATTTTGAGAAGTCAGCTTAAGGTAGGTTCCCCTTTAGCCCAATATTAGACAGTGGATATGTACTAATCCCTTGATCAAATAGACCTTGTGGTGGCTTCTGAACCATTATCCAGCCATGCCCAAGTCATGCTTGCATCAGACTTTTGACAAAAATCTTGTGTCCTTGTACAAGGGCAAAAAAGGCCAAAAAAGGGCCAAAAAGGCCACAAGACCGCAAGACCGCAAAGTGAGAGGTCGATTCCACAAGGTCGCCAGTTTGACCCAGAAACTATGCATTTATTTTGCATTTGGGTTTGATCACCGCACCAAGCCATCTATTTACCTGGGGAGTTAGGTGTCTGTTAACCTTCAAGCCACTCCTCCAATCCTGCTTTGCATTTTCTAAGTATATTTTTTCACCCTTTTGACCTTGCAAGCTTGCCGGCAAGCTCACAAGGGCCAAAAGGGGACAAGATTTTTGTCAAATTGCTGATGTGATGTCAAACTCCTTAAGGAGTATGTGAATATTCTGCTTAAGCGGGTCGTGCACAAACTGTGATTCCCACAGTAAGTATTTTAACTAACCGTGCAGGATGACATGTTAGTCCTTGTTTAGGCTATGTGCGTGTGCCAAATTGATAAAACGATGTATTTCTGCGTGTTTCAATAGACGGCTTATCACCGCCATAGCACCAGGCCTAAACACAAACCGATAAATACTGATCAAATCCAGCAATGCATCGATCCTACATAGGTACTTACAGTTTTTGATCCCCCTGTCTAGTTTTGCTACTTCTTAGGTTCATTCTTGATCCTCCTATTATATTTGCGTACCAGCATTTATCCTCACGTAGCTAGTGCTCGATCAGTGCCATCTCACAGTGTCAGAAGTTCAATTTTTTATGCGGAGACCTGAAGGGAAAAATTTTACACAGGCCTTAAAAAAAGGAGTGGGACTCAAAAAAAGGTGGCGGAACACCGAGTTGCGCCCCAAAGAAACTCCGGTGATCTTGGACTCTGTTTTTCGCACGGGAGGCATTAAAACACGTTATTTTGGGGCGGGAATCAAAAGTTTTGTGCGGCCAAATAGAAGTGTAGCCGGACTGCCATAAAAAAAGGACTCTAAAAATAAGAAGAATTTTTAGGACTTGTAACAAGTGAATATGCATTAATGGTACATGGAAGCATGGTTGTTTAAGCATCAATACACTTTACCCAGTCGATGCCATGAACAAATCTTGTGAGGTTGAGTGTTGTCAATCCGTTTGGAGTAATAACAAGTAAAATCGGGGGACCACAGAAATGATCACGTAGCCAAGCCGGAACCCATACAAGGCGGTGGGAGAGGGAATCAGTTACCCACCCATCTGTGAACATGGCTGAGGTAGTGATCTAAACTAATAAGCAGCCGGCAAACACAGGGGAAGGAGAACATACCATTTGTGAAGTTTCAACATTATCATTGGACACAAATGAGCTGGGGAAATGATGTTCACCAATGGCTGCCTTTATCTCTGAGTCCCAGATGGGGATTATGTTGGCATCCGAGCCTGACACTGAGGAAACTGTGTTGCTGCGGCCAGTCAGTGGTGCACTGAGTGCTGCATGGGTCTCCACATCCCAAATCCGAATAGTTTTGTCATCTGAGCCTGAAACAATCCGCCTCCCATCTGGAGAGAAAGCCACAAAGTTTACAGCCCTGCTGTGGCCAGTGAGCGGTGCACTGAGTGCTACCCCAGTCTCCGAGTCCCAGATCCGGATAGTGTTGTCATCTGAACCTGAAACAATCCGCGTCCCATCCGTGGAGAACGCAACCAAGCAAACTATCTTGCTGTGGCCGGTCAATGGTGCACCGAGTGCTGCCCCAGTGGCCGAGTCCCAGATCCGGATAGTCTTATCAGAGGAGCCTGAAACAATCCGCCTCCCATCTGGGGAGAAAGCAACCGAGAAAACTATCCCATGGTGCCCGGTCAGTGGTGCACCAAGTGCCATCCCAGTGTCCGAGTCCCAGATCCGGATAGTGTAATCAGAGGAGCCTGAAACAATCTGCCTCCCATTCGGGGAGAACGCAACCGATTTGACCGTTCCGCCATGACCAGTCAGTGGTGTACCGAGTGCTGCCCCAGTTTCTGAGTCCCAGATCCGGATAGTCTTGTCATTTGAACCTGAAACAATCTGCCTCCCATCCGGGGAGAATGCAACCGAGGACACTGTGTTGCTGTGGCCGGTTAGTGATGCACCGAGTGCTGCCCTAGTTTCTGAGTCCCAGATCCGGATAGTGTCATCAGAGGAGCCTGAAGCAATCTGCCTCCCATTTGGGGAGACCGCAACCGAGTTGACCGTTCCACCATGACCAGTCAGTGGTGCACCGAGTGCTGCCCCAGTGTCCGAGTCCCAGATCCGGATAGTGTCATCAGAGGAGCCTGAAACAATCTGCCTTCCATCCGGGGAGAAAGCAACTGAGCAAACTGTGCCACTGTGGCCGGTCAGTGGTGCACCGGGTGCTGCCCTAGTTTCTGAGTCCCATATCCGAATAGTATTGTCATCTGAACCTGAAACAATCCGCCTCCCATCTGGGGAGAAGGCGACCGAGTTTACAGCCCGGCCATGGCCAGTCAGTGGTCCACCGAGTGCTGCCCCAGTGACCGAGTCCCAGATCCGGATAGTGTCATCAGAGGATCCTGAAACAATCCGCCTCCCATCCGAGGAGAATGCGACCGAGTAAACTGTCCCACGGTGGCCGGTCAGTGGTGCACTGAGTACTGCCCCAGTCTCCGCATTCCAGATGCAGATGGTATCATTATAGGAGCCTGAAATAATCCGGCTCCCATCTGGGGAGAACACAACTGAGCAAACTGTGTCCCTGTGGCCGGTCAGTGGTGCACCGAGTGCTGCCCCAGTTTCTGAGTTCCAGATCCGGATAGTGTCATCAGAGGAGCCTGAAACAATCTGCCTCCCATCCGGGGAGAAGGCAACCGAGTTTACGGCCCTATCATGGCCGGTCAGTGGTGCACCGAGTGCTGCCCTAGTTTCTGAGTCCCAGATCTGGATAGTATTGTCATCTGAACCTGAAACAATCCGCCTCCCATCTGGGGAGAAGGCGACCGAGTGTACAGCCCTGCCGTGGCCAGTCAGTGGTCCACCAAGTGCTGCCCCAGTGTCCGAGTCCCAGATCCGGATAGTGTCATCAGAGGATCCTGAAACAATCTGCCTTCCATCGGGGGAGAAAGCAACTGAGCGAACTCTGACACTGTGGCCGGTCAGTGGTCCACCGAGTGCTGCCCCAGTTTCTGAGTCCCAGATCCGGATAGTCTTGTCATCTGAACCTGAAACAATCCGCCTCCCATCTGGGGAGAAGGTGACTGAGGAGACCCTATTGCTGTGGCCAGTCAATGTCTTCTGAAGACTCAACCAGTGACCATCCGGTGAGGTATATTTCAAAACACCAGGAAACTTAGCCCCAAAATTCCTCTGCACTCGTGATTTCTTGGGTGCAAGAGGCAAGGCGGAAACATAAATGTGTGGTGCACTTTGAGCTATGACTGGTGCGAATCCATCTACAAACCTCTGTGCATCATGCAACAAAAATTTAAGATCATCACTACCAGACTAACAACTCTAATCAGCATTTTATACCATCTTTCATTGGAAGCTTACCTTTGCTGCATAATTCCATGCAATTGTAAGCATCTCACTTACACCCTGCACTTGTCCACGTAGACTAATGACCTCCAACCAATAGAGGAAATGTTTTTCAAGCAACTCTCGCAGTTTATCAAGAATTGCTTCTGTTGGTTCAGCACCGCAAAGATGATTTACCCAGTATTGGCTGGCGTAACATAGTTCAGGAGACAAATATGTGTGTAAACGGGTGGGTAGGTCTGCAACCTCTGAATTCAAGAGGTAGGAGTCTTCAAGGTGACAAATATTGAACTTTAGCTGGCTGCCAAGAACATGGAAACACCCCAGTGCCAAAGAGTGATGATGCATTTTGCTTTGGATGTTCCACAAATGAGTACCAGATCGATCAGGGTCCATAAGGTAGTCGCTGAAGGATGCATGAAGAACTCGTGCAGTTCCATCACCAGCACAATAGATCACACAGCCTAGAAATGCTAAGACTTTAGATGCAGTACCCGGCTTCAAGGAAAGCAATGAGTCCATGGCTTTGTCCTCCAGAGGTGCTCTGCCAAGGACAATGCAAGCTAGAATGCCACAGGCCCTCAGCACAAAATTACTATCCCTGGTCCAGAGACCAGAGCTCTGGAGTGCTATAGTGTATATTTCATCGAGTTGACTTTCAGCCTTGAATTCCTGGGCAAGTAACACCTCCAACTTCTCCTCAGGATCAAAACAGCCTTGAATCAGATTGCATGCTGTTGTCGCCCAGATAAAAAGGCCACCCGAACACTCCACAAGCTGCTTGATAGCAGATGATCCTGGCCATTCCTTGGGTAGGTCATGATCCTCCTGAATGTCTTTGAACCGTGATTGAATGTACAAAGCAACATCTCCCCCAGGTTCTATACTGAGTGTTTGAGGAGTGATTTTGTCCTGAGCATGACGGAACGGACGAGTAATGTCGCCATCCGGACGGCTGGTAATGAGAAAGCGAAAGTTGGCAGGAAGGGTCGGAAAGTCAGCAGTGATGAGTGATATGAGAGTTGAGCGCCAGTCAGTATCAGAGCACTCATCCAATGCATCCAGGATGATAATAACCGGCTTCTCCATGTGAGGTTGCACAGAGAGAAGGGGGCCCCGGAGTAGTGCCTCAAACTGGCTGTGAATGGGGACATCAAGAATATCAGGCTTTTGCTGAATTACTGTGCAGAGTGCATCCCGGAAGTGGCCATTGAGCTCTGCCAATCTATATGCCATGGTGTGGAGGACAGCCGTTGGATTGCTGTTGGCCAGACTGTTCCGAGTGAAAAACAAAAATGCACTGAGACAGTTCTGCTTGCGGAAGTGCTCAGATAAACTTGTCGCAATGGAGCTTTTTCCAGACCCAGCAACACCAGAGAGCCAGAGGATGTTGCTGCTACCAGATGGTGTCATCAACCAGCTAGAAATATTAGCCAAAATGTCTTCACGCGTCCCTGGAAGGCACCCTGTGCGTAGTGATGCATCATAGGATATGTGTCTTAGTTTCTCGAGTGCTGCAAATTGACCTAGGTTTCCTTGGTGAGCAACCAGTGTACCAAAGGTTTGATCATAGCTTACCCAATCTAGTGGTATGGGAAAGTATTTGTGTGCTCAATGCATGGTCGAATGCCTCCCTGAGTTTCACCAGATCAGTGGACAGCTCTTCAATCCTCTTCCCATGCTTGTTCAGAAATACGGTCTGAAAGGCTCGCCCTGATGCAGTGTGAGTGAACAAAATAGGGGGGTGTAGCCACCGACACCGACCGGAAAACCCATGTTGCCTATATTCCTCGAGAAATTTTGCACATTCCAGAGTCTGCTTGGCAATTTTTATCAAAGTATCCTCGAGGATCTTGATTTTTTCAACCACAAAATTGATATCCTCCGTGAAAGAGTAGACTTCCACCATAGTTTTGATGAGTTCAACCACCTTGTCATCCATTTCACGCTGCTGCTCTACGGCCTGAAGTGTACTCAGTATTTATAACCCACAGAAGAGAGAGAGCAAACCTTGTAGACAGCGGTCAAAATCCTCCATGCTGCAGACACATAGGGGTGAACCTGTTGGCGAGGAAAGATCAGCAAAATTTTCAGTTACAGAGGGCAATCACAGACCTGAGCGAGTTGGTCCACCATCTCGACGACAACCTTAACGCGATCGAGACATGCACCGAGTGCAGTTGCCAAATCACTTTGAGCACCCCCCGCCTCTACAGCAGCATCAATTCGATCAAGACCGAGTCCGGGCACGGTCAGGGTCCCGAGGGTGCTTTCCATCCGACCTTCAGCTGTTGCTGGAGCAGCTTCTGATTTTTCCAGGAGTACAGAAAGCCGACCAGAGACCTTGCTGTCTGCCTCGACCTCTAGTTGGACAACTATGCAGTGCATAAGTGATTGAAATAAGTGCAAGACCCACTGCAGGTACGTCACCTCCACCTGCGCCGCATTGACGCAGCAACTCTTCGATGCCTATTCGACACTCCCCGATGACAGGGTCTTCTCGATGGGGAAGGAATGTGTGATCATAAAGCCGCAGTGTAATGGTAGATGTCGAGGGACACAACCTCCAAATTATCGAACATTGAACCTGCCGTTCGGGTCTGTTGAATTACTCACAGATTCGACTTGAAGTTCCACTCGGGCTGCAGGCTTCGTTTAAAGACGGGAGTCGGGGAGACGGGATTGTTGCCCAGATCGAGGGTGACTGTAACATAAAGCTTTGGCTTCGGGCGCCAGACACGAGAGTCCCACACGATGTGATCCGCGCTTTCAACTATAGCAGAATGTGAGCAAGACCACAGATACTGCCGTCCCTAGACTTACTGAGGAGCAAATAGTTCTGTGCCATGATAGCGGGAGGTAAGGACGTGGTGCCTCGTGTCAAGTGTGTGCTTATTGGGTATCATCATTCATTCATCCTGTCGATGTTAACTCCGTCACGCCCCAGTTATAGCTTCATGCGATAGGTATCTAGGATCCTGTTCTCAGGTATAGATGCTATGGGATTCCTTGCGGTATCCAAGCAGCTGAACCAAAAGGTCTGAAACTGCAAACAATGAGGTGGTTATGGTTCAGAGCCTCTGCTGCGAGATGACGTCGGCTACCCTTCTTCCGCCGCTACGCAGAAAGTAACAGAAGTCTGACAGGGACAGGAATAAGTAATCAGCCGACAATCTCCACCGCCGAGGTGAATTGAGTATTTTGTTTGCCGCGGCGTTGACATGCTGCGAGGCAACCCAAGGGTTGACCGATGGGACCCCGAATACTCTCGGCCCTTGCTCGGCCCGGCCCTTGGCAAGGAAAAGGTGTTTCGCGCCATTTCGGAGCCCTTAGGATGACCGATTTTTCTGAATTGATGTACATACCGGTCCGAGTACACAGTTTATCAAGTCCCTCAGCATCTGCAAAGCTAACTTCCGTCAGGCTGGAAGGCTGCCGTATTGTGGAGGCAGTCAACACTAGAGGGTTGGTCAGACGGAACTAAGAGTAGCCCAGAATGACAGAACAATAGTGTGGTCATTCAAGAGCGGCCACTATAGAAAGGTACATGGTGGTCAAGACCAAGAAGAAGAACTAATGACTAAATATGTAAGACAATCAATGTACAATCATGATACTAATCAGACAGTATAAGAACAGCATAAGGTAGGGAACTCAGCAACAGAAAGGTAAGGGGGATGTTGAAGAGTGATATATGGGATTGTCGAGGAAAGGAACAAGGATGAGTCGACAATGAGAGCAATCTGAAAGTTAAAGGCTGGACCAGTGCAGAGAAAAGTGGTAAGGTTGGAGCAGCAGCCTTACACAGGCTTCAATCAAGCTAACGAGAATCCGAATCGCACAGGTATTATTTTCGGCAAATGTGAATTTATATTCAAGAAGGAAATGTAGGAACATGCAACGTGTATGGGTATGTGTACACAGAAGGAAAGGAGGGGAAATTGAGAGGGCGCAGCTTGAGAATATTAATGTACAGCGCCGAGTCCGTGGGATACCGAGTACGCAGAAAACTCGGCCCGCGCTGATACGCCGCGGATCGGGACCGACCAGGGGGAAATGAGCTGGGTACTGGGTCTCGATGTATGGCTAAACCACACACTAAACACACTCCAAATCAAACACCTAATCACCTCTCCGCTTGTATATGCGTTCGTGGGGTTCCAACCGAAGTATTACGGCTGTTGCAATAGCTGAAAACTAGGTTTCGACTTAAAGCTTTAAGTCGGCCGTTTGGTTTCTCGGGCCTATTGGGCGCTGATGCGACCTTTATAGTTCTTAGAAGAGTTGTGGTTTTTCAAAAGGTTTGTGGTGATGGACACCGGGTGGTTGTGTGGTGAACTAAACTTAGTTCGACGCTGGGTTTGAACTGTAACCGAAGGTTGACAGGTTCCGCTGTAATATTCGCTGACGCTGACGCTGAGACACTAAAACGCTGACGCTGACGCTGACGCTGACGCTGACGCTGACCCTAAACGCTGACGCTGACGCTGACCCTAAACGCTGACGCTGACGCTGCACAACAAATATAATCCAATCCCAATATATTGGTAGACACCAAAGTATCTAAAGACACTCAAATGTACACCGAATGGATTCCGTGAGACTTCCCGGGCGGAGGCACGCGTTATGCTGTGCTCCTAACAAGAAGGGTACGGTCCACTGGCTTCCACCTAAGCTCTACCTCTACTTATATACTAAATCCTACATACCAAATACTACAAAACATGGAAACTCGAAACAGTAATGTACATAATGGTCCAAATGTTGAGTCCGTGAAGGTACGGACTCCTACTGAATACAATCTACTAATTTACATACAAATCTTGACTTGAAAAGGAGAATAATCTGCATGGATGTTGGTACAATTAAAATAAATAATATATGTCCTCTTCTGGCGTGTCCAAATAATATTCCAGCCTCGTCATGTCGTCCCAATTCGGTGTGTGTGACTCCTGGTGAATCAGCCTCGAGTCATTCGAGTCAATTCGAGTCATTCGTGAATAGCCATGTGAGTCTGTTCGAGTCAAGACTATTAATAGCTTCTTGGCATCACGATTTTGGTTTAGCCGGCGGCAAGACCTTGCTGCCGCTACTGCTCCCTTTGAGGTGCTGTTCCTGGCTATGCCGTCGGACCTTTCCGGTCCTCGGATCTTCGGCTTGATTGACAGGAAATGCCAACTCTACCGTAGACAAATGTTCTAGTCAACATAGGTTGCCCCTGCAAAGCTCCCATTCCTCAACCCTGGTCACGGATGGATAGTATTTCCTCCTGTCCTTGATTAGAGTGAACGCCCAACTCCTACGAACCCTGAGGGTTTGTTAAAAGAGAAGGTTTGACTTAAAGCTTTAAGTATGATTTTGACTTTCCGGCCAGTATTGACCTTCCGGTGAGTTCACACCTTAAAGCTTATAGTATATACACTGCTGTCTCCTAGCTAGCTGCCCGGACTGACACTAGCCCCCTGCTGAGTGATTTATATAGCCGATTACAATACAGCTAGTGGCACTGAATGAGCAAAAATCGCAAATTCCGCGCTTGGCCCAATTGCTGGCTTATCAACGGTTAACGCGGCGAGCGTTATCGAACCAATAATCGACAAAAGGACGGGCCAATCCACGGATAGTTAAATGGAACTCCTTGTCGTCGACTGTTGAAGGGCTCGTAATCAGCGAAATGTTGAAGAGTAAAAGGGGAATATAGCAGACGTACTATCGGAGAACGGAAGAACGGCGTCAACGATGTCAAAACTTTCGTGCATATGAGTCTTGCTGATATAAGTGCATGCGACGCGTCTAAACATGAGGCATTCGCCGCAGTACGCCCCCCAACCATCGAAGGCACACTCGAATCCATGTTCGACACAGGCGGTGCATCGTTCAAAGCCCTGTCGACTTAAAGCTTTAAGTGTGAACAACGAAAATCGAATGAAAAACGCACGGTAAAGTCATGGAGCATGGCTTTCCCAGCAACAATAACCTCCCAGAAGAGGGGCGGAGTGTCAGACATAGTGGTGAAGACGACCAGAGAGGTGGGGAAAAGCAAAGGCCTAAAGTCCGGGAAATCGGACTTTAAGCTTTAAATAGTGCCTACCTATCCACGCGTTTTCCATCACCAAGCGTTTGATACAACGGGTACAATAAGGAACAGATGGCCTAGGTGGATAATAATTTCAAACGGGCAACTGTTCTATTCTGGACAACCGAACAATTCCTATCTTGGAAGATCAATATTGATCGGGGTCGGGTGCAATTGACGTGGGTAGACGGCCTCGGGTTATGAAACTCCGATCAGTGGCTGTGTTCGCTGATCGGGCCGAGCTCCTCGCTCGGTTTCGCCGACAAGTTTAGAAAATTCACAAAGTCCCACAATTTCACAAGTCAAGAAGATTGCATTGGAGAAAAATAGACTACAAGTTGACAGCATATGGAGATAACAAAAACAGGTGTATATGTAATTAAGACAAGGCGACGATTAGATTTTGGAGCCGGAACCCGAAGCAACAGGCGGGGGAGTGGGAGTACGGGACTCGCGGATGAGCGAGGAGCGCCCATTCGCGACCTCGGACAGACTCAGGGTATCACCAGATGCCCACTCCGCGCTAAAAGGACCAACGTACAGAGGGTCGGTTGGATGAGGCTCGGCCGCGGAGTAATCGTTGAGCTCCTCGATGAAACCCCGCTCGAATTCCTCCGTCCACGGCTCCTCGACGTACCCAAAGCGGTTCTTGACGGCGGCCTTCTCGTCGATCGAGAATTCGTGACCTTCCTTGAGAAGGGCGGTGTTGTGGAGAATATAGTTCATAAAAAACTCTCGGTGACGCTCCGGGACCTTCCAAAGAAACGCGAAGTTGTCGCGGCCATAGAACTGGATCATGGCGCGAACGAGCATCGCGAAGTAGTTGGACGCGGCGCGAAGACGCGCGGTTTGGCGAGAAACTTGGGCTTGGAGAAGGAGGAGATCCTCCGACTCACGCTTGACGGTTTGCATCGCCGACATTAGGTCTAAAAGAAATAAAATCAGTTGAGAAAACAAATAAAAGAGGAGACGACTTACTATTGTTCGAGAAGACGGTGTACTCGGACAAGGCCTGAACTCGTTTGTGGATATCCTCGGCGGTCAGAGTGTGCGAGCACATCGAGTACTTGCACGACTCGCAACGCTGCCCGGTGATCCGCGCCTTGCACTCCTTGTTGAAACAAATACAGGAGAGGCAAGGGAGCTCGAGCTGAAAACGCAAGTCAGGAGTGAAATAAAGAGAGAGAATACAGTAGACGCACCAGCGAAGACATTCCACGGCGGATAGCGTCCACCAAATTCGTATGAGAATTCGGCGGGGGCTCGCGGGCGGTCTTGGTAGTCTGCTTGCCCTTCTGCTCCCCACGGTGCGGACGGACTGGCGGCGGAAAATTGGCGTCGAAGCCAGGCGGAGCGGTGAAACGGCGCAACAACAATGTACCGACATCTAGCTGCATTTTGCGATTTTTAGCGCTAGTTAAATGCAAGGCATACTAGGCTTCGAGTTGTAACAAGCTAGCTTTCTAATAGGTGCAATATTCCTATTGGGACTCTGTTTGGTGATACAAAGGAGGGTCAGAGTGAGCTCCGGCTGCTGACCGTAGTACAAACTTAGTGCTAGGCGCGTGAACAAGCGTTACACGAGGGGAGTATACGCATTAAGGAGGATTACTATGGTCTAGTACCTCATAGTGTGGGCTAGCGCGCCAATAGACGACTTCCAGAGAGCACAGGATAACGAGAGTTACCAGCTAGTGTAAAGAAGAGAGACATACGAATAGCTAGGGTGCAGCTAGCGGGATAGCTTTGGGCTAGGGGCCACGTTCCATAAATAACTTGGTGCTAGTTTCGGGTTTATCGGGCTAGCAAGCGATAGCGACGGCTAGGAGAAACGGTCGGCATAAGGATATGCCGAGTGATAGATCAGGTGATCGACGCGACGCGTTTGGGGGCAACCAGCGGCACCAAACAAACTCAAAGAGATGTATTTCAGAAGAGATGGCACGAAGACGGAACGGCTAGATGTTCAGTCCGTGCGGAGACGGAGATTGGGAGAGGATTGGTGAGCAGACGAGGGCGGGAATGGTTTTTCCGAGTCGTTTTGCAAATACAGAGGGTCCGGGAGCTGTAAAGCTGTACGGAATTGGCAATATACCCAGCCTAGGCCCCCAAGATGGTCAGCTAGCTGACTGTCTGGCAAGCCTAGCGCACGATAGAGCCGGCTAGCTCGCCGTAGCGGAGCTGCACGGACCAGTTTTTACTCATTTCACTTTACCTCATCTCTTTCTCTCAACTAGTATAAAAAGGACATGTAAATACCGCTGAAAGACCAGTTCATGCCCCGCTCATCGTTACGACGATAAGGGTGTGCTCAGGCCTAGCTAGCGGAGATAAAGTATCTTCTTCGTTTGTAAAGTCTATAGAAATCGAATCAGTGTTGTTGGATCCACGAGTAACTGTGTGAACTAATAAGCAAAGACTCGCGTTGGGAGCTTGTGAGCGGCAACGACCTCCACGTATAAATCGGGACCGAGCGCACAAAGAGAAAGTTTGAGAGTTGTCGTTGACTTCGTGGTGGACTTCGCAAGGGCTACGCATTGGGTGACTAGGAAACGCCTCCCATAAAACGGACTACGACCAGCACAGCACTTTGGTAGAACTCCTTGGTCGATTCATTGGCCGATTAACGAAACTTGAGTGAGCCCTCTAGGTCCAGTATAAGCCCAAGTGTTAAGGAAAAGAGCTTAGATTCAAGGTTCTAAGTCGGCACCCAAATATCTGTTGATCTGGGATCGTCATAGAGGAGAGAATAGCTGGCGCAGCATAGTCCGTAACTGGAAGTTTTCAGAAGACGCTTTATCACCTCGCCTAGGACGACGTAGCAATCTACGTCCGCTTAGTAAAAACCCTTTTTACCCCAACCCGTTCATTCCAGTCCCTTGGAAAGACTTGTTTCGGTCAAACGGTTGAGCTAGCTCAGAGATTGAAGTGTTTGTTGGGATAGTTGAGGCCATAAATCATCGCTAGTGCACTAGGGAATCAAACCAGCAGTCGCATACTACGACTCGGGACCCGAACTCACTAGGAAGACGCGCTAGTCTTAGTGTTATAATCATAAGGGGATTGGTGTGGTGTGTTAGGTTTTAGGTGTGGTGTGTTAGTGTTCAAGCTAGCCCATACTTTAGCTTAGCTAGCCTCAATTCACTGTCAGCGCATCTTGCCCGTTTCAGCGGTACGGCGCTTGCTGGACTTCTTCTTCTTCAGCTTGGACCCCTTGAGGGTCTTGTTGGACGCAATCTTGGTGCGCGCGCGTGTACGAGGGCCAGGCGATGGCGAAAGCGATGGCGACGGCGACGAGTTGGGCTCGGAGTCGGCCGTCACAGCGCTGAGGCGAACGGCGTGGGCGTGAAGGGTGGGGTCTCGCTGGATAACCACCTCGAGCGCTTGGCGCGGCCGTTTCGATGGTCGCTCAGGCGACGAAACAGGGGTCACCTGAGATGACTCAGTAAAAGCTTTAAGTTAGGGGAAAGGGACTTACCTTGGAAGCGGTGGATTTTCCACCCGCGGGTCCAATTGCGCGAGGAGGATCGGCAGTTTGATCGCCGTTCTCGACTCGTTTGCGCTTGGGAGGCCCGATTTTGACCACCCCCTTGCCCTTCCCTTTGGGTGCTGGAATTGGCGACGAAGGAATGTTGAGCTCTTCGTCTGCCGCCGGCATCTCGACATCGGTATCGACAGGGACCTCGGGGGTGAGCTCATGTTCAGCCTGTAGCTGATCGAGAGTACCCTTGAACGGGAATTCCTAAATACCAAACGTCAGCAGGACTTAAAGCTTTAAGTAGAAAAGACATACCTCGTCAGCGCTCCCGGAGGAAAACAATTCTTCGGGAGGCGGAAGAAAGAGCGCAGGAGTGGCCGGCGTCTCAGCAACGGGGGTTGCAGGAACAGGCGTAGGTGTTGTTGGGACAGACGCGGGTGCAGGAGCGCTGCTGGGTCTCGTTTCAGAAAAAGAACGCGGTTTGCGCGAGAAGCGCGTCGGAGGCGTCTTCTCAACCGCGGCCTTCTCTTTGATAGGCCGAGCGGGCGGGCTGCTTTCGAGGGGCGCCAGCGTCTCAATCTGTTCAAATTCAGAACGGGAAAATATCGAAGATAAAGGAAGAAGAACGCACCGGGGGAACAAACGGCGGAAGCTTGATGAGTTGTTCAAAATTAATGCAACGCTCGCTGGATTCCGTGTTGTATAGCGGGTGGACGTTGGATAAACCCGAAGAACCGAAGGGCCTGGGGCGGTACGTCGTCCGGGCCAGGCTGAAAGCCGAGTTTGGGAAGGGTTCCTGGAGGAAAAGCAAGTTAACAACGAATTTCGACTTAAAACTTTAAGTAAAAACATTCGTACCTTGCCTACGTCCGGAATCGTCTTGAGCCAGCGCTTAGTTTGGCGATCCTGGGTGAGGTTCTGGATAGCCAGACGCAACGACACAAAGAGGCGTTGTTGCATCGGCGGGAATGGGATACTGGTGGAACGATCCTTGACCCAGTTGGTCTGAAATAAAGATGAAATTAGTTGTAAAAGCCTATGAGATGAGGCACTTACGAAAAATTCCATCGCGCAGGCGATATGGGGAAGCAAAACCGACTCTCTCTCCGGAGTTACGAAGTTGGGCTTGCGAAGGATGGAGAAGATTCGGATAAACGGTTGAAAGTAGAACGGCGCAATGGTGGCGCGTTCGTCGGACGAGTACGGATACGTCTCAAAATGAAGGCGGTGTGGCGGGGTTGCACCGTAAATCGGCAGGTCGAAGTTTATCGGAACCTTGGCCGGCTAGAATCACGTTGAGACGAAGCGTTATAAACAAAAATTTTATTACGCACCTTGTCAAAATGATCGGGCTGCAATAAACTGCGCACACGAGGCGCCAAGGAACCACCCAACGGAGCAGCCAACGCGCACAGGCGGTGTACAACACCACCTAGTAGCTGAGAGCGGCCGGTACGTTGGTGGTTTACGTAGTACGTTTCCTGGAAAAAGTCAGGGACTTAGTACAAAAATAAAATTATCAACACGCACGAAGATTGGGAGTGCTTTCGAAAATAAGGCCCGCTGGACGGCCTTCGAATTTGCCTCAACGTGTATCTGGCGCCGAATGAAGGGCACCAAGTGACCGATGGCGGGGTGGAGCAAGAAGTAGAAGGACTTCGCCGTTGCTTTGTCCATAGCAAACGGCGCCGCCTCTTGGAGTTCCACCGTGTCGAAAATCAGGTCGGAAGGCCACGGATGATTTTTAAGCCCGGGGTAGAACGGCTGTTCATAGTCGTCAAGCCCGAGTCTTGGAAGAGTAGAAAGGGCTGGGAGGCCAGCAGAAGAGAAGCGCGACGCGGGGTCGAGTGCGGGAGTCGACTGCCGCTGCGCGACAGGACTTGGCGCTGGAGTGGGGGGCCGACGCGAAGAACCGGGGGCCGGCACCTTGATTTTAATAGTCGAGAGGGTCGAAGAGGACGCTTTCGCGTCCTGAGAGCGAGTCTTGCGAGTGGAGGAGTTGCGGGGCGGCATGGGAGTGAGTGGCGAGAGACGAAGATGAAAATTTTCATCTGAGTCAGCTGGCACATGACTTTCCGTGATGAACCGAAGCCCGACTGATCCGAAAGGACCGTACCTACACAGTACGGGGCCCAAGGGACCAGAATCAGCAGAAAAATGAGTGAAAAACTTCAAAAATGACTTAAAGCCTTAAGTCGGAGAAATCCGATTTTATCGCGCCTAGTGATTAGATAACACCGAACATAGGGGCTTATCTATCGCCGATATGGCCGAGCAAGGGTCGTGAAGGTCCCGTAGTGCATTCCGAGCGCGGATTGAGCACGGAGAACGAATTCGAACCGTGGGACAGTGTTCAATGATGTCAGGAGGGGTCTGACACAAAATGTGGAAGATCTTGATCCGACGTACCTAATGGGGTACTAAGATCGGCGAAGCTTGGCACCGATGGAGCAACCGTTCTGAAAAAGAGACTCGAGTGTCAGGAAAAGAGACAATTGACCGGGGACGGTCAAGATTTAAAAATGGGGGAGATGATAAGCCAGCAATTGGGCCACGCGCGGAATTTGCCAATTTTGCTCATTCTGTGCCACTAGCTGTATTGTAATCGGCTATATGAATCACTCAGCAAGGGGCTAGTGTCAGTCCGGGCAGCTAGCTAGGAGACAGCAGCGTATATACTATAAGCTTTAAGGTGTGAACCACTGGAAGGTCAATACTGGCCGGAAAGTCAAAATCATACTTAAAGCTTTAAGTCAAACCTTCTCTTTTAACAAGCCCTCAGGGTTCGTAGGAGTTGGGTGTTCACTCTAATCAAGGACAGGAGGAAATACTATCCATCCGTGACCAGGGTAGAGGAATGGGGGCTTTGCAGGGGCAACCTATGTTGACTAGAACATTTGTCTGCGGTAGAATTGGCATTTCCTGTCAATCAAGCCGAAGATCCAAGGACCGGAAAGGTCCGACGGCATAACCAGGAACGGCACCTCAAAGGGAGCAGTAGCGGCAACAAGGTCTTGCCGCCGGCTAAACCAAAATCGTGATGTCAAGAAGCTATTAATAGTCTTGACTCGAACAGACTCATATGGCTATTCACGAATGACTCGAGGATGATTCACCAGGAGTCACACACACCGAATTGGGACGACACGACGAGGCTGGATATTATTTGGACACACCAGAAGCGGACATATATTATTTATTTTAATTGTACCAACATCCATGCAGATTATTCACCTTTTCAAGTCGAGATTCATATGTAAATTAGTAGATTGTATTCAGTAGGAGTCCGTACCTTCACGGACTCAACGTTTGGACCATTATGTACATTACTATTTCGAGTTTCCATGTTTTGTAGTATTTGGTATGTAGGATTTAGTATATAAGTAGAGGTAGAGCTTAGGTGGAAGCCAGTGGACCGTACCCTTCTTGTTAGGAGCACAGCATAACGCGTGCCTCCGTCCGGGAAGTCTCACGGAATCCATTCGGTGTACATTTGAGTGTCTTTAGATACTTTAGTGTCTACCAATACATTGGGATTGGATTATATTTGTTGTGCAGCGTCAGCGTCAGCGTTTAGGGTCAGCGTTTAGGGTCAGCGTCAGCGTCAGCGTCAGCGTCAGCGTCAGCGTTTTAGGGTCTCAGCGTCAGCGTCAGCGAATATTACAGCGGAGCTTGTCAACCTTTGGTTACAGTTCAAACCCAGCGTCGAACTAAGTTTAGTTCATCACACAACCACCCGGTGTTCATCACCACAAACCTTTTGAAAACCACAACTCTTCTAAGAACTATAAAGGTCGCATCAGCGCCCAATAGGTCCGAGAAACCAAACGGTCGACTTAAGGCTTTAAGTCGAAACCTAGTTTTCAGCTATTGCAACAGCCGTAATACTTTGGTTGGAACCCCACGAACGCATATACAAGCGGAGAAGTGATTAGGTGTTTGATTTGGAGTGTGTTTAGTGTGTGGTTTAGCCATACATCGAGGCCCAGCATCCAGCACATCTTCCCCCGGTCGTCCCGATCCGCGGCGTATCAGCGCTCCACGAAAGCCTGGGGAGTTAGCCGCCAGTACATCCCAAGCCAAACAACTTCAGGGTGCATAATGAGGAACCCTTGCATTCTGCTGCAAGCTTCCTGGGTGGAAAGTTGACGGAATGGATAGAGATTGACAAATTGCGAAGGATTGGTGACCAACAAAGGGATGTAAGTCACATGCGGCGCCTCTATCGGTAGTTCAACCGTCTCGTAGGGGTCGAGGAACATAAAACTCTTGTAGTATGTGTGGACCGTGATGTCCTGAAGACCAGAGTTTGGATTCGATTCGGCCAGTTGCTTCAGCATGTCGTTAACGTCCTGGCTAAAATCTCCGAGCTCGGTGTTCCAGTCGTTCACATTCTCGAATAATCCGGCATGAAGTATGGCTTCACAGGTAGGACAGATGGGACTCTCCATCGGCCAAATGCATGGCTCCCGTTGAGCATGTGCAGGGTGCATCGAATGGGATGATACGGAGTCGGGAATGGATTCGAGTTCGGGCATTGAACTATGGATGCCCGAATCGGAGTCGGAGTCACCAAAGATTTCCTTGTGCAGCTCTGATTCCTCTTGAGCCGTAAAGCCCTGAGGAATAGGCTCGTAAACGTCCTCTGTTGGAGTGGATGCAGGGTTGATTGACGAATCAGAATCACCGGCATCTGTGGTAGACTGGATGACAGGTGCAGGAGAGCGCACTTCCATCATGTAGGTTCCCGGCATAGGAGAGAGAGAAATATCGGTGAGATTGGAGGAATTATTGTTGTCTTCATCGCCTTCATCCACCAGCAGCTCATATCTATTGTCTCCGGACTCGGGGTCCTTGAAAGAGAGATAGGTACCATCACGGCGTTCTTCAATTGAAACGAAATTGCCGCGCTGCCAAGGCCGACCTAGAAGAACATCAAACGGCACCTTTTCACCGACCCAGAAACTCGCTGTGGTTTCGACACCTCCCATGACCATTGAAACATCCTTCAAATAGCCACGAAGCTGTGCCTGACCACCGTTTGCGTCACCCATATTAATATGCCGAGTGATATCCATTGAAACATGAGACATGTATGTTCGCCAAGCTGCCCGAGAGACCACATTGAGCATAGATCCTGTATCAACAATGGCCACGACCATTTTACCGTTGATAAAGACTTGCAAACGAATGAGGCGTTGGCGATCTCGAGTAATGAAGGTTGCCGCAACAATTGAGTCAGGAGGAGGAGGCGGTGGCGTTTGATTGGCAGAAACTGTCACTGGAGAATTTTCGGTGTTATTGCTCGGCTGATCGATATTGAAAATCTCGTTCGTTAAGAAGATTGGCTGAGGCGGGACCGCGAGTCGAGTTCTTGAGCTGTAGAACCTTGATTAAGGCATTGGAAATAATTGGAGACACGGCAAGCAGTTGACCAGTGCTGATGTTCTCCATCTTGGAGTTCAATAACTGGTTGAGGATATCCTGAGGATCGACGAAGGCGGAGACAGCTGATTGACGCGGGCCGGACCGTTTCGAAAGCTTAGGCGGGGAATTGGCGGCCTTTAACACATGATCGGTGTCTTGGACGTCATTATCTTCCATTATGATGTCTTCTCTTGAAAAATCAACTCGGTGTTCAATTTGATCAATAGGGTGTTGATCTGGAATGGAAGCCTCGGTCGGTTCCTGTTTCGCAGTTTTCTCGGCCAATTTCTTGGTGGCCTTGACACTGTCAGGAATGCCTTCGAGTTCAGCCCCGGTCTTCTTCACATGAGCGCGAGTATTTGGACGCTCATATGGAGCAGGACGTTGCTGTTTGTCCGTTGATCGTGTGACCGAGAACATTTTTGAAAGTTCATCATCTGAGGTGGTGGATTGAACGAAGACAGGAAGAATGAGTTCTTCCTCCGATAACTGTACAGATTGGGTAGGAGCCATAGTAGCAAAAGTGAGATTGTTTTGAACCGTGGGAGCAGGCTGGCCGAGACGTTCGGCACGTTGACGGAGATAAGCATGGTAAAGAGTTTCCCCTTGCTGGTTAAATCTTCGCAGCAAGGATCCATCTTTCCACTCGATGCCTCGTTCTCCGCGCCGTAAATCACCCTTTGAAATGGGTTCTGCCATCACTGGGCATTCCCACAAGCTGTGTCCTTTGTCCCCGCATCCCCAACAGGTTCTTTCGCCAGGTTGAAGGGGAGGTTGCGGCTGATTCGCATTGGGATTCTGTCCGAACTGATTCGGAGGAGCAATGTAGCGGTTGTTCCGAAAGTTATTCTGCGGAAGTGGAGGAAGAGGAGGTGAATTGATGTTGAGATTCGGAGCTCGAACACACTTGGCAACAAGAGGATCGAGACGAGTGGCCTTGTAGTAGAGGTAATTGTATTCCTGATCATTGAGACTCATCTTGCTGAGTCTCTTAACCAGGTCTCCAACATCGTCGGAATTACCATTGGTGGGAGGAGCGGCAGGGGCGGCAACTTTGGGAATGATTGCTGGGACGTGAGCGTGCACTTCCCTGGTACGTTTAACCTTCTTCTTCACGATGGGCTTGGCCTTGGAGGACTTGGACTTCTTCTTCTTCTTGTACTCGATCTCATCGTCCGAGTCTGAATTATCTGATGCAGAATCATCCGTGTCAGACTCATCATCCGAGTCTGAATTATCAGAGTCGCCAGATTCAATGTCGTCGTCAAAGCGGCCGCGTTTGAATTTCGCGTCCACAATTCCAACGATCTCTTCCTCGGAGAAGGGTACGGTCATATCTCGCTTGGGATCTTGCGCGAGGAGTCGGTCTTCAACGATTTGGCGAAGATGAGAATGAATTCCCTTCCACAGATAGCGGCCATACTCGGTATCATCAATAATGTCCTTCTGCAGAAGCCATCCAGCTATAGTCGTGAACTGGCGAATGTACTTACGCCAAGTTCCCATATTTTTGATGGACCTCTTGCGCCATTTGTCTGTGAGTTTACGAAGGTCTGAAGGTTTGTGCCGCTGGAGGTCTTTGTCTGCATCAAACATGTGCTCCATGTTGGTACGAAGGACCGCCCAGTTTGGGGTGGTGTAATGTTTCATGCCTTCCAAGATGTGGATGACACTACGGGAACAATATTCGGCCATGGATTCAACCTTCTCGAGGTCTTCGAAGACATTGTTCAGGGTGAATAATTTTTCGCAGTGGGCGAGGAATCTTGTAACCTCGTGCGGGTTGCCAGTAAATTTCTTGGGAGCACCCCTGGCATGGAGGGGAGGCATGTCAATTTGGCTGCGGGGCCGGGTGACTGCTGGGACGTGGGCCATGTTGAAGGTGCGTGACAAGAGTGGAGGGGTGTGGTTTGGTGATAGGGTTGTTGAGAATGAGTGATCGTCGTAACACACAGTGGAGTTATTTGACGATAGTAGAAGACCCCCTCGCGGTGGGCTCCAGATGTGACGGCGTATAAAAAATACTATCACGTATCGATTAGATGTATTGTTTATCACAATACGTGATCGAGTGAGTCCAATATCGAAATGTGTCCTCCTGCGTGCGTAGACGGATCACCTTCCGAGAAATGAGGAATACCAAAGTCTTTTGGGAGCGGATTCGGTTTCTGGGGAACGTACACGCTGGGTGCAGCTTCCGCCAAATAATTCGCAAGACACTAGAGTAACAGTAAAGCGAGAAGTCAGTTGATTTAGACAGTAAAGATACTATGTGGGTGGTTTCGATCTTTACGAAGACCGGAGGGAGTTTGTAACAAGCAAGAGATAACCAGTGGTGAGTTTACCGAGTGAGGGATCCAAACAAGCAATCACTAAAGAAGTGAATTACTAGTGGGTAACCGGAAACTTTTTACACAGAGTATCTAAGAGGTATTTATATGTAACGAAAACCTCTTGGCGTTGGGAAATAATGGAGAAATATCAGACCATAATACAATAAAGACAATAAACGAACTGCAGAAACTGCGGGAGAAATGGAGAGAATAAACACATGCACTCCGTTTGCTGCGCATTTTATTGTTCTCCTTCATTCCACCGATGCTGCGGAGTTCTGGCCAATAAGATCGCTGCCCTGGATGTCGAGCTTCAGGAACACAATTAAACACGGAATGCATCCCTTTTCGGGGTTCTTGGATAGCGTGGGAACGGGAGCATTTCTTGTGATCATGAGAGTTTGAGGGGAAGTAGTTTGGCACGTCAAACTCATGAATGGCCCTCGTGGGAAGTGGGTGAATCGTGTACGGTGATTTTGTGAAGTTCAAATCCAAGTTACAGGAACATTTCGGTTGAATTCCATGTAAACCAATTTATTGGTGTCACACTATCCCGCTCACCCATCCTGTTCTTTCCCCTTACCCCTCTGTGCTTCCTCTGCCTTAAACATTGTTTCTGCCGTCCGGAATCAAGACCTCAGATTGTCTATGATAACATGCGAATTACTAGCGGACTCTCCATCATCTCTCTGTGCTCCCTCATCAATAATGCTGCCCTCCTAAATCAAGACCCGCAACTCATCAATTGTAACGCGCAAATTGTAGCCGGGACTGTCTTGCAAAAACTGATATCTTGAATTCCCCCTCAATGTTTGGTTCCCAAGTCTGTATGATTCCGCGCGTTCGCTCAGCGGATTCAATATGTACGGGTTCAATCGGTGACACTGCCAATTGCGAGGATACAACGGGTTTTGTTAATTTCCTTATGGCATTTTCCTCTCCATTTATATTGCTGTTCACTTTGAATAACCTTACTGTAATGCTCACGACCAGTGCTATTTATCGGTGCTATCGCACATTTTCGATCCCGAGGGAACCTGCACCTCAAGGTCTAATCTGCCGGAGCGAAGCGGAGGTCTCATCTTGTTTCTGTCAATCTAACGCGCCAAGCAACTTAACCCATGGCATCGGCAATCTCGGCCTTGATGCATGCCTTGCGGACGGATCAGAGATAAAGAGGCGGAGACGTCCAGGGAGACGGAAAAGGATTGATCGGCAGCCGTCGGTATACCTTAACGCCGGCAATGGCGAGGCAGAGGTTTGTCATAACCATGTTAAGTTGGCTTGGAAATGCTTTAGTCTGTGCCTGTACCGTGTCTCTTAAGACTGTGTCGCATCAACGCGCAAAAGAGCAATACAATCATACAGCTATCCCATGTTTGCCGGCCCGCCCTCATTTTCCATCTTCACACCCGGTCCATCTTCTTCTGTCTCGGCTGTGATGCTCACGACGATCCGACGCATAACTACACTTCCGATTGTCTCAACTCTTTCTTGACTAGAGTGCTTTTGCGAGCGCAACATGACGCGGACCGTAATCATCCCAAACGTGATACCCTACTCGACATTAGCGCCATAAATAAGGTGAAAGCCGAGCATACAATTGTGGGGGTCATAGCGTCGAGCACGATGTATTGCACGTTGTAACTGAGAGAGTAGAAGACGAGCAGGAGAATCTCAAGGAAGAGATATAATGCCGCCGATTCGACTAGGATCCTGATGACGGGAAGGAAAGCGCCACCGTCCATTCGAAACCGTGGAGATTTACGCTCGGTGAGCCACAGCCTAAGAGCCATTAGGCCGGTAGTGATTATATTCTGAACCACGGCAACGGAGAAAAAGATTGTGATCCAAGTGCTCAGACTGCTGTCGAATATTGAGCCGCCGGGTCTGACTCTGGCGAAGCCTGTAGTCACTTTGCATCCGGAAACTTGAAGAAGGGGGACGTCGAGATATGTTGACATCCGAGAAGGCTCCACACTCACCGAAATTGACAATGAGCAGGGCCAACGGCAAGATGAGGAATTTGTAGTCACGATCCCACAAAACCCAGCAACGATATACCTAAGCGAACGAGTAAGTTGTACGCGCTCCTCAGGATAAGAAATGGCGGTCTACCGCCATTGCATCCCCCAGTAGGCTTTGTATGGTGAATCTGAAAGCGGCTCAGTTTCTCTCATTGTGAGCGTTTGCGAATTACACGCACAAGACGTCGTTGAAAATATGGGTCCCTGGTTCAAGGTCAACACCATATTAGTTTAATGAAAGGGAGCCGCGTACAGTGCGAAATGACGCCTAGAAATGAGACTGGCCCACCAGGCGCATTGCCAAAGTCAACGTAACCTCGGATCATGCGGTAGCAACTCATAGCTATCGAGTCTCAGGTTGGATTCACTATCGGGTGGGGTGAGCACTCACCAACGTGAGCGGTCGCTACCGCGAACATGAGGATGGACGAAGCGAACTCAACGCGAGCCTGTAGCGTCTTGCTGAGAAGACATTTAAGAAACGCCGGAGAAAGTTGGGAACATACTGGCCAATGGCCCTTGCGTGTCCACCGATTGTGAACATAAACACTAAACCAAAACAACGAGAAATAAATGCCTGTATGTCTCTTTGAGAACGCTGGAAGGGTTTTGGTGGAGTAATACCATATAGACAGGTCTGAGAACAGTCAAATCATGTGCACTGACGGGGGGATTATGCGTACCTCGAGCCAGGCAGCCACGATAAACGTATTTTCCAGCGGAAACTGCTGTAAGGCCATTGAGGAAGCTGCAGACTGTGAGGACGTTACCCCAGGGAAGTCGATGGCTTAAGTGGAGCAGTATATTTTAAGCATACCGCTAACGAGCTTCTGTCGGGACACAATCGGGTCGTCCCCGGTGTGAGTAGGGATTCAACTTGCGGCGAGCTCGGGCGCCGCAATAACCGCCCCTCACCCGTCGAGTTCGACCGTACAATCCCGAGAAGTGACCGTTTGGAATTGAACTGTTTACAGGCGACGGTGTCGACAGTTCGCTCTCTTTGAGTCAGATTGGTGAGAATTTACCGTCAGCTGCCCCTCAAAAGAAACGTCCTCAGAACTTCTAATATCGGGGAGCGTCACATGTCAGGAAATAAGAAGTACTCGGCAAATTCGGTCGGTTCTCCCTGACGACTCGTTACTCAGGCTCTCGTAGACAGACACCACAAAATTTTGCTCGTACCGCGCAAGTCGTACTCGTTACGAGTATATTTTGCATATTAATGAATAGGTTCTGTGTTTATTAATGTTGGGGGAGCAGCCATTCCATCCGTTTGCCTCGCGCACGCTTGGTGGCCACGGTGATTAATCAGCAACACAAGGTTTCGAGTCGGAAGACTCCCGGATTGAGAAGGCTGATCAGCTGAGCCCATCGACGGTTTCCGACAGGAGAGTTGCCAAATCAAGGGAAGCAGAAACAGGAACCTGGGGTTTGACATGGGGGCGACAGGGAGCGGCATTCACCTAAAAGGAAAGTCGGAGGAAAGTGTCGTGCGACGCAGTGGGATACCGTGGGGAAAGTGAAGACCGAGGAGGTGTTAGCCAGTACATGGAAGAAAAGCTTGTCCCACTCACGGAAGAGGGACAGAGGCCCTTCTGCAGATATTTAATGTACTTCTCGAGGTCGCCCTGCCAATCAATGCCAGTCGGGCACCGCGCGGAGTAAGCTCGATGTCAGCAGACGCGGCCTAACGAGTCTATGCAAATTCAGCGAACATTTTTATACAAGAAAATAGTGTTACCAGGATTTCCGACCCCGCAACCGAGCCCACAGTACAATTGGTCAGCGACCAGACGTGGGTAAGACACTTGCCCGTCGCGGAAGTCGGTTTGCCGGTTGTCTTCAGACCTTTTCGATGTCGAATGAGCCATTGTGTCCTTGTGTAGCAAGTCGACGTTGAGTGCCTTATATTCCGATTTGCCGTCCGCGTTTTTGACGTAGCCGATGCGCTCACGAAATTTGTCCCGACGAGACTCCGAGGTCGAAAGATCGGCAGTCGTGCAGTCGAAAATCTCCAGCCCGCAGCGGTCGCGAACACGGCCAGCGGCGTTGATGTGCTGGGTCCCATCGAGACCTGTAACTGGAAGAAGTCAGTGACATAAATGGGAAGTCCGCGAGCTGCCCTTGTAACTTCGACTCGTGGTTCTCAACCAGCGCGGACCGCTTGAATTTCTTGTCGATGTCAGTGCGACGGGAGGTCCCGCATCCACAGCATTTTCATGACCGTGAATTTATGAGCCAGGTGCTTGATTTCTCTAGTCTCATCCTCCGACCCGTCTTTGAGGACCTTGCGCTTCTTCCTCCCACGTCGTGGCAACGTGTCGTTCTGGTTAGTGATGTCTGCAAATTGACGCTCCGCGGCTCTTCTTGGTGTCGTTGGCCTTCTTTTGCTGAAATCGCGCAGCCGGACCAAGTGGGTAAACGTAGCGAACAAACGTTCTAGCCGTTACACACCTGATAAAGCTCCTCCGACGGGAGATCATTGCGAAGTTCCGGACTTCGGGAACGCGAGGATGACCGTGAACGAGAGGATGAAGAAAGGTTCTCGTCAGAGTCGGAGGAATGAGTTCTTTTTCGGTGCATCGACATAGTCTGATGGTGGTGTGGAAGAAAAAGTGGAGGGGACGGCAGGATGATGTCATAATCTCACGAGTCGGAATGTCAACAGCACACCGCCACTGTCGATCCCGTCTTCTTCCCTCCCGCCATCTGCTCTCATGCCCCGAGCTGCAGTCTGTCTCGTTAACCCAGACGTTCTGGTGACAGCAGACCGCGCGGACCTCCGGACCGTCGGAGTTTGAAAATGGAGTCCAGAACTGTTCCGGTGTGATCTCTGCGCCTCATTTTCAACTCCGACTGACAGCGCGGATCACACCGGAACGGCTGGGTTACTGAGACAGAGAGCTGCAGTAGTACTATCAGTCCAAATGATTCGTGTTACATGGACCACGGTACGTTGACTCGGCAATCGGCCAACAATTGCTATAACCGGTAATCCGGCGAATGTCGGAGCGAAATTTTGCGTTTTTCTCCCCCTGTTTGGGCCAGGAAAATACATTGTCACCGTCACCAAGTTCGAATAGTTCAGTTCACAGGTCCCTGTCACCCGTCACCTGAACTAGGACCAGTGTATGTTGGTACAATAACTGCTTGTTCCTCATAGGGACCACGGCAGTAATACATCCTCCTCCTCCTTCTCCTCCTCCTCAAGGCCGGAAATCTGTTAGGCCATGGATTTCAGCCGTGGGAATAATTATTCAAACACCGTTTGTCTCGATTCGATTCGATGAGCTCGATGATGTGCACTGAATTTCTTCAGTGAAAGGTGTGCGGGTGTGATTTGGATGATGGGTGAAATTGCAGGTTACCGTGTGGGGTCATTTTCCAGAGGTGAACAGAACTCATGTTGCCACCATCTCAGCTAGAAAATTATGACCCTGCAGCTCATGTAAGGCTGACTGAATGTGAATCTACTCATGCTTGTGGTTAATTACACGACGGCAGTTCCCAGAACGAGGATTCAAGTAAACATTGGGATAATGTTCGAAAAGTGCTTACATAAATACACTGTGCATGAAGTGCAGTTCCTTGGGCCTGAGGAACGTATATAGAGCTCCAACACCGTAGTTCAAGACGCTCCTAGTTACAATAACTGTTGTGGACACAGAGCATGCGACAATGTTAATGCCGCCGCGTCAATAATCAATAATTCGGCGTGGGCAAGTACTTGAATACACTCTTAGGGCAAATCCATTGGGTGGTGGGACAGATCCCTTGAGTGCAGCTTGAGAGTGCTCCTGACTGCCGAGAGCCACTTACAGAGTGTCTTAGTCTTACACCGCGACACGCCAACACGCCAACACGGCACGGCACCGCGTGACACGGCTTTCGGGGCCCTTATTCAGAAAGGTAGAACTGGCGACCTTTTGACGGGGCGTCGGAGCCAGATGTCCAGGTCGTTCAACCTCAGGGCGTCGGAGTGGGGTTTCTGTGTCCTCTGAGTGCCCTTGAAGTAGTTGCAGCCCTGAACCTGCGGCGGAATGAACATTCCGGGAAATTCGATCAGCGATTGATAGATAATACGATGCTTGACAGGCAGGGATAATGGTGGGGCAGAACCCGGTGGCCGAATTTTGGCGGACGACTTGTAGTCGCGACACTTCTTGCAATTTATGCCATACTAATCCTCCATTCTCGAAAAAAGAATATACAACTCTAGTTTCTATTTCTAATCCGCGCTAGGTACCGGAGTCTGCACCATCTCCTGCAAACGTACCTATTCTAACAGAACAGTGAAAAAGTAACAGTCGTTCTGGTCATCTGTGATGATATGCTGGTGCATCGTTCTCGGGCTCTCTCAAATCTTGTGTAACGTCGTGGACAGGGATAAGCGAGATGGTGGAGTTTTCACGCATTGCTAGGACACCAAAGGTGATGATAATACCGTCGGTCGACAAGCGCCAAGGACTTACCGATGCGATTCCTAACCAGTATACGTAGAATACTTAAATTCGAGGATCCAACTGACCTTGATGAGAGTATCCATAACGTCCGGGGCGGCGGCGACTGGTACCGAGCGACACAGAGTTGTGGGATGTGTAGAAACTGCGGTGATACGGAGGTGAGACGGGTACGAAACGTCGAGAACGGAGGCAGAGAGAAAGTATTGAGTGAAGTCTTGGCGCCGGAGCTGGCAGCCGGACCAACGCGCCAGACGACTTGAACCATGGCGTCGGCAATCTCGGCCTTTCGCACGACGGATCAGGGACGAAAAGGCCGAGGCTTCGCCGATATCGCGGAGACGGAAAATCATTGATCGGCAACGGTCGGCACACCGGAACGTCGACAATGCCGAAGTAGAGGTGTCATACGATGTTAAATCTAGAGTTGGCTTGGAAATACTCTAGTCTGTGCCTGTACCGTGCGGCAGAAATACTCTAGACCGTCCCGGTCGGAACTGATTCATCGACGCGCAAAAGAGTAATACAATTATACAGCTATCCCCATGTTTATCGACCCGCCCTCATCGTCCATCTTCGCACTCAGTCCATCTTCTTCTATCTCGGTGGTGATGCTCACGGCGATCCGACGCAAAGCTATACTTCCGATTGTCTCAACTCTTCCTTGACTGGAGTGCTTTTGCGAGCGCAACATGACGCGGACCGTAATCATCCCAAACGTGATACCCTACTCGACATCAGCGCCAAACACCAGGGTGAAAGGCGAACATACGATTGTGGGGGTCATAGCGTCTAGCACGATGTATTGCACGTTGTAACTGAGAGAGTAGAAGACGAGCAGGAGAATCTCAAGGAAGAGATATAATGCCGCCGATTCGACTAGGATCCTGATGACGGGAAGGAAAGCGCCACCGTCCATTCGAAACCGTGGAGATTTACGCTCGGTGAGCCATAGCCTAAGAGCCATTAGGCCGGTAGTGATTATGTTCTGAACCACGGCAACGGAGAAAAAGATTGTGATCCAAGTGCTCAGACTGCTGTCGAATATTGAGCCGCCGGGCCTGACTCTGGCGAAGCCTGTAGTCACTTTGCATCCGGAAACTTGAAGAAGGGGGACGTCGAGATATGTTGACGTCCGAGAAGGCTCCACACTCACCGAAATTGACAATAAGGAGGGCCAACGGCAAGATGAGGAATTTGTAGTCACGATCCCACAAAACCCAGCAACGGTATACCTAAGCGAACGAGTAAGTTGTACGCGCTCCCCAGGATAAGGAATGGGGGTCTACCGCCATTGCATCTCCCAGGAGGCTTTGTATGGTGAACCTGAAAGTGGCTCGGTTTCTCTCGTTGTGAGCGTTTGCGAATTACACGCACAAAACGTCGTTGAAAATATGGGTCCCTGGTTCAAGGTCAATGCCATATTAGTTTGATGAAGAGAGCCGCGTACAGTGCGAAATGACGCCTAGAAATGAGACTGGCCCTCCAGGAGCATTGCCAAAGTCAACGTAACCTCGGATCATGCGGTAGCAACTCATAGCTATCGAGTCTCAGGTTGGATTCACTATCGGGCGGGGTGAGCACTCACCAACGTGAGCGGTCGCTACCGCGAACATGAGGATGGACGAAGCGAACATAACGCGAGCCTGCAGCGTCATCGGTGAGTAAACATTTCAAGAAACGCCGGAGAAAGTTAGGAACATACTGGCCAATGGCCCTTGCGTGTCCACCGATTGTGAACATAAACACTGAACCAGAACAACGAGAAATAAATGCCTGTATGTCTCTTTGAGAACACTGGAGGGGTATTGAATGGTGGAGCAATACCATATAGACAGGTCTGAGAACAATCAAAATCATGTGCACTGACGCGGGGCTTACGCGTACCTCGAGCCAGGCAGCCACGATAAAGGTATTTTCCAGCGGAAACTGCTGTAAAACCATTGAGGAAACGGCGAGCTACGGGGACGTCGAGCTACGGGGACGTTACCGCAGGGAAGTCGATGGCTTAAGTGGGGCAGTATTTTTAAGCATAATTGCTCGCGAGACACTGTGGCGGCGTGGCAATCGCATCTTCCCCGGCGTGAGCAGGGATCCAACTTACAGCGGGCTCAGGCACCGCAATAACCGACCTTCATCCACCGGGTTCGACTGTACAATCCCGAGAGGTGACCCTCTGGAATTGAACTGTTTACAGGCGAGTATGTCGACAGTTCTCTCTCTTTGTGTGTCAGTCGTGTGAATTTAACGTCACTCCGCGACTTCTTATAAACCCAGTGGGTGTCACATGCCAAGAAACAAATTGTACTCGGTAAATCCCGGTCGGTTCTCCCTGACGACTCGTTACTGACGAATATATGTTCAAGTTTTGGGACTTGTATATTAATGAAAAGGTTCCATGTTTATCACAGTAATGTTAGGGGCAATCATTCCATCCGCGCTTTGGACCCCAGTGGCCATGGTGATTGACTCCTGGATTGAAGGGGCATGGCATCGGCTAGTCCTACACACATCACTGTATTACAACATTTACGATACTGTAGACTCTATGTAGTTGATACATCAGCAACCTTACCGACGTCAATCCTGTAGTTTATATTGTTCTTGGTTCGTCGTCGAATTAGCCCCAGTTTTGGGGGCTATATGCTCTTGAGCTCCTCTTACTTTGTCCGTTCTCGTTTACGCTCTCGTTCGGCCTCTCGGGGGCTCCGCCCCGCGACAGAGAAGGCTGAGCCCATCGAGGGTTTCCGACGGGAGAATCAAGGAACGCAGAAATAGGAACCGGAACCTGATTTCGTTCCAGATTTGGGTTTGACATGGGCGCCACAGGGAGCGGCCGCCGGCATTCACCTAAAAGGAAGTTGGAAGAAATTGTCGCGCGACGCAGTCGGATAACCGTGGGAGACTGAAGACCGAGGAAGAGTCGGCCAGTACAGTGGCTCAAGAGTCACCACGGATTATCAGTACGCCCGCTCGAGCGAGAGATCAATCCAGATACTTATGTATACGGCAGACGCGGCAGCTGCAGTCAAAGTCACATTCACAAATACGGATGATTCAAGATACGTGATCCAAAGTGGACCTGTCTCTAATGCCAACGGTCAACCACCAGTTTCGGTCGTCTTTTCCTCACTTTCGGCGTCATCCATCGCCTTCCTATCACCAACTTGAAGTCAATAAAACATGCCGGGAGGATGCTAATCGATTGATATCTGTCACTGACACGCTTGTTGACAAAGCCGACTATAATTTTCTTGTTCCACGTCCTGCTTTTGTGATGCGGGGGTTTTTTTTTCGAAGTGAAAGCATGTCTTGGTCCAACTCTATCGCGTATGCACATCTCGAAGTAAGTTGTACAAATATCCAAAAAACGAGGAGACGCACCTTTGCCCTTGCTCAGGGCCCGCAGTTTGTCGAGGGAATGTACTGCCTGAATCGTTTGTTCATATTATGTGACCTCACGATGCGGATGGCTATTTACCAGGACGGGGGGTCGTCGTAAAAGCGGACAAGGTATGGCACACCTTTCCCTTTCCGGGGACATTGGGGCGGAATTTTCCGCACTGTCGGCAGACCCACTGGATGTGAAGGCTGGAACACCACCGCCGGCCACCAAGGTATATACGACCATAATGAGTTCTTGTCGGCCCAATGACAGGAGCTGCGACTTACCGAGAGTGCCAGGTTTCAATCGTTCGCTGTTCCGCACAACAAGTCAACCAAGGTCCAGAACGCTTTTGGGGGCGACAGGTGATCGAGGAGAAGATGTTGCGTCGGAGAGTTTAGCGCGTTTTCGAGGGGGGGTCGCTGGAGACTCCACCGTCATAACTCGCTTCGGGTGCGCGTCCACCGGTCGCTGGCGGTCAGCGCCGCCTCCGGTTCTGCAGTACCTGCAGTAGCAGTGACTTGTTGAGCTCCAACAGCCTCTTCAACGTCAGAGCTTGGTATTCCGTTCTCTTTCTCGTCAGATGGGGGCTCTTGTCTATGGACTACGCGCGCAGAGTCAGTGCCGTCAGGAACACGTCCCTGTAAAGCGCCTCAGTAGATGGCGAGGAGTACAAGTGAAAAGCGTACCACAGCCTCAAGGAGTTCAGTCGGGGTCTCAGAGGTTTCGGTGAGCTCAGTGGGGCTCGTAGCTTGCCGGGTAGTCAGAACGGGGGACTGGAATAACAAGATCAGAATCGGCGCTGAAAATATGTAGAACCTGACGAAGGGTCTCCTGGCTATCTTTTGTGGATAAATCAGGGGTTTGCTCGTGAACCTTGTCTTCGTCGCTCTCGATCTTGATAACCTCATGAACCTGGTGTCCTGTAAGTCGGGCTGAAAGAGCTCAGAGAGTCCTGACACACATAACAACGCTAGGGGAGCCCCCAGAGCCAATAGAAAGCCTGTTTGTCGATCTGCCAGCGCGTGAAGAGTCCTTGCCGCCTGCGCAAGTTCTTTTGTGGTCTGGTACACAGGAGCTCGTAGCTCCTCCACCGCAACACGTGCAGCATCCATGCGGAACGCAGATAGTTTCCGTTCCTCTTCCAGCAGCCGGTTTAAATCCGACAGATCGCTCTCTAATTTTTCGACATTTGACAGCAAGGCGCGCGACCTCATCCCGGAGGGCTTCGATTTTGCGGTCTTGGTGTTTAGCACGCAGACCGGCGTCCCCCGCTGCGCGTTCGGCGATCTGAAGCACACTGCTCGAGGGTTTTGAAAGGGTCGACGGTGTCCATGGTAGGAAATAGCCCGATTGCAATAGACGCTCTGGGCGCTTCAAGTAGTTGATTGATCACTGAATACGAGCATTAATCGTTTGGTCCAAGTTCAGAAAGAAATTCTTGCAAATTGCGGTAAGTCAGGGCGTGCTTGCCAGAAGAGGTTAGTTGATTACCTGCAGGCCATTGTGATCGTAGGGTTGCGAAAGGTGGAGAAACTTAGTAGACATGGCAGGCGCTTTCGCGGCAATCACAAGAGGCAGCGACGAGTCCCGACTCGAAACGAAGTTTCTAAGTTCGTCGATCGCCGAGACGGATTTCCGAATTGCTGAGAGTACATGGAGATGTGGATTGTCCGCAGAACCAGCTGATACTAACACGCTTTGTGCGGGCACGCGACATAACCCAAGGGATGACAGTGTGCGGCGCGATGAACGGGAGCATTTTTGATAGAACAAGGGGAGAGGATGGCGGATGTGAGAGCATCCGGACAGGAGCATGCGAATTCTGAGAAATTATCAAGAAGACGAGCTCCGGGTGCAGTTGGAGGAAGCCGGGGGCGTAGGCTGACAAGGGAATAACACTCTCGGAGGTGAGAAGTATATCCGATATGTAACTGAAGAGGCGCGGAGCGGTAATGGATAGTCGATAAATTGCGGTGAGTTTGAGCATCGCTATTTTAGCGAGATGAACAAACGCTTTGAGGGTCCCATCGAACTTGAAGAAGAGTTCCCTGGATATATATCACTGATCGTTCAGAGCACAAAAAAAGGAAAAAACGGACATCTTCAATTTGGGCACATAGGACGCAACCACATGATTCGAAACCAATGTCTTGAAGAAAATCACCGCAGCGCGACATCTCGCAGCGAAACCTCGCGGTAGATCAACCGCAAACAGACACCGGATAATATGCGAGCAGTTCGGCACAAAGAAAGAAGGTCAATGCAAGGTAAATAGGTGGAAACCATATCAAGGATCTCAGTGGGAAGAGCACTGTGTTTGGGCATGAAGGCGGGAGGCAAGAGGGTCACGCCGTGACTAAAGTCACATCGAAGCAAACAGAGCGATCCGTATTGATCCGGCGTTGTACTGCCACCGACGATCTCTTTCGCCTGCGCCGACCACAACCCCCATGTAAGTTACTGAGCAGTTCCATTCGACGCGAGAAACTCTATGACCTCTGTAATCACATGAAATAAGTCCTTGAAACCGAGAACTCTGCTAACCGGGTCCAAAGCCCTGCGGGCACTTCGCCAATGATCAAGCCATAAGTGTCCCTCGTCTAGTCGGCATGCGTCATGGAACTTCATTTATATGGGCTGAACGACTACTGTTTCCCCTGCAGCCAGTCACGAGTGAAGCGAAGGCGCTCTAACTGCACAATTGCTCAAGCTATAGTTGGGCGACACATTTATCCTCCATGCTGACCGTGGGTGCAAAGTGTCTTTCCGAAGTCCTGATATTTTCGAACATTGACCATGTCATGTCAGGCTGAAATACGAAACAACGTCCTTATGCAACGCTCAAGTCATACTCGTGGTTATGCGTATGCCTTCAACATTCGTGGTTGAGTTAAGGTATGTGGGTGAAATCAACTCCGCGTTGAAAATCGTTGTGGACCGTGGATAGGGCCGCTTCATTTGCCTAAATTGCGACTGCCGTTAGAAGAATGCGAAGAACATAGCGCCACCGTAGCGAATCTAAGGCGGGCGCCGCCACCGGGACTCGCTAGGTCCGAAATTACGGCTTGACCTGCGTCGTATAAGGACCTCGAATGTGAGTACCAAGTCGGCATCTGATTTCCCCTCTCCCAGGTGAGAATACCTACGGCCATGCTATCCAACGTTAATCTGGCGCTAGATCGCGATGAAAAAACCTTCCTGCGTTGGACTTTCTGCACTCCTCATTAGCTTTCTCCCCGCTGCTACAGCATTGTTGGGAGCGAGCTGGAGCGTTACCAACGTCCCCTTTGCCGGCCTAACAGACATTAGGTTCCCCTTAACCATAGTCGAAGCGGACCACATCTCCGGCTATTACTTCGCCCAGCAGTTCACTTTTGTGAACTCGGGCCTCGGCTACACCGGTCTTCAGCCGCGCCCTGACGTGAACGGGGCAACTGTCCTTCACGGCGTCTTCTCCAGCTTCATTGCAGGCACTCAAACCAATGACCCGAACTGCCACCTCGGGGCGGACGGCGGTCCCGGCGTGTCCTGCAGCGTCCAGTGGAGCGGCTCCTCTATCGGCAATCGCACCTATCACCTCGAGGTCAAATCCGACGACCTCAGGCTTTGGGTCGGTACCGCGATTGATACGGTGACTGGCGCCAGGATGCATATCGGGAGCTGGACTACCCCGTCCCATGCAGGTGGAATCCAAAATAACCAGCTGGGCTTCGTCGAGTGGTATCCGTGGAACAGCTGGAAGCCGCCGAACCACTGCGCCAACCTCCCTTATCAGAGAACGATTTTCGGCACTCCGATTACGAGTCGCCCTGGGTGCGTAGGGACACAGGGTGATTTCTTCGAGTATGGGGACTGTGTTGGGTTGGTCGCGTTCCAAGCGCAGCCGGTCGCAGGTGGCGTGCAGAACAATTGCGGGTTCCGAGGGAAGGTTGGATTGTACGAGAACGGCTACTTGGAGTGATCAAACGGGTTTTTGTGTTGAGATTGTAACTTCGGTCAATTGTGCGTGTAACTTGTAAAATTTCTCTGTTATCTGTCTCCTATAGCAAAATCGAAATGAAAATTCTCGAACTAAAATTTGGACTCAGCCAATGTGCGAGTTGACTCAGTTGACCCAAAAGTTAGCTGCCTCAATTCCAATTAGCCATTTCGACGCGAACTGTGGCATGGAACTAAAACAGAGCTTTACCAGAGATTAAAAAAATCAACCATCAGACTCGGGCATGGCTCGGCGAACACACTAATGATGCCGGAGATCCGAGTCATCTGCTTCTTCTTCTTACCACATCCCACCGCGAATCCAAAGATTAGCATCCCGACCCGACATGCCCTCGATTCCACAGGAACTCGTCAACGCAATCGTCTCCCATCTCCCTTTGGCTTCCCTCAAAACCTGCTCCTTGGTGGACCCGACGCTTCGCGGCCCTTGTCAGCGTATCTTGCTGCGCTCTATCACTCTCAAATGCTGGCTAAGTAACTGGCCCGAGCCTCCCAACCTCGATGAGGCGTTGGGTCTACTGGAGGACTCTCCTCACGTCGCCTCGTACATAACACACCTAACAATCAAGCTTCAACTACCCATCTGTGCTCATTTGAGCGCTCTACAGCTAATCCTCCGGAAACTCGACAACATTACATGGTGTATGGTGGACGGGTACTATCGCCGACTAGAATGGACGTCCCTTCTCACATTCGGCTTATCCGCTGTCTTGGCGGAATTTCTGGGGCGCGAATCCCTGAGGACGCTGCATCTTCGCCGCGTTCGTGGCTTTCCTGCAGCGATTTTCCGCTGCACTGCGCCCCGCCTATCTCTAGAAGACGTGGAAATCGCGGAGTCCGTCCAGGAGCGTGTCGTCCCTTCCGGACGAACCATTGTCGATTTGGCTCTGGGCCGCGGCACTGACGACCTATACCCACTACTCGCGAGTCCCCAATTTCATTCTCAAACGGCGAGCCTCCGTCGATTGTCGATCAGTCCCCACGACAAGTCTGTGGCCCTGATCTCCTCCGTTGCGGCAAGTCTCCAGGAACTTCAGTTCCATCATAAAGGTGAATGACTTCTTTTTGGCAGGCCGTGACGTTAACTTCGTTGTTCGCTGGGACAGGGACAGAACCACGCTCTATCCTAGCGTTACCGCCTCTGCCCGCGCTGAAATCCATCGAATTCCTGATTGGTTTCCCCGGTCGGCGTACCACCCCGGTGTTAGACACCATCACCTCCATTCTCACGTCGGGCACCAGCCCCAACCTAGAAAATATTACCCTTTCATTCAGCTGGTACGGGCTGACCCATTCACCCTCCCCCGACGCAAATTCCCTCGCAGCGTTGGATGCCGCGCTCTCGTCGCATCCCAACGCACCGGCGATTCACTGGCGGATGAATTTTAGACTGATGGATTTCAATTCTGCGCAGCAGCTTTCGGAGCTGGCAGAGCGGGTGAGGACGGAGATGTGTAATGCGAAGAAGATGGAAAGACTGGTGGTTGAGGAGTACCAAGAGTGATTTATGTCGCGACTAAGATGCAAATTCAGCCTACGTATATTTCAAAATGTGTGTGACTTTTTTCAATGCCAAGTTTAAAAATTCAAGCTCCCGTAAATTTCTGCGCTAGGTTTACCGTGCGCTCACGCAAAGTCGCCGGAAGCGGATAAACGCGGCCCGGTTCGTCCCGCTGTGACGACCTGTGACAATCGTCTTTCTCCCTTCGCCGTAGTTGTTTCAATTCCGCCACAACGTGTCAGGATGGAGGTAGTCACCCGTATTTAGTCATCGCTACGTATATGTACTACGCCCCTATCTGTTATGTAGAGCCTTCTTGCCTTTACTCCACGACCACCTTCTCACAGGTTATGGGCCTCGACTTTCCCTAGCTTCGCACTTGCTGCCTGTTTTCGCTCATGCTGTCCATTGCATAGAGTCGACTTTGACCTTTGACTGAACCCTCCCGCATTTTTTTGGTGACGACTTGACCGACGACCGACGACCGAGAGACCTCTGGGAGACGACCCAGGGGACGACCACTCTCAAACTGCGAAGGACCAGTAGGAGACGACCCCCCTGCTGGACGACCACCTTCGAATTTTTGCGAAAGACCGGGGAGAGACGACCCCCTCCCGGACGACCACTTTCATCCCGCGAAGGACCAGTGGGAGACGACCCCCCTGCTGGACGACCACCTTCGGGCTTCGGTTATTTTGACGACTCTACTTCGACTTGACTCGACATTGACTTCGACCTTTTTTGTCCCTCGTCGATTTTGGGGGATTCGACCCTTCGACCCTCGTTGACCTTGCGTTGACCCGGAATGTGACGTTGCTTGACACCGCGACATTGGCGACACTGCGATCATTTTCCGATCGAATACCCCTAGTTTCTTTATTCAACTACCGCCCGCGCTGCTGCTCGTGACAGTGGAATCCTTCCTTCACTTGGGGGGAGACTCATTGGCTCCAGGGGAGCCCGCGCATTTTTATGCCATTCTCTGGTTGTGCCTCGGATATCCGTTGCGATGAGGGGGAGTGTCAGGATGGAGGTAGTCACCCGTATTTAGTCATCGCTACGTATATGTACTACGCCCCTATCTGTTATGTAGAGCCTTCTTGCCTTTACTCCACGACCACCTTCTCACACAACGTGGCCGTCGCATCCCAAAAATCTGACGGGGGCAGTGTTGGACGTGCCGAAATGCCGCCAGTGGCTGACCTGAAGTAAAAGAGGCAAAATAATACAAGTCAATGCGTTTGCGTACAAGCGGTGCAGGTGCGAGAGATTTCACAACAGTGTGGATCCAACAGGACAGGCCAAAAGATTTATTGCATCTCATACAAGTGTGTCGGCGATGATAAAGGCCACGAAGTCAGTACAGTGGTAGAACACTACACAATGTATATAGCTGCTTTGAAGGAGTAATAGAGTGTGGCCAAACAGCGCCGAATTTGTACGTGATGAGTCCAGGACTCCAACCGACGGCGACAAGGTCGGCGACGACGTGAGACAGTAATACGCGGCTAACAGTCTTGATGCAAAGGGGGAAGCTGAGGAGAACGGAGGGGAGAAAATAGGTGGTGGACACAGGGATTCAACAAGGTGAGAGGTGAGAGTTTGGCGCTTGGTGTGGAGAGGGATGAGAACTGAAAACTGGGACACTATGTGAACGACGACGATGCAACGTGCAAACAGCTTTCCAGAGATGATAAATTACTTGAGGGAACATTCAAGCAGAGGCATAACAGATCAAGAGAGGGCGAGAACAAGGCGAGAACAAGGACGCCGGATTTCCGCGGGCAACGAAAATGACCTCCCTAATGACCTCTCGTCGGGCCGCCGTCGGCTGCAGCAGTCAGGGAAGAGGGGTGATAGAGGCATTTGGAGCAGGCGTAGGGACGATGCAGGGGACACCAAAGGTGGGTTGACGTGGTAGAAGAGAGGAGGATAAGGGCTTGTGGCTAAGCCGTCAGCCGCCGAACACTGCCGGACACTGCCTCCATGAAATTACCGGATTTGGGATGCCACGTTGTGGCGGAAACTCAACAGTGCTTCGCCGTTACCACTCGGTGCTAGCGCTCGTTCCGACCTTCCTCATACTCCAGACGAGGCCTGGCCCTGGTTCTGATTCTATAGCACTGTGTGCTAGCCATGGCGCAACCCGCCGACGAGTACGCGTTTTTTTTTTCACTTCTTGCCACCGCGCAGGAATCTCACAAAAATTCAGCGCAAAGTCTGTTCCTCCAACCATCTCGACGCGTACCAATCTCCCCATTCCCACCACCGACATTCCTATTGCGCGAGCAACGCTTCTCGCCGCTCAAAAGGAACTCGCCGAAATAAACACGGATGAATTACGCCGTAGCGTCGTTCTCTCGCGGATAGAGCTTTGCATGACCGCCCTTGCGCCCCACAAGTCTCTCCCTGTTGAGGTCATCAGCCGGATGTTCACTCTCTGTGCCCCCGGCGGCGTCGAGTTGGACGACCTAAGCGGGCCTTCGTACTCCACCCTGGGCCGGGTCCGGCATTCACGGCCGGGCAAAGGAAAGGACATCCGGCTCATTCTGTGCCAAATCTGCTCTCGCTGGCGAACAATCGCCCTCGACACTCGCAAGCTTTGGAATAACGTCAAGATCAATTTTGGCTCTCACAAAATCGCGCGGGTTCTGAAACTTCTTCCGATCTGGTTGGGCCGTGCGGGAGAGTCGACTCTCTCCCTTCATATTGACGGGAGAACGGACGACCCGCGCGTCTTCAGCATTGTCTCCACTTACGCGCACCGATGCCATGCCCTCGTCCTTGAGGATCTTCAATTGGACAACCCTTTTTTCGAGCTCCCCGCGGGCACCCTACGTCGTCTCGAGACCATGTGTCTCGTTGGAGCCTACAGATATAACAGGGACCTGCCGATGCTTCCCACGAAACTTCCCGTTCTCGACGGTGCATCCCTGCTGCGCAGTGTCACCCTGCGCTCATTCTCCAACGCCGCGGAGCCCTTTATCTTACATCTTCCATGGCAACAACTCACCTCGTTGTATTTCGACAACACATTCCCGACCCCTTCGCAGTACTATTCGATCCTCGGTGAATGCGAAAACGTCGGGCAAGCACGCCTCGATGTCTTTCCATCCTCAATTGGTGGCACAATCGAGCGGCGTTCGGATGTCGAGATTGCTCTCCCCTCACTGCACACTCTCGAACTCAACACAGACGTCCTTGGCGACGCCGCCCGATTTTTCCACAGCGTCGCCCTCCACGCCCTGGTCGATCTGAAGATCAGCCTCGCTAACGACTACGACTCTACAATCTTCGACGTCCGCTGTTTTCCCTCCCTGCAGCGGCTTTCCATCGACGAGGGTGGTCGGGCCTCTCAGATGGATCTCGAGGCGTGGCTGCGCGCGTGCCCCGCAGCCGTAGACGTCTGGGTGCCTGGACACTGCATGCAGCGAGTCCTCGTCGACCAAATCGCCGATGGGCGGCTCCTTCCGCGCCTTAAATACCTCGTACTAGACGCGGCGGTTCCCGCATACATCATCGCTGCGCTCGAGTCGCGCCAGCGCAGCACGGAGCACTCCACCATCGTCGAGGTGGGCTTTACCGGCAGTGAGATGACTGAATGGGAGCTCGAGTCAAGCGAGCGTATGCGCATCGCGAGACTGCGGATGGTCGGAGTTTATATGGCTGTATCGAAGAACTTTGGTCGGGTTCCTGGGGAGGTGGACATACTTTCACGTCTGTACCGCGCTGTCGCTGATCTTCCCATAGATTGGGAAACTTGCACGACTCAACGCTCAGCAGGGTCGAGATCCCTTTGCATTGGGAAAGGAGAACAAGCGCGGCTAAGTGCCCGTAATCGCTATCCCACAAGCAGATTTGTTTAAACTACAACGTCCTCAGCAAGTCGCGCAGAATTTCCCCAGCTTCGCGTAGGCCGGATTGAACGCGGCGTTTCCACCAATTGCAGTGGCGTATGTACGCTGTGTGAAAGAGCTTCTCCGCATCGAGAAACTGCTCCAGTCAAGTCAAATTACTCACCGCACATCCACTTGCGGCGTTCCCAAGCTCCGCCGTGCGATACGCGTCGATGCCCTTCTTCAGATTCTTTCCTGTGGTGCAATCTGTCGGTCGGCAGCGTTTTGTTGTTAAAGGTTCATCTCCGCGACTTGGTTGCTGATAGCGCCTGCAACGTCGCCACAAAGCTGGACGTGCAGTAGTTAAAAGTGGACGAGGACTGTGGCTATCTACTCACACCCTGAGCATAGGCGGCGCTCGCCGTGAACCAGAGAGCAACGAGAAGAGTAACGAGAAGAGCAGTAAATTGCATTGCGCTTGAGGGAGGGAGGAAGAGTGACTCCCTTTATACCATGCCACCCAGACCCATTGCCCGTCCCTCGAGGCTTATCCCCGCAACTTCCAAATGAAGGCCATACGATCATCTAACCACGGCAGTTCAATTCCCCCGAGTCTGGGCATGCTTGAGCAGCGATTTCGACGATAGACTGGGCTGCGATCGTTTCGTAGTTCTCAAACCGCGTCGAACACGGACACGCGGAACCCACGGGTCCCAATAATTCATATCTCCGGCTGTATCTTACAAATATGACACTGGACTAGAATCCATCACCGCTCTGTACCTCCGTCAGAAGATTCACGATAACCTAAACCGACGGCACAGTAGCCACAGAATGTCGCAAAAGTCCGATTTAGATTGTAGGCGGGGTATAAACGCCTATAAGACCGTATAAGCCCGTAAGATTTTGGAGGGGTCTATAAGGCTCGGAAAGGTATCATAAGTAGTTATAAATGCTTACAGAGGTTATAGTGTTTACAGGCGGTTATTGGGGCTTGTAAGCAGTTCCCGTGGAAGTGGGCAAAGCCTTTCACCCTCTCACTGGAGGGCTTAACACTCTAAGGGTGTTCCATTGTAGCAGTGGTTATCCTGACGTGGTATGGTAATGTAATCAGTATGGGAGTAACATCAAGGAAGTATTAAGGAAGTAGATTATGAGGAAATAGTGGTAGCATATTGCATTCAAGTTAACTACGGCAATTATCAACCCGCAGACGCGCGCATACATCACTGGGGCCCACTAGAAGTTCATGAGTTAAGTCATGTATCTGGTTCCGGGCAACGGATGGAGGCTCCACAGCAAAAAATACCGTAATATAATTATAAAAATGGTTCAGATGAGTGACGAGAGTGCGGGGTGAGTATGTCTGAGGATTCTCAAAGAAATTGGGGAAGAACAGGAATGAGGGGAGGGCTGGAAAGTGGGGAGATTTATAGATAGTTACAAGTACTTATAAGTGACCTATAAACCTGTTGTAAGTTAGTTATAAGGTGCTTATGAATCTGTAAGCCTCCCTAAGCCCCTTATAACCCAAATCGGACTTTTGCGACAGAGACACGCATGCCATCTGCGCGCGCCCGTGTCAATCGCGTTTGCTCCGTAGCGCTCAATGCCACAGAGGAACCAAACGCGAAATCCACCAGTGCTGTGCGTCGACGGGACTCAACCATCGCGGTAACAACCTTGATCGCGCGGGTCCATTCCGCCCGTGGCCGTCCAATCTCCTTCCAGTGGTCAGATAGCGCCAATGAGCGCAGGTCTGGAAGCAGGGTGATATTCGAGCCACCCGCCGGTTTGTAGGTCAAGGCCAGGGTGAGCGGGATGAGCTCGAGGGCGCAGTTCGTGAGGGCCAGACTGGTGAGGCGAGGGTTCAGCTGGAGGAAGGGGAGGAGGGTGTCGCCGGTGCGGTCAGCGAGTGAAAATTTGTCAAGAGAGAAAGAGGACCGGGTTTGAAGGGCCTCGAGTGTCGCGCAGGGCAGGGACTGTATCGCATCGTGGTTGATCGTGATGGAGAGGTCCTTCAGAGAAGGGAGGGTGATTCTGTCGAGGAAACGGGCAGCAGTGCTGCCTCTCCCGGTGAACACCACCCCCAGACTCGACAGGATGGCCGACTGTGCGCCATGTTGAACATTCTAGGGGAATGTTGAGTAGAAAGAAAATTATATACGGATATGTAGAGGAGAATACTGACCGTGTTGGATGTCACAGGAGTGAGCAGGTGCAGGCTGCAACGCCGGAGGGCTCGCGCTATCTCCAACACATGCAACGCGTCCTTGCAAAGAAGGTCGAAATTCCGGAGACGCAGTTCGGTCAACTGATCCCAAGGCAGGCCGGCATGGGTGGGGTCAAATCGAGGGGTTCTCGGTGGCCGCTGCCGAGAGAATGCTGGGTGAGGAACCCAGCTGAAGGCGACACTTTCCAGGAGCGGCGCACCCTCGAGGGGAGACATGGCGCGGAACCATGGCCCTTCCTCGCTCGGGATCGGAGCAGATATGGAAATTGACTTCAAGGCACGGAGAGAATTCTTCGGGAGTTTGAATACCGACTCGGTGAATACGACAGGTAGCTGCAGTTTCAAATGCCGGATGTGATGCCGAACGGGTAGAATGAGTTCCATCGAGAGGTTTGGAATCGTCGAGGGGTTGGAGACGGAGGATGTGATGGTGAGCGCAAGAGGGAGATTGCCAGAGCGCTCGAAACACGTTTTTGCGAGGCTTTTGATGCCGCTGAACCCTGTCGTACGATCCCCCAGACGTAGGACAACGCGACACCACAGAGACGGGGTGTGAAGTGCAACCGCTCGCCATAACGCACATACATGCGAAAGGACGAGATGGGAATGCATTGGGAAGACCGTATCTGTTTTGTTGGCCTCATCCGCGGTGGCCTGGAGGAATATTTCTGCCACCATTTCTGCCGGGAGGGTGAAAATTAAGCTGGGTGGCTGTTTCTTTGGGCGGCTCGTAGTGAGGGAACGATCCGATACTGTACCATTTCAACCGTAGATTCAGGCCTTGTGACCTGTGACCCATTAGATTCAACTTCCAACAAATTCAAAGTGGGCTGGGACCTGTGACCACCATTTTTATCATTCAAAATATTCAACTGATGGAATGTTGAACTCGGTGTAGATTCAACCAATACACCCACAGTAGCCTTGTGAGGGCCCAAACTCGAACCAGCAAGTGTGTAAAAGAGAGAATCCTGCAGGGACTCACACTGGGTGAGCCATTTTTTACGTTGGAGGAAAATTTGAATTTTTCACCCTGGGGCGGGGTAAAACGGGCACTAATTCAAGCCCCCCGGTGACCTGTGACCTCCATTAAATAGCTTCAATTCACCCACCGCCGTGACCCGTGACTTGAAGGTACGGTTGAAATAGTACAGTAGAAGACTTTTCAGCGTCACGAGGGTGGGGAAGGACTCTGGGCGGGGAGGGCCACAGAAATCCGAGTTGATGAGGAGGGGGATATCCATCGCGTGGAGGGAAGAATCAAGTTGCAGTATGCTGTGCACTCCAATTACTTTCCGACTTTCCGCCAAAACGTGGCATCCAGATCGGGTAATCTTTTTGGGCAGTGCTAGGCGGTGCATCAGTTTGCCGCGATGCCGCATATGCCATCATTCGACGGTGAAGCAAACATTTTATCGGGGCGCCCAGCAGAGCAACGATTTGCCCTCTTGTTGCCATCCTCAGATAGTAAATGCAATTATTCTTTATTTTTTCATGGGAAGCCCATGTTATACATAAGCTACATAGTGCCAGGTCCAGTGGGCGGGTAAGGCATGTAATAGTAGGGAACGGGCGCGACGAGGAAGACGAGGAAGAGGAGGTCGAAGCAAGGGACGAGCTAGAGAATGACGTCGGGAACGGGCGCGAGGAAGAGGAGGTCGACGGCGAGCGGGAAGATGACACTTGAAAACCGGCCGACGGCGAGGACGGAGCGATAAGAGTATTGGATTGCGCCTCTTCACTTTTTGTTGGGGACGGAGGTAGGGGTGTGGTGAGGGCGAGAGCAAATGCACAGTCTTCATGAATTTGTTGGGCAACCTTAGCGGCGTTGGCGACAGCACATGACGGGTTACACATCTTGCACGTACAACGTCGATTTACTTTGATTTTGCGACACGGACCGTTGCTGCAGGTGGTGGCGGCAGTGGCGACGGCGACAGAGACGGATGATACGCTGAAGTTGCAGCGAGGGGCGCAGATGGGGCGGCGGGAGTTGCAGCGAGAGTAGACGGTGGGGTCGGTGCCGAAGGCCGCTCAATGTTCGCGGGGATCACGCCAAGGGGCCACCAATACCACCAATTGATTATGGCGGGGTGATCAAGGACGCTAACGGACTGAAAGAGGCAGAATTAGCCATAGCGAGCATAAGTATGTTGGAGGACGCACCAGTAAGAAATAACGGTCATTTCGGCCCCACTTTGACACAAACGAAGCTGGAGAGCACGCCGGCATGCGGGGTGAGGACACTGAAAGAATGGATCATTGATGTTGGGCATGGATGAAGCGAGCTGAGGGTTGTGAAGATGGTGGAGGGAAGGAGAGAGGCGCTGGCCGTCACAGCTGTGCCGTCAGACTTCGGCATGTGCGGCAGTCGATGCACCGCCCAGCACAGCCGAAAAATATTCCCAGATCGGGACGCCACGTTTTGGCGGAAAGTCAAAAGTGACTCCAATTGCGCGGTGTTTAAAGTCTGCCGGCGCCGTGTTGATCGGGCTCGGTCTTTTGATGCTGGTTCGGCATTCCGGCCCTTGATTTAAATTTCAACTCCGCACCTCCGATCGTGCCGTTCGTGATCCAGAGTTGTGGCTTTCAAACAACCATTGAGCAATCTGTCAGCAGCAGATTACTTTAATCCGAGACTTGGCCTATTTTATTCATCTGCAAACAACAAACACGAATTCCATAAGTTAGTAATTCAAAGGCGGTTGAATTCAGTTAAACGGGTGGGCGGCCGAAGAAAGCCGAATGTCACGCACGTGCGGTGATCGAGACACAACGCAGCGCTGGTGGCGTATGCGTTGGTTCCTTGCTTTCCGACATTCTGGCAATCGTCCTCGCTCATTCAATTAGCGCGCAGACATTTCCAATCCCCCACAACTGCCCACAAAAGTAGCCTCACAACCGCAGTCTCTAGTAAGTTGACTCTCCCAGGAACAGAACTTGAAGGGGACAGAGAGAGTTTGTAATTGAAATAAGTACAGTTCAATAGAGCTGCGGGAGTTCGTAGTAGATGAGTAGAACTGCGATCATTTCGGAAACACTGATCGACAGGTGGCGCGGCGCTGGCGGGGGTTATTTTGCAGAATAATCAGTGTAAGTGCAGCACATGAGTGCACACAGAGAGGGAATCAAAAGGAAAACTGAGTGAAATAGCATGCAAACAATCGAAATCCTTCCAACGCAACGGGACAAATTTCCAACGGTTGAAATATTCTGTGCCGACAACGGCCATGTCCTTGGGGACCTATTACAGACTCTTAGCGCAATCACTGAGAATACTCAGGGCGATTTCTTGGTGCCAGAAGGTTTAGAAACTAGCTGATTCTTTGTACACATTTGGACCTGGCGTAATGAGGTAAGTCGGTTTTTTCAATTTGTTGCGAGAGTCATGGGACAAGTCGGCCTCTGAAATTTCTCAGGGGCACTCAATCGCAAGGATTCACACTTCAGAAGTGGTACATACGATGTGATTTCGATCCCACTGTACTAGCAAGGAAATGTTGAAAAACAGTGAAATTACTCCGACCCGTCAACCTCTCCAGTGTACTGCGAGTGAGAAATTCAAACTGTTTGGGTTGGGGAAAACACCCTGGCTACATCAAAGCAGAGAGTCTGGAAGGCGGCCCATATTGGGTGAGAAATTCACGTCGCCGCGCGGTTTGTTCCCGATGGTGGGGAAATAGTAGATCAAACCACTTTGCATTCCCAGCAAGAGACGAGGAATATCAAAGGCTGTCCCGCTTTGCACAATCTATCTGGCGCGATTGTAACATTGACCGAGAGGCGCTGTACAGTGGCCAAGTTTCTTTTAAATTCCATAAAACTTCGCTGGGGTTTCCGATGTTTTAGTCACCCTACAAGGACTGAGACCGAGGGTCAAATGTATGTAATCCGCTCTTGATCTCGAGGGACGGCCTCAGGAACTCAATACCTACCTTTTGCCGAACCGGAGATAATGTCGTTTAAGCTTTCCGATGTGATCGGAGTTCTACTCATCTACTCAACACTGGAGCTGCGGCATGGTGACCGGGGCCTTCCAGGTTCCGGGTACTAAGCGCTAAGCGCTCAGGAACCAACGATTTGACGTCCTCCGGCTATCAAACTTGAAAGATTAACATCACCTTTTACCTTGCTCTGCGCCGCCCTCGCCTTTCCCTATGGCTGGCACCGCTGCCTCTGCCGTTGCTCAAGCTTTGTGCGTTTTCCACCTCACTCGGTGGCGAGGTCTGGCTGACATGACTTGAAAGACGACTACATCACTACCTGTACCTCGCGCCCCTAAGTAGGTGTCAGCCTTTTTTACTACCGCGGATCCGCTCAAACGGGCCAGCATTCTTATACTGGGACCACCTATTAACCTTCGGTGCGCTCCATGTTCTCCCTCGTCGAGACCCCACTAACCCTTTAGCAGGAGACGAAGTGCGGTACATCTGGAACAGGCCAAAAACGGCGAGCGCGTACTGCTTTTTCCTGAATCGATATCTCGCGGCCTTTGGAGGCGTGGCCGTAACCGTGTTCTCGTACCACGAAATCCCCGAATCAGTATGTCGTTGTATATCGCAGCGTGTCACTTTTTTAACCACCGTGACAGTGGTCAGATCCGTTTCCCGCCTGATATGCAGAATGCACGCCTAATTCATCACTAAAGGTGTCCGGACTTCAATCGGTTTCGGCAAATCCTTCTCATAGTCAACCAGGTCACAGTCTGTCGTGCGTACCACATCGTCGACTGCTTACTGGAGCTGAACTGCGCCAATTGCTAGTGCTGCTTACATTGAGAATTCACGCGCTGTATGGGAGGGACAAGCGTATCATTTCAGGCATGCTTGGGCTCGGGGCAGTGCTCTTGGCGGTCTCAATTGTGCGTCTACTCAGGGGATGCTCTGCGCAAGGCATCTGACTTGATTTGTCTCCCCAGTGGGCGGCCAGCCGGGCAAGGGGCACCCCACAGCGAGGGGAGCCTGGTTGTAACATCGCAGACTCACGACATGTGTGCGTTCATAATATTCCGCCGCTATAACACGTTCTTCCCAGTTGACAGGTTACTTTAGAGCCATCAGTTAGTAGTATTCCGCACCAGTATTTTACGGATTCCTGAACCTCTGCAGTGATTGCCATCCCATGGGAGGCCGTGTTCGTTTACGACGTCATGATTTTCTTTCTCTTGTCCTACAAGTCCCTGCACATGCAGAGAGACAGTAGCCTGCGGTGGGCGCAAATCCCATTACTCACTCTGCTCATGCGAGACGGTGCGTTTCCGCGGTCTTCTGCGCAATCCTCTTCCCTTTCAACTAAATAAAACATGTCCCAGGGTCAATCTACTTTGCGTACGCCGCCCCTCGTCACTTCCCTCCTGGCGCCACTAACCACAATATCGGGCGGGCAGATTGATGGCAGCCGTGAATCTCGCAAACATCCTAACGTCCTACGTACGTGGGCTCTTTCCTTCGATTCCATTCAGTATCACTCCTACCCCAGCTGACATCGCCTCCTTAGATCGCTCCAGTGCGTTCCCTAATGAACTACCTACGCTACTGACACGTCCTGCACGCTAGCCCCTCCTCGTCAGTTGCCTTTCGACCTTCGCTAGCAAGTACGCATATTGTCCCCATCCCTGCGCACGAACCGCCCACTCACCACTCCGTTGGTAGCTTATCGGTGACGATGATGTCGCGCCTGATGCTCAACCTGCACGCCATCGAGAGCGCCGGCATCTTTTCCACGCGCACGCGGTGCGCCACGGAGAGCGACGAATACGAGGACGAGCTAGACACACTGCGGACGGAGGACCTCGAGCGCAGTATGCGACTTTCGCAAATTTCAACGCCGATTTCTTGACCTCGATCTGAATGCTGCGAGAATATTAATGCGGTCTTCGGTATCAATTAGAGATTTATCATTGTAATGTGTTGTATCAATAAAGCAAACTTCATCTTCTTCAAGTCAGGGACGCATCTTGCGTTGCGGCGAGTAATGAACGCATGGCCCCGGCAGGAATGGCGCGACGCAAAAGCTGGGGCAGGGGGACTGGCTCTAAAATCCGGTAATGCAGCAGTAGTGTTGTTCAACAGAAAATACGCGACTTGTTGTAAGGAAAAATGACTTGCCCGACACTTCACTCTTGAAATCAAAAGCGGCAGCAGTTTCAAGTAACCAGCCTTGGAACCGGATGGACGCACTACCTTTGTCCCCTCAATTAGCGGAGACTGTGGTCCTTGAAGGTCTACAGTCGAAGCGTGAACGCAAAGCAGATGATGCCGATGATGTAGGCCGCCGTGATCGCTAGGTTGGTGTGGGCAAGTCAGCACGTAGGATACTGATACTGAAAATCATGGCCGAAGAAGATATCACCCACTTCGTTTATACGCAGGAAACCTCCGCAGTTCGTCGCCAATCTGCGGCAAGCCCATAATATTGCAAAAGATGTGTGCGACGAGGGGCGGAAGGAGCGAATTCGTGCGTAGGAGGAGGAAGGATGCGTACGCGCCGAAGAGTGTTGTATATGCCGTCTGGAAGACTAGTGAGAGCAGAATGAATGGAGGCCTGTGAGAAAGAAGAGCGATAACACTAACGCGTAGAGAACGCAGCGCGCTTGAAAGCATCACTGGTGCGCCCGTAGCGGTTGTAGGTGTCCCACGCGTGGTGAACATGAGCTGTGAAGGGTATAAGATCGGCGCAGATGATAAATAAGGAGACGCGTCGGGATTTGAACGCACCAAGACCAAACACCAAGGGCGCAAATGCGATCATCTCCCATCGAGTCGCGCTGCCCATTGTGTACACGGCTAGGACGCAGGCGCGGAACACGATTTCTTCAGTCAACGGGCCCTGGATGACTTAGATTAGACGAAAGAGGTAGTTAGAGTTGAATCCGTCCACGCACCATAACATAGTTGCGGACACCGATCCATGTCCAAAATACGTCGAAGAAATGGCGGTCGATGGAGTATTTCGACTGGCCAGGGAGTGTGCCCGCAAGGAACATTGCGTAGAGCGGCCCCAGAAAAATCAAAGGTGCTTGAAAGCAGGAGAGAAGATTCTCTGGCCACCGTACTCCAAGAACTTGAAGCGTAGACGCAAACGGGTGTTCGGACTGCGGGTCAGCGGGATCAGAATTAACTCTGCGACTTTGAAGAGCGGAAAGTGTATCCCACGGTGGAGCGCAGAAGCAGAGTATAAATCACAGTGCATGAGAAGATGGATGAGATCGTTGCCGCTGCTAAACGAGCGCGAATAACGGCTGGATCGTCCCGTCTGCCTGGCTGAACCCGACTTGGCGCGTTTTGTGTCGAATACCGAATTCTTGCGTTTTTAGCCATGTAAAGGGATCCGACATACGCAGTCGAGAAAAGGACAGCAAGAAGATGAGAGGAAACCGTAGAGAGCGGATAAGTTGTGGCTGCTTGGAGTGGCATGGCTGAAGGTGTGAGACAAGGAACAAGATGGACAGGTGTTGGCAAATCAGGCCGTGATGGCCGCCGTACGTCGGCCGACGAACCGATGACCGATATAATCCCTGCCAAATGGGGCCAGAGAGACTCCCGGACCATCATCGGTCCCAGTTCAGGGTCTTGGAACCAATGGGAAGCTGAGAAAAGGAAACCCACAACAAGGTATTTTACCCGGTCATGCTCTCCGTCCGTATGAGCCGATAGGGCGGTTAATATCCGAGTCGTTCGCAGACCACGCGTAGTTCCTTTCCAGTCGATTGGGCGACAGCGCAGGAGAACTTGCAGCAGGCCCCCAACGAGTCTTACTGAGTCATTCTCCGACCCATCCAGCCCTTCCAGAGCATTGTAGACCCATTCAATGTTTCAACTTTCCAAGTCGATAACGAGAGGGGTCCAGCCGTTGCCGTTCCAAAAATCTACTGGAAGTCGGAGAGGTTGGAGTGCACGGGTAAGTGCCCGCTGCGAGACACCAGGCGTAGCGCAGAAGTGATATATGGTGTTCATGCATCGGGTGTCGAGACCCAATCGGGAGTATGCGGCCCATGATGCTGCGTTGGCAACGCCAGTGAGAATGGCAATCACCACTTCTTCATCTGGGGGGGAGTGGTTGTAAGGCGAGTGGCCAGATCGTCAAACAAGAGAGTAATTAGCTCTGAACTGAACCTAATCAAAGCTTTAGCCATTGGCGTGAGCTACTGAAACAGACACTACTGTAGTGTGTCGACCAAGTGTTCACATCACAGGTCACGGAGGTTTGTGAATTGAACACTTTTGTACATTGTAACATATCACAGGCCTCAAAATTATCGGATTCGGGCGAAATTGATGCCATCAGTTGAATTTTTCGCGGCCCGAATTACTATTTAAGGCAAATTCCCACGCTGTGAACACCTGGTTTTCTGAACACTTGAGGTTACACGTCACAACCTGTGAACAGTTGGTCGAAACACTACAGTATCTTACGCATGGGCCTGCCGGCAGCGATACCGAGCGAACGAGTCAAGGCAAAATCCAAAGTTGTCTAACAGTGGTGCGGTCTTGGAGACTTCTTCGGGGCGAACACAATCGGTAACTGCTCCCATTTGAGTGGAAAGGAAGGGATGAGTCTTGATGAGCCGCGTTGACCACACCAAGGACGCCGCAACTTCGCCCGCGAACATGTCACTTAAAGTATGCAGTCCCCTGACACGAAGATAACTGACTTGAGTTTGCAACTTGTCGCGGGTATTGGGCAACAGCAAATCCTCCAAGAACTGCCCATATTCCCGGAGTTCCGGGGGCCCTCGAGGCCCGTTAATTACCATTTCGAGCACCCTAAAGGCCCCTATGCAAGCGGCAGCCAGGGAGGCCGCCTCGGGGCGGATCGTATGGCGGTCGAAACAAGAAACAAAGGTATCGGCCAGACGGTCGAGAGGAGGACCGAGGTCAAGCGTTGTAGGCCACCACTGAAGGTCAGGGACCATTGTAGCGGCGCTCTGCACAATAGTGGGATGTGTGGATGCTTGCAGAGTCCATACGAAACCTCTTTTGACTGTGGTGCGGCCAGCCGGGGAGAGGGGCCCGGGGCCTTGGAATCTAAATCTGCGGCTTTCCAGTAGGGCAGGAGCGGATGCCGACCCAAGGTCCGAGAGACAATGGCGTGAAGTCGGGTAAATGAGCTGACCACCGCACTTTGACTCTTGCGAACCGCTCCACCGAACCATTGGGGAATTGTAATGGTATTCAACGCTGCCCTTAGGAGGAGGCCGAGGGTGGTCTGATACGGCGACTCTGGGGAGACGATGGCCGAAATTATCATCACTGCGTATAGCGCAAAACCTAGACCTGTCATTCTGAGCACGATCCCTGCAACGGCACGCTGGATCGTCCACAAATAAATTGTCAACGCGCCGGCGAATAGGAGCAGAGAAGCCTGCAGAAGGAGGGGGACGCTGTGCATGACCATGCCGAATTTCCAGTGGTGCAGGGCATTCAACTTGCGCTGTCTGTGAAGGCCCCGCTCCTCGATGGTTCCCCGCTCGTCCATTGAATTGTAGTGGGAAAGCCACTGTCTCCCCAGGACGGCCACCAAGGCTGCGAGGAGCGCAGCGAACAGGCTGAAATACAGGTAGGGCGCTGTTTATTAGTCTGGTTTGTAAACAGGTTTATAAACACCTGTTTATAAACCCGGTTTTATATTCCTCGAGCAGGATGACCGGTTTTTAATTCCCATCAGTCCCATCAATTCCGCGCCCGAGCCCGATCTGGAGAAACTTTAACATGATTTTTGGGAGTTGTTGAGGCCAAAAAACATGAGAATTTGTCCCTGAAGTCCTTTCAAGCCGGGGCAGTCACTTTGCTGGGCAACTCTCGCCAGATTCAAGGACATCTGATCGAAATTCTAAGGTGAACCATCTCCTCAACGGCGTTAGCAACTCCACACAGTGACACAAACAGGTAACAGATGGTTTGGGTCAGACTAGGCTGAGTGCAGCTGAAAAATTGCCTCCCACGGGCAAAAGAGCACTTTTTGGCAGTGGGTTTATAAACATGTTTATAAACACCCTGTTTATAAACCCAAGTTTATAAACCGGTTTTTTATTAAGGGAAGTCAAGTCAAAGATCGATTCGACACACCGATTCACAGGCCGATTCTGATGTCGATTCATGACAGCTTCGAAATTCTGAATCGGCCTGAATCGGCCTTGAACTTTGACCACCCCCGATTCAGGCCCCGATTTTGAAGGTGATTTATAGCGAAGTGGTAAATAGGTAAGTCATATTTGCCTTCGCGCGCGTTCAATTCTCGTCGCACTCTTGGAAATCAATATCTCCTGGAAAGTCTCGGGCGCCCAACGAATCCCAGACATAGACTAATAATACATTGTTGAATACCCAAACATATGACGCATCAGCAAAATGTTTCGGGTCTGGCACGGTCTGGCGAGAGCTGGCACTATACCGCCAGACGCGCCATACCGCCACAATATTGTGTGGTTCCATTATGACCTGCACAAAACCAGTTAGTTTTTCATAGTCCCATCCACGGCCAGAAAAACTTCTGGTGCCATTTTCCCCCTCATTTCCACTTTGTGTATCCAACCACTTCCAGTTCTGTGCCGCCATACTACACAATTCTAATCAACTGATTGTTCTCATCGATCAAACATTGAATGTGGGGATAATAAATATATTGACGGTGTAATTAAACGTGGTATTCGAGCCGGCGCGAAGCTTTCAGCGTCGAATGATTCAATGCAGCAGTGGACCCAGCCGAGCTGAACTGCGGGTAGTAGTATTTAGCCTCGGAACAAGAATAAGGAGACTGACTCACCGGCAATTATTCAAGCTCGTCGTCGGATAATTCGATCGCAAGGCGAGGGTCTGGACCTTCGCTCGTATCTTCATCCTCGCCGATATCCCAGTTGGGAGGGGCAGCGTTCCATTCCTCCGCCAGATGATCGATGTCGGCCCACTTGGAGTCACTCAACTGCGCGATGACTTTGAGGTACGTACCGGCGTGCTTCGCCCACGGATCTGCCACAAAGCGAAGTGCTGACTTCCTACCCACTCGCTTGACGGGCTCCTGGAACTTGGTGCCCGACTTCCACATACCCAAACCACGCTCAACCTATGCCACAAACCAACGTCAGCCTCGGAAATATTTTGTGACGACAAACAACGTACGGCGGCGGTGGTGAGGGCTAGCGCACCCTTTTGCTTTCGTCGATCCTCTAAGGGCACGACGGAAATAATGCGAAGGTGGCGAGCGTAGGCATAGCTGACAGCTTGGGACCGATATGCCCCGCGCTACGGCATATTAGTTTCAGGAATTAATAAACTGTGCCGAGACGGGCGTACCTTGTTGACCGGGTCCGCGTACACGAAGCTCATGCCATCGAGTTCGGCTGCGACGAAGGCCACACGTCCGGCGGTGTCTTCACGCAGCTCGCGTGCGCGCTTGGCAAAAAGATTGTCGAAATAGCTGATTGTATACTTGCCGGTTTCGCTGCGCCAGGTACGGATGGCGCTGGCCGCCTGAAAGGAAATTAGGTAGTGAAAGATTGGTAGAGGATGAATGACGCACGACACCATAAACCGCGTCGTCGCAGGGAATGTCGGGGAAGCATTTCACCCAAGCTTTGCGGACCTCGGCCTTGAACTCGGGCTGACTTGCACCCGCCGAGAAAGCATCGTCGAGTGACCCAGCCCATTCTGTAATCATTCCAATGGCCGTGGTCTGCCATACCTTGATCTGCTCAGGGCGCTCGACTCCGAAGGGAAGGTGGTCGTTGTTGTATCTTGGCTTCTTGACTTTAATTACCGGCCCCGAGATCTGCGGCGTGACGTCGGATAATTTGATCCCCATCTACAAGCAACGATGGCCAAGTCAAAACAGGCAGGCATTCAGGGCGAATTGAGGACTCACCGCAGCCGTTCCACCTCTTCGCGAACGTTTCCCACTGGACTCGGCGGCCGGTGGAACTGGAACAACGGCCTCATCCTCATCCACGGCGCCACCAAAATACTCGCCCTCGGACGTGCCCGTTTGCATGTGGGAGGACTTGGAGGAGCTGCGCGACTCGGACGGTTTGGAAGACTGCGCGCGGCCACGCTCGTCGGCCATGGCGATCTTCTTCCACTGCGGTTTGAGGCCGCCAATCTCGCTGGCCTTCGGGCGCTTGGGAACGGGTCTACCACGACAATTAGCATGCAAACTCTGGGGAAGATACAGGGAACCTACGGGGGCTCCATTGCGACCGCATTCTTCCTCTTCTTGGGGCCGCTGCTGCCTGCAACCGGAGCCTCCTCGCGCGAGTCGGCAATCTTGGCGCGAAGGTCACCTTTCTGCGTGGTGAAGGCAGAGCCAGAGTCAGTATATACTGGCGTGCACAGTCATTCATAACTCAGCTTTGCAGGAGGCCCCTTTGCTTTCGGTTTTGCCTAAAGGTGGGTGTGAGATAGCACATTGAGGTAGTGACTTATTCACCTTAGGAGCGCTTTTCGGTGGCCCTTTTTTTGTTTTTTCTGACGCGGACTTGCCCTGGGTTCTGAGAAAAGCGAGCCACGCTGAAACGGGTGCTCGGGGAACAGACCAGAATGCTAAACTAAATGCTAAAGCTGACAAGCACGATGCTTCGCTGCTTAAGCCAAATCTGTGGATAAGGCCTCACAACTAACAACTACTAACCAAAACTAACACCAAAACACCCCCTTTCAAGGTCTATCGCCGACGAGTAAAGATGCTTGTCCAAGATTACACGAATGTACTTCCAAGGACGAGGACCAAGTACCGAGATGGCTTAAGTAGTCTTTTTATGAATTGCGCTGGTTAAGCGTGAAAACACCGTTTGTTCGCCTTGTCAAGTGCAGAACCGATGTCCTGAACGCCTGAGTTGACTTGTAGATATTACAGCTTCTCAGCTTCGATTGCGATTCTCTTTTAAGTAACCGGTTCGGACAAAGTCCCACTTCGTGCACAATAAATCCTGTGTTCTCTCGCCGTTTAACTTTGTCTGGAACCCGTTGTATAGTATCACTTTGTCTGGTAACCACAATTCCGTAACTCGGTCCGTTTGGTTTAAGGGTTTCGCAAATCAATGCCAGTCAACTTGTTATATTCGAGCTACTCCGTGGAGGTAGTCTTAGCGAAACAAGCCCTAGTCTCCCTTGGTGTGCGGGCGCTGGTAGCTGCCGGCTCTCTTGGGGGAGATTTCGTGCTGTCCTACTAAACTATGGCTCCCTTATATACATTTCCTACATACTAGTTACATACGCGCTATTATCATGCGGCGGTTATTATCCGAGCTTTAGTCGATCCATTACAGTCATTCTATTCAGTCGGAAAGCTATCCGACTCCTTTGTTGCATTTAAAAGCGGACCAAGGTTTCACTTGGTGCCTAAGTCGATCAATCACTTAGTAGTCGTTTTGTACCACCTCGCACTCGAGGTGGCCGTTTATCCCTTAAGCAAGGATCCCTTGGTTGAACTCAGCTAATTAATAGCTCTCTGTAGACACCAACATGTTTGTGGTTCTGAACATGTAGTTCACATCATCAATAGCAATCTTGTTTTAGAAGGTATTGATCGGTTCCTTGGCAGGCCGGCCAAGTCGGACATCCGGCACAGTGCTTAACCGCCATTGAGTTAAGCACTGCGGCAGATCAGGTGACCAGGCGCGTCACGTCACAGCGAACAACTAAAACACAACACCTCAAAAAGTCGGCTTAAGGTAGTTTCCCCTTTAGCCCAATATTAGACAGAGTGGATATGTACTAATCCCTTGATCAACTAGACCCTGCGGTGGCTTCTGAACCGTTTATCCAGCCATGCCTAAGTCATGCTCGACGTCAAACCCCTTAAGCAGTATGTGAATATTCTGCTTAAGCGGGTCGCGCACGAACTGTGATTACCACAGTAAGTCCTTTAACTAACCGTGCAGGATGACACGTTAGTCCTTGTTTAGGCTATGTGCGTGCGTTAAATTGGTAAAACAACACAATTTCTGCGTGTTCCAATACACGGCTTATCAACGCGGCATTCGTGTCCTCATCATTAGATTCTGACTCGGCATCCGACCCCATGTCGACACTGACCGAAACGTTGACGTCCTCGCCACCGCTGGCCTCGTAGTCGGGGTCACGGTCTTCATCGTCGCCATCCGCGCCAAAAGGTTCGTCGTGCTGATCACCTTCGGCTGCCGCAAAGTTGTCCTGCTCGTCCTCGGTGCCAAGGGCCATGCCATCCGAGTCCGTGTCGATCGTGGATGCGGGAGGTGCGTCGTAATTATCTTGCTCCATGCTGTCTAACTCTAGGTCTTCTTCTTGTTCTTTGTCGATAGGGGAATCGGGTGTGCGGAGGTCGGGTCTGGCAGAATAACGGCGAGCCTGTTTATCATGAGACGAGGGTAAAACTGATGATTTTAGGGTGGATACCTCTTCATCTTCGTGCTGCATCTTATCCTCTTGGGCAGCAACACGGGCAATGGATGCAGACTGGGACCGCTCGGCGGCAGCGTGCTTCTCGAGCGCCAGCGCCGCGCTGTGAGCCTCTTCCGCGCGGATTTCGGCGGCGGTACGCCTGGGGTGTAGTTTATCGATGAGGCCGGGACGTCGTTCGCTCAGGATAATTCCCCAGCTCATTAAGTTAGACTTTCGCAAAAAGATATGGATATAGCCATGGGGTGTTTTGCGAAACATTCCGGCAGTACTCTAAGGTCACGTGACCCTACTGGCGGCTTCCGTACAGGCTCCGTCGGCATCTAAGGAGGTTCGGCAAGGGCGCTGGAGAGCATCAAAAAGCGCACGGCGCCATCAAAAGTACAATCAAGAAATCGCTTTTGTTTGCCGTTCGCGGCCGACAGACGTACAATTATAGATATATATAATATACATACGATAGGGGTCGTTACCCGTTTGGGAAGCCAAAGAAAATGCCAAAAAAAACCCCGGCGCCTGCCACCGTGCGCGCACACTCTCGCATCCCATGCTTTAGGTTGTTGATGGCCCCGGTGGGTGATGCGCCGGGGTTGGGATTGGGGTCGGGATCAGGGTCGGGGTCGGGGTCGGGGTCGGGGCGGGCGGTTCCGCAGCAGCCAGGGCGGCGGCCGCAACGTCCTTAGCGGTCCCCGCCTTACGTCTGCCCGTTCGCGCGCTGGTGCTGGTTGTGGTCGCCGTTGCGCTATCGTCCTTGGCACTAAAAAAACATTATCAGCATCACACCGTATCCACACACGCCGCAACGCTCTTTACCTGATGATCATCTGCTCCAATACATACTGCACGTCTGCCACCGCGCCCTTCCATTCAATGTCATCCGCCGCTCCCTCCATCATCTCGTACCACCACTTTAAGCAAATCACGACGTTCAAAAACCCGTTCTGACCGGGGCACCGTAAGATACCCCAGTCTCCCGTGGCATCTTGCACCAGCTCCCCGTCGCGCAGTCGCCATTCCGGATTTATCCCCTTCCACCACATCCCCCACTGTTTTCCCAGCTCTTTCACCCCACCCGGGACCGCTGGCCGTCCCTTACGCGCATTCTTGACCCAATTATGGACCGCATCCGGACGATTGGTCGTTGAGTGTGATTTTGTCTGTGAATTCATAACCATCAGTGCCAGCGCACGATTTGTATGCTTATACTCACACTTATCACAAAGCCGTACGCCTCTTCCAGCTTCCACCATGATTCTACCACTCCCGTCCATCCCTCCCCCAGCTCCTGCGCCAGCAACTTCTTCTTCGCCTCCTCCGCCCACTTCGAGCCCGCCGCCGCCCCTGCCGCTCTCTTTGGACGCGCCACAGCCTCCCCCATCTCCTCCCCTCCCTTGTTGCTCTCACTGTCGCTCCCTTCGTCGTCCTCGTCGCTCTCGTCGCTCGACAAATCCTTCTTCCCTTTCTTCCCCTTGCCCCCCTTCTTCTGCCGCTTCTTTTCCTTTTCCCCCTCGTCATCCACTCCTCGCTTTTTCTTCATCCCATAGAACGCCTCAGCCCCCAGCAGACCGAGCTCCTTCACGGACTGGCGATGTCGGGCTGAGTTGTTTTCCGCCTGTAGATCGACTTCTGCTATCCGTCGAAGGCGCGCCGTATACGCCGCGCGCTCCTCCGTCCCCATCGCCTCAATTTCTGATCGCAACGGATCCGATACATTCGACAGGCCCCACGTCTTCTTTGGTACTGGCCGCGGGCGAATGGGAGCAGGGGGAGTTGGCACCGTGTGGGGCTCGATGGAAGAAGTCGCGACGATCAACGCGCCGGGAGTTTCGACGGCCGGGGTCGAAGGAGGTGCTGGGGAAGGAGGTGTCGGTGCGGGTGCGATGAAGCTCGACGTGAAATTGGGCGCAAACTGCTTCGTTGATGCCGTTCCTGGCAATAGCGGCCATTCGATCCCCGACCCTGTGAATCCCGAGGTCGACGACACCAAGCCCGACATGATATCGTCGTCGTCGTTATTGGATATGTCGGGCAAGGGCGGCGGGTCCATCTGGATCAACAGCGACATGTCCGTGTCCTCCATCTGCAGCATATTCGTCCTCCAGACCGACGTATCAGGCCCACACTTCAGGCTACCCTGACTAGACCCCCAAAGGGTTATTTATTTTGTAGAACATAATTAACCCTAGAGGGGGGTATTCTGGCAGGATATCCCAGTATAGTGGGACGTCCCACCATTTGAGTGGGGGGACAGTGGAAGCATGTCCCATGTGGGACATCCCAGCCCGCCGCAGGCGGGAGAAAATTTTTGGGTTTCCGATGTCCCATAAGCTATTTTTGGGGTAGGACCCCGGAACACCAGTTCATCAAAATATCAAAAGGGGTGTACTGGGGGCATCTGTGGACCGTTTTGGCTGTGAGTAGGCTCATTTGAAAGCCCTTCGCGAGGGTGTTATGTGGGTGGAGTGAGGGCCCTATTGGGAGACCTTGAATTTTCACTGTATCAGGGCCCGAACCATTGAAATGGCTCTGCAGTGGGCATACGGCCACCGTTCGACCTGGGAGTAGGCTTGTCGGTGACTGTAGACCCAGGGCTATTGGTGGGTGCAATAGCACATGGATCTGAGCACTTTTATTTTCATCGCAACTGTGCTACCACTTGGCCTGGTAGTAGGCTGTCGGCCTGGGAGTAGGCTTGTTAGTAACCGTAGACCCAGGGCTATTGGTGGGTGCAATGGCACACAGATCCACGCACTTTCGCTGTCCTTCAAATCTGCTCTGCAGCAGGCATATGGCCACCGTTCGGCCTGGTAGTAGGCTGGTCGGTGAGCATGGATGCATGGCTATTGGCGGGTGCAATACCACACGGATCTAGGCACTTTCATTTTCTTCGAATCTGCTCTGCAGCAGGCATCTGACTACCATCTGGCCTGGGAGTAGGCTTGTCAGTGACTGTAGACCCAGGGCTATCGGTGGGTGCAATAGCACATAGATCCGAGCACTTTCACTTTCACTCGAATCTGCTCTGCAGCAGGCATACGGCCACCATTCGACCTGGGGGTAGGCTTGTCGGTGAGTGGGTGCAATACCACACGGATCTGAGCAGTTTTTTCTTGCATCACAACTGTGCCACCGTTCAGCCTGGGAGTAGGCTGGTCGGTGAACATGGACCCATGGCTATCGGTAGGTGCAATGGAGTAGCTTCGAATTATTGACTTTTACGTGTTCAGGCATGCGGCTTATCGACTGTACAGGTACGTGGCTTATCGGCTTGTGTCTGTGTTTACCTCTTGAATTTTACTTGTTCGCCCCTATACAGGTGTGACATGTCACATGGGACGTCCCACACCTCCATATATGTTTTTGAATGCATAAGGGACATCCCATACAGGCAAGGGATATCCCATACAGCTAAGGGACATCCCATACGGTTAAGGGACATCCCACACACATCATGGGACATGCTCACACCTCCCACATGCCATGGGATGTCCCACTATGCATCTATGGGATGTCCCTTTGATCATTATCAATGTGGGACATCCCACAAGACCACCATGGGATGTCCCACAATTTTTGCATGTGGGACATCCCATAGTTCCATTGGCATGGGACATCCCACCCTTTTTTTTCTTATTGTGGGATGTCCCACCATTATTTTCAACATGGGACGTCCCATAGATACATTATCATGGGACATCCCATGCTGTTAATTTTTTTAACTGGTGGGACATCCCACAATTATCTTAATGTGGGATGTCCCATAGTCACTTTAGTATGGGATGTCCCATACTGTTTATTCCTCCACAATAGGACATCCCACTTTTTCTTAAATGTTGCAAAGTGTTAGAGTTGTTCAATACTTTACATTATAGCCTTAATTTGCAATATACATACCTCTTTTGCAATTTAAAGTCTCACAAATACCTTTACTGCTCATCTTCCTTCTTTATTTCCGATTTTCGGTCATCTTTCCAAATCCGGAAACTCAACGCCAGCGTCCCAAAAGGGAAGTCCGGACTTGGGGGTGAAATCTTTTAAAGCAATTTTTTTTTCCCACCCTTTCTTTACGAAACATGTATATAAAGTAGTACTACATGAAAACTTATGTTCCTCTTTGACTCCAAAGTTTCGTCGCTGTTTCCCAATTCGGACACTCAACGCCAGCATCCCAAAAAGGAAGTTCGGACTCGGCGAAATTTTTTGAAGCAACTTTTTTTTTTCATTTCTTCATGAAACATCTATATAAAGTAGTATCAGTACAAGCGAGCTCATGCGCCTCTTTCACTTGAAGGCTTTGCCGCCGTTTCCGAATTCGGACACTCAACGCCAACGTCCCAAAAAGGAAGTTCGGACTTGCATGCGACGAAATCCAGAGGGAAAAAAACAGCCAAACTCGCAAATCGGTTGAGAGCGGCATAAATTCATAGGAGCATATAACATATAGCATAGTACATAGAATGAGGACCAAAGACTAGGACTAAGACGACTACAACTACGGACTACAACTAGCTCTACGCGACAAGACCGTTCAAAGTGCCATTGATTCCTTTGCGCGTTCATACCGTCCTTCGTCCGCCTCGGTAGCTAAAATTGGTGTCGTCCCCTTGGGAATTCGCAGCCAGTTGGTGTCATCCTCCGGATTTTGCATAAAGGTGCAAAGATCGGCTTCACTCTGGTGTTCTACAGCGGCGAAGTCCGTGGCATAGAATATGAGGCTACTCCTCCACCGGCCTCCCTCGGGTGTTGCCTTGTATTCGTCTTTCGTCTTCTTCACT